>NQII01002018.1:22669-62499 GCA_002778355.1 Clitarchus hookeri | reverse complement strand
ATAAATAAAATGTTTATATTGTTTGTGACATGTTAAATTCTCTGCTAGTCAACACAGGTATCAGGAAAACAGTTACATGTAATATAATATAAGTTTATGTTTTGGAAAGAATTGTGCTTAATTCAAACATTCTATACAACAGACATACTGTTGGCAACATTCAAGGGTAATACATTTTGATTTGTTGTATTGTGTGGTGATTTCAGCTGGAGAAGTCCCCCAACAGTAGCTGGAGGAAGGATGCCATCATCAATTGGCTGCAGGAGCACAACATTCCGTTTGCTTCTACAGCCTTGAAGGCCGAACTGGTTGGAGTGGCTAAAGCGAATTTGCCTCCAAAGCGGTGAGTTTGACTCTCTGTTGACATAGTGATTGTTTCTGTTCTGCAACCTTACTTTTCATTTGCGCCGATTAACATTGTGTTTTTGATACATGTAACTACTAGGTATGTGATCGACGAAATGGCTCGTGAAATGAATTATCATGTGCTACGTCTCCCTCCCTAGGTAACGGTGATGTTACGGTAACTCGAACACACCCGGGTCCGTTTCTTGCACTACAAGAGCCACATGGGGAGGTGGAGAAAGTTTGATAATGTAGCTGTAGAGACCATTTGGAAAGAGTCCCTTGACGTGGTAACCCCCGAGAGGTATTTTTGTCATTTTTTTCCCCAGCCTGAATTTCATGTGTTTTACCGAGCAGTTGTGAGGTCCCTATGTGTTATCTTGAGAGTTACAGTTATTTCAGGACAGTATGATACCATACTTTCTACTCCTGGAAGCTGGCTCTTGTAGAGTGTAGTACAGTAGCATAGTTCTCCTCACCCTCATATCCTGGTCTAACTCTTCATCCCCATCAGTTGTATATACTGTATGTGCTGTTTTGTGATAACCATTGTCTAGTCTTTTCCAATAACCTCTGTTCTGACTTTCTACTTAACCTGTAACTATTAAATCAACTCATCCTGTGCACTAACTCATACTATTTACTAACTTACGCATGCTTTTGGATATCTTTGTTGTGAACTGTTTGTTTTTCTGTGTTATTTTCTGGACTGTTCTGTTGTCTCATAAACACTCTTGACAAGCTCCGTATTAACTCTCTTTGATGCTTAAACATTAAACTTTCAGCATTTCCTTTGCTATGGTTTAGTACTGAAACAGTATTTCTGACATGAATAATAGTGTGTTCAGATGGTCCAAATGTGTGGATCACATGGAGAAGATCTTTGTAGAGGCCTGGCAGAGTGAGGTCCATCAAGACATTGAAGATATGTCTCCATTCATTATTCCCCTGGGCTGGGATTTGGACACAACAGATGAAGGAGATGCTGGAGGTGATGACGGAGCCGTTTTAGCAGTGCAACTGGGTGGAGATGGATGTATTCATTTTTTTTTTATAGTTGCTGCTGTGTTGAGTTGTTTATGTCCTTTTTTGATTTGATCTATGTCAATTCTGTAGCGAAAGGAATCAGTACAATCCATAAGTTATTACCGGTACTTCTAACTAACAAATATATAAATAAATAAATAAACAGTATTTATAAGTACTGCGGCTTATGCCTTTAGGATGTTTTTACTTAATGCAAACTGGAGATGTTAGGATACACCATTGTTAGTGCAGTCAAGTTAGCTCAAAACATAGATCGTGGAATAGGCCTACCGGGGAAACCACGTTATAAAAAACGCGCCAAGTACACTCACTGCCTCACAGGTGGCGTGGAAAAGTGTGCATATTATGAAGAACACAACTTTTTGAATCGTTATATCTCAGAAATGGTGACTGTTAGGAAAAAAGGTGTAAGTATAATTTGTTTAGATAATTGCATGACCTATTTTTATGATACAACTTACCCTATGGCTGAAAAATGCAAAAAAAAAGAAAACATTTGCGAACTTTGACCTTGAATCAATTTTTAGTTCTATGTGAATTTTTGTAACCTTGAAAGTCGATTTCGACCGGGCTATGTCAGCTTCTTTAATTATTGTAAACAACAGGTCTCTCTAATATTTTGTTTACTGGAGCCACATTTTTTTGTTGTGTTAAATTTTTTATTGTCATTTCTTTACAAAATCTGTGGCACACTTATTTTGTTCCTCCTTTAAGCATTTGCTTAGCAACATGTTTCAATTTAATTGTTTGAATATTAGACATTGGTGAAACCAATGTCTTTTCGTATTAGTTTTAAGTTATATTTTTGTTTGGAGAAATATTTTAAGATAGCAACAGAGGTTAAGAGCATGAACTACGGGCCCGGAGTCCAACTAAAACATAAACACAGCGGCCTACCGCCGGCTCAATTATTTGAAAAAAGTCTGTCGGGTTGCATTTTTGTTGCAAACCCACTATAAGAGTTATGGGAACTTTGGTTCCTGACCTCGTGAC
Source organism: Clitarchus hookeri (assembly GCA_002778355.1). Taxonomy (NCBI): domain Eukaryota; kingdom Metazoa; phylum Arthropoda; class Insecta; order Phasmatodea; family Phasmatidae; genus Clitarchus; species Clitarchus hookeri. The sequence goes on along the minus strand of NQII01002018.1, from coordinate 60,114 downwards.
AGCACGGCCATCCGGGGGCTTATGAGAGATTGGCGGTGCCATGTTTATGTTGTTGGATGGACTCCTTGACACATTTCAATGCAAAGTATTGTGCCACACCTATAATATGTGATCAAAGTGAAAGTTTATCTCCCCCACCCAATCCCCCAGTCAAAATCAAACACACACACACACACACACACACACCACACACACACACACACAAAACATCAAATTTTTAATACTCTCATTTTGGGTTTTTATAATTAAATGTTTTTCGCTTGCATTGCATATTCTTTTGTGTGAAATTCTCAAGATTAAAAACTTTACGCTTGTGGAATATCCATTAATAATATATACATTACTTTTATAATGGGTACGTGCATGTACGAACACATGTACACACACACAGTGGAATGTAAACATTGCATGTAAACATTGCCATGTGACTGCCACACGGCAATGTTTGTTTACCCTTTGGCAGAAGGATACGACATGGGCTGGAAAGTAGATCTTTAGCAGGGCTTCAAGAAAGTCTCTTCCAGTCGTGAACTGACTATACCAACAACACCCTTCCACCATACTGCATTGTCCTACAACTTGCCGCCTGATGAAGCTGACTTAGCCAGCGAAAAATCGCGATCGCACAACAACGTGGAAAATGTGTCGTCCTCCTTTGTGCGTGTGTGTGTGCCTATCGACAAGTACTGCACTGTAAGTACTTGAATTCCTGTCCTTTTATATATATATATTTTGGTAGCCTAGCAGCCTACTTGCAACCTTAAGGGATAGAAGGATTTGTTTAAGTCAACAAAATCTTTAAGTGGCCAAGTTGATTCAACAAAATTTCTTGTTCTCAAGCAGATTTAGTTGATTCAATGAAAGTATTTCCTTAACTGAAAAACATATTTTGTTATATGAACAAAATCAATTTTCTTGTATTTCATAACATTAAATAATGTTTGTAAAATTAAAAATTACCCTTCAGTTTTATAAGCAAACAGCATGAGAATCACATCCCTTATAAAATATAGAAACCTACGTGATGGAAATTCTAACTAGTGATATGTTATCTTCAGCATTATGAACTGTGTTGCGAAATGCAAGCCGTATGGGTTACAGCTAATAGAGGAAAAAATTTTAACTTACGACCATATGCTACGAAATTACTCTAAATATTTTGAGATACTTGGTGAGGAAAAAATCTATTCCACCATTCCTGAGAAAAAAGTTAGAAGAAAATTTGAGAAGATTGAGAGTAGCTGTTATTGGAGTAATATCTTACCGAAGCAACATGACGGGAACCACAACAAATTAGAAAATATAAAAATTTAGAACAATATTTTGAATGGAACGAATCATGGTTTTGGAGACCACACCAAATGTGATACGTGCTTTTGTGATAAATTAAGTGAATGCGAAAATAATTCGTACCTGACATGATGCTGTGTGGTTTATGATAACTTGAAATCCACCATGAACATTGTTGCCCATTATGATTCAAGCTTAACACACAATGCAACAAATGATCTGGCAGAATTGTTCAAATCATACATTGTGAAATTAATAGGAGGTGAAACAGTTAATTAACTATGTCTTAAAAGGCTCATATGAAGGACGAAGTGAAACTGCTTCATTTTCCCCAACACCAGGCCAAAATGTCCACAATGCAGTATATATGAAATAAACAGGGAGGAGTCTGTGAACTATTACCAAAGTATTTGCTAAACACACACCAAAGAAATTTGCTTTACAAAAGGAAACTCCAGTTTTCTGGGAAAAAGAGGACAACTAAACAGAGGAAAGTCAGCAATAGAGATGAGGATTATGGAAGAATGTATCCTTTGGACGGAGAACCAGACGTGCCAGAAGATGTATTCAAGAACGGAAAAGAAAAGTCCTTATCGTCTTTACAATAAGATGTGAATCAAATCCAAGACCTTCAGAAATGCACAGTTTTACAGTCACAAAGTCAGCTATGGAAAACAGAGGGCAAAATAATTAACAACAATGTGGTTCGGTAGTGTTTGCAAAATGAGGAAAAGCTCCTCATGCAGGAAAATTGTAACAGAAATGTATAGTATTCAACATTTGGTGGCTCCGTCGCAACACAGTATGGCGTTAAAAACTAGCCTTTCTCTCTCAGTTCTCTCTAAGTACTTAAGAATATATATAGAAATTCAGAAGTGTGGCCTTTTTGTAGACATGGAATACCCTTTCCTTGCTGTGTCTTCTGATGGTTTGTTTGGAGCTACGGGAGTAGTGAAAGTCGAATGTCCACTTGTTGCATCTAAAATGACCCCTGAAGACGCTATATACAACAAAAAGATAAAACAACATAATCTAGTTACCAAAACAAAATCAGCTTCACATAACGAAGAATTACTGCTTGTTACTATTTTGGACTCCAAAAGGAATGTCTATGCAGAAAATTGAGACAAAATATTATTTCTGGAAAACATTCATGGAAAAAAAAAATAAATAACTGGTGAGATTTTATAGTCTGTTAACTTAGCAAATTTATGGATCTTCGGTGACTTCCAATACGGGAAAGATTATTAGAAATTGATGAGCAGAATAATTTTGAAAAGCAACACAAGTGAAATGAAAGTAAAATTGTCAAGATTTTTCTTCTATTATTGATTGGTGTGTTTGTTGCATAACTGTAACTTATGTTGTAACGTTGGTTCGTTCACAGTTACAGACGGCTATAAGTTGCTGACTACCAATAACTTTCCACTCGACTAGCTCAAGACGGAGGAACACGAGACTGTAAAATGGACGCCAATTAATTAAGAAATAACGTCAAGTTCCGGTGTATTTTGTTCCATACTTTTATTTACTATTTTAGTGACACAGTTCACATACGAAGTTCAGAGTATGCAGAGTATGAAGCGTTCACAGATAAATAGACAAGTGTAGATCAGCGCCACAATAGTTTACGAATTATTTCAATACTTAAAAACTTGCCCGAAGAAAATTAAATGCAGCTACCTCCCACACCGGCGGAGAAATAATCTCGTAAGTTCAAGTTGGCCGGTGTGGGGGTTAACACCTCACCCGATGCAGCCTAGGCGAGCACTAGTTGACTGCTTCACACGACTGCTCGATACTTGTGATACTGCTCGTGTACTTGTGCTGCCTATCACCCCCCTCTCCTAAGATAAGGGCCGGGCGTGGGCTGCCACGCACGCTCTCTACACGTTATCGAAACTGCGTCGTACAAACTAAAACTGTTGACGCAGTCTGAAAAAAAGCTAAATAATGCTTACAAAAACTCAAACTACGACGTTCGAAACGAAATGGGACGCCTGATAAACGTAAAACAGCAAACGTATGCCCGATAAACAAACCATCACTGTAAAACGAACCACCACGGCTTTTAATTTCAAACCCGATAAATATATTATGAAACTTACCAAAGCAAAAGAAAATGAAACACGTGTCCCGAAAATTAAGAATACTGCGCCATTACAATGTATCTATGTGTTTCTATTAAACAATATTTGCTATCTCCTATACATTTTGGCTTAGAACAATATAATTAATGTATCAATATGTTTCCCATGAAAAAAATTCTTATTTCATTCTCTATATTTTAATGCTTAGAAATACATCAATTGTATAATATACAACAAAACTATAATATGTTTCTGGGTGTAGTTCGGGATATGGATAACAGATGGCGTGGAAGGGCATGTTGCAACAGATGGTGCGCTTGTAACTCACAAGACGGCAGCACATGATTGGAGAGTCTGGAAACTTTGGATTTTTTCGTTACATTTGGATACGTATCGTTTTATTGTGCATCTCATTTTGAACACCTATACATTACTATTTTATCACAAAGTTTTGTTTCTAAAACTAAAAACTGCTGTTTTATGACCACGTAAAATAAAATGTATTAATTAATCTACAAACTCTTTCTTATCCGCGTATTTTCTGCTTGTGTGATGTGCTTCGGCACTGCTCTCAGAATAACCAACGTAATATTAACTTTTGTTCGTTCGTGCATCAGCTGATACAGGATTTTGTAAATGGCACGTTATTTGTGTTGAATACATCAAGTGCCACTCACTGACTGTCAGAATGTGGCCTTCTTATATTAAATGAACTATATCTCTGTGCAAATAATCACATTGATCCGTTGGAACGTGAAAGAGGGGCAAATAAACATCCAAACACACTTTCCCATTTATATATATAGATAATTATATTTTATATGAAAACCATGTGTGATTTTATATTGTCGCAGCTGGATTTCTTAACTTTAGCCTTGGACATGTAGTTTGAGAAATTTGTTCCACATGCCGGGTGGAACAGGGAAGTGTGTATGTTTTCGCAAGATTTTACGCTGTTTATGCAGCTTTCCTCTGGGTCCGGAGCATTGAAATACCAGTGTTTTGGGTCACTCGGGGGAGTTCCGGAGTTGCAGCCAGAGAGGACAGATTGAGGACTCCAGGGGAGAACGAAGTCTCCATGTCCTGACGAGGGTCTCCAGTTTCGCTAGGGCGTGATGTCCATGTAGAGAACATTTGGAGATTGGTTCATTCCAATCCTATCAAGTTCAGAAAATCTGTGCAGTATGTTAAGTTTAATTCTAATACGTTTAATTACTGTTAGGTTTGTGTTCAATCTGAACTCTCCTTGCAGATTTAGCTAAGATTTGTTGTGTGGGAGACAAAACAGAATTTAAAGTATTTTCTTGATTAACCTCTCAATTCAAATTTCACTGAATCTTAGATTAAATGCCTTTTATTTTAAATTACTAGTCATGGTGAATTATTATTTGTTCATTAGTGTTATTGTCTATCTCTCAAACATTTTTCTTTTGAGAAGGATTTGTACGAGAGATTTACATAAACTTTGTTATTAAAGTTCCTATTTTTGATAAAATGATTGTTATTATCACAAATAGAGAAATAGAGAATGAGTTGTTTACCCTTTCAGTTCTATTGGTTTTAGATTAAAGATGTTAGCAGAGTATAATTTATCATGTACCAGTATGCTCCAACATAACCCCACCCCAGCATGATGTACAAGTCAAGGATTCATCACTCAACAAAGATTAGATAGGATTAGCATTCTCCCAGGTTCCTCATTAATTTGATGTTCCTACACTAAAAGTACTAAACATTACGTACCTGCATACAAGATCTGACTTTGACGAAGTGGACGTTTTTCCCAGTTCGAGAACTGATCCATTTTGCTGATTTGCTGGCCAAGACACAGCTCCACCAACCGAGCTAGGTTCTCTTTTCCTGCATTTGTTTCATTACCTGTAAAGAGTGAAGATTTCTCTTTGTAACCATCAAAGATAGAAGGAAAGACAGAGGAAGTTACATACACGAATATACACCAGGGTGGATTAATAAGTCATGTTCATGCAGTAATGGTTCTTTGCATGCAGTGGGAATTTCCATTTTCATGTGTGTTCCAACCGCATAATTCTGGTCCTCACAAGAGTGGTCTAATGGCAAAAAAAACTTTCAACATGGTACTCCATGAAAATAAACTCTGTTATTCAGATTTTACATTTCCCATTAAAAACCACAGGCAAGTTGTAGAGCTTTATGGTGAGGAAGTTATAAGTACAAAACTGGTCCAGAAAATTTGCTTCAAAACATTGTGCACACCAGTGCTGCCATGTCATCTCTTGCACTTGTTTTGTGAACCTATTCAGTGTGATGAGGCCGAATGCCATTTTCTCACTCGTTCCAATGTCAGGTGCAACATTTTTGGTCTTCTAGACCACATTCAATGATTCCGGCAAAAAATATGCGTGAGAAGAATTCAATTTTATTGCTCTGTGTGCAAATAACGTGCCTAATTCCATGTTACGGCTCGTATTAACATGGGCTTTATTCAGTTTGCTGTGGCTTCAACTCCGTGTGTGTGCAACTTCACCATTATGATGTTATACCATTAGATGATGCTTATTTAGGCTTATTTGTGTCTTCGTTAGTGTGCACTGTGATAATCTGAAGCACGTGTTCTTGTTTAAAAAGGGTGATTTTTGGTGTGCTTCGGAACATAATTGTGGTCAGAGTCACTTAGCAATATAGTTAATGTATAAGGCCAAATGTCAAACAAATTTTGATACGTTTGCAGTTCATGAAGTTTAATCTAAACAAACTGGTTTCCTTTGCAGATAAAATGGACGGTGATTCTACTCACTTGAACCCGTTTAGTGTTCACTGGCAGGATTTACACCAGCTGAAGAGTGAGTTTGAAGAATAACTAGCAGTGAAATACACTGAATCCAAATCGGTTGCAGAATCGGAAGCAAGTGAATGTGAGTTGGAAGAATTCAATTGCACGTATCATCACACTCAGTAAGTTCTTTCCAGGCTTAAGAAGATAAGCCAGAACGAGGTCAGCAATCATTCAGCCGCTTCTCAATGGTAAAATAACTCCAACCATGTTAATCTTCCTAAGTTGCAGCTGCCAACTTTCTCAGGTAACCTTTTGTAATGGACTATATATTATGATTTATTTACATTATTGGTGCATACCAACTCATCCTTGTCAGGCGTAAAGAAGCACCAGTACCATTTAACATTTCTTTCAGGAGAACCCCATAAACTGATAAGGTTACGTCCTCTGCCTGAACAAAATTACCAACTAGCTCTTGATACGCTCTCGGTTTGTCCAGTATTCTGCACAAGAATAGTGACAAGTAGAAAAACAAGATGGAGCAGCCAGAGCCAGATCCTACAATCTTGTAGGATCTGGTAATCTGGTAATCTTGTAAATAAATATATATAAAAACACACACACACACACTCTCTCTCTCTCTCTCTCTCTCTGTCTCTCTTCTACAGCCATGTACCATGCCAGTTTTTAACAGGTTTGTTCTCCAATGAAAGAAAATTACCAAATATACAAATCATTAATTTTATTCAGTATAAAAAATATATTACGTAAAGGTTTTTCACAATTATTTGGAATCATATAAAAGGAATGCTATACAAATGATCACCATAAATATTTTCATATTTTGCATTAAACTATAGAGACTGTAATGCTTTTCTGTGGATTACACGATTACTTTACAGTGAAGAATCATTACGCCACATTCTGGCATAATTCAGAATATGTAAGCAAGCATATTCAGCCGTGAGGCAGTAATATCAAATACAATATTTTACATACATGTCTCAAGGAACTTAGCAGTGAAGCGGTTCATGTTTAGCTGTATGTCATTCCATGATTTCAATATAAACAAATGTTAAAAATTAGTCTAAAATATTAATCTAGCTGACCTACTCTTAATTTTTTTTTTCATTACAACCAAACACCTATATGAGCACGAGAAATCACAGTTTCCCTCTGCTGGTCATCATCGTCTCTGTCCAAATCTTCAGCTGAACTGACCATCTGACCCCAAGGACCAGCTTTTCCCAGCTCTTTATTCTTCAAAAATTGACCACCAAACCATCTAGATTGTGTGAAAATTACATATATTGGGGAGCAACGCCAATTTGAAATTATCTTGACAAATAAGGACTATGTATTCACAGTTCTCGCATGTGCACTCTACACAAGCCTCGTAACAATATGGCAATACAGTATAGCTTGTGACGTCACACCACTGGCAGCACTGAGGCCCGACACTCTGCAAGCCCCAGCAGTAGAGAGCTATGCTTCAATGAGGCAGGAGGCTGCCGAATTGCTGGTTGTTGGTGGACCTATTGCACCATTACTGCTGCTACCATACTGCTTACATCAACGGTGCTGATTTCAGATGCAGTTCAATGGTAGGAAATTACAATTCCCACAGTGAAAACCTCTGAGACAGGAAGGTGTAGAAAATCACATTGTTATTCAGGCGAAAAATCTGGTGAAACAGCACATTCAAAAGACGCACGGTGTTTCACACTGAAGACATTGACAGACAGATACCAGCAGCCCGATTATGTTTCTTTTCGTGCAAGACATTGTACCTACGACACGTCTTTTGTGTGACAGCCTTGTTAGTGGGCTAGTCGTACATAAGGCATCTTATCTATGATGCCTGAGAAGTGTACTATTTGCACACGTTAGTTATCCTGTAGCTCTGTTTTTGTCATTTATTGCAGAGTTGGTAACCCCATTACGTTATTTGCCAATCAAGCGTTTTTGTGTTACGTCATTAATGTTATAAACATAGCTGTGATTGTGTCAAAACAACGAACATTAAGTGTGTATTTTACTAAAGTTATTGTTAATTAATGTACGTGTAAAATCACATGTATAAAAACTGACTGATACTTGCTGTAAAGGGTTACCTATTCGGATACACGAATAGCTTCAGTATTCAAAGGTCAAGAAAATTTATTGTTATATCAAACTTAAATACTATGCAAATCTTTAACAATCATTGACAAAACGGAAGGTGCATTTCCATTACAGAGCAACTTTTAATAGAAAAACAGTTATTGTCAATTTCTTTGAAGAACACTGTAGCATTGTTCTAAAGGTAATTTCTAAATTCAAAGTACAGTAAAAATGAATTCTTAATTTTTATATATACCTCAATAAATTTGTATTATTTTATTAAGCACCAAGTTGTTTTACAACGTGTTATTGTCACATTATAACCTTGAATATAAAAACTTAGTTTGCAGAACCATCTAAGCCTACTATTAAAATTACTTAGAACTTTTGGTGAATTGTGTTGTTAAAGATAAAATTGATTTTAGGGTGCCCAAATGTAGGGGTGTACACAAGAAAACTTACATGCTGAAATGCTGTAATACACCATGAATCCATACTTACGGTATATTTCAGTTCAGTAAACTATGCATAAATCGCAGAATAGATAAGTTTCATAATAACATGTTACACGCGCCCCAAGTATAAAGTATAACAGACATGAATATTTTTTTGCACCATAGCACTACATGTCTCACAAAACATGTAGCCACTAAACTTCAGATTTTATCTCAGTATTCAATACACCGTGTGATTAGTAACGTAGATAAACCCATACCATTTTCGTAAAAATTTTGTACTTTTTATCTACATATATATTTTATGTTATGCAAGCAATCCTAATGTATATTTTATTTTTTTTCAATAATGCAGTTACTATTGCTTGAGAATACCAACATTGTCCCATTTTCAGTTAGTGGCTAAATATAATCGAACCTATAAAAAATTATTAAAGTAATGTTAAGCTTTTATAGAGTTCCTACAATTTAATGCAACGAAACAACGAGTGCTTTAATTGATAAGGTTATGTAAGGTCATATGGTCGTTGTTGGCAGTTTATTGGTATTTGTTTTACTACTTTTCCTCCTAACAAAATACGACACGTTAGTTTGACAATACACACACTTGTTTACTTCATTGTTGAGGTTATGGTGCGAATGGAACACTAATTACAATAGTTTTTCATAGTACAGTAGAATCCCGATAATTCGTATTGTCAAGGGACTGAGTGTTAAATATGAATTATCGAGATATTCAAATTAGCGGGATTACCAATAATCGGGAGCAAAAAAAGAAAAAATACATAATAACGAGATTAATGCAAATTTGCATTAATATGTCATGATAAAGGCTTGGCTACATATTATGTATACATATGTATACATAAATAAATAATTAAATTAATAAAAAACACATTAAATTTACGTTAAAAAAAATCTGTAATTTTATTTTGGTGCAAGCCTTGCATACGGGTATTGTCGATGGCTTTGTCAAGCATGTTCAAAGCAGAAAATACTTCATCCCCAACGTCTGATTTCGTTAAGAAATGGTGCACGTTGTTGATGTATTGTTTAGTCACTGACAACTCCAATTCACAGGGCATTCTAAGTCTTGTTCAGTAACTGCTGATGAAAGTTCCACCTTCGTGAATCCACAAGCACGAAAACAGTTTTTTATTGTGCTTTCGCTAACACTTTTCCACGCCTTGTGAGCAATGTTCATGGCTGAAAATAAGGTGATTTTATGATCCTCCCCATCCTCGATGCTGTCAAGGAGTTGCATCACTATTTCCTTGCGGTAAAATGATTTGAACGTTTTAATTATGCCCTGGTCTAGAAGCTGCAGCTTAGAAGTAATGTTGGCAGGCAAAAACACAACATTTAAATGACTGAGCGGTGGGGTATTGTTGTGGGCCGTACAATTATCCATGAAAAGTAGAATTTTTCGCTGCCTTTTCTCCATATCAGCATTCACTGATCGTATCCATTCCTTGAATAATTTGCCCGTCATCCACACTTTTTTGTTTGCACGATAGGTCATCGGAAAAGTTTTTATGTTTTTAAAACATCTTGGTTTTGCTGATTTGCCTATCATGAGCGTGTAATGACGCAATATTCATAATTTTTCGGGACAAGGGTGTAAAATTCTTTTGTGTGTATGAAGCTTTGGAAAGCTTCTTAATATTTTTATCGGGTCTGAAGTTTAAAGCCGTGGTGGCTCGGTTCCCGTGATAGTTTATCCGGCAGACGTGTGCGTTTGTAGGTTATCGGGAGGATGTTTGCAGTGTTACGTTTTATCAGGAGGACGGTTACAGTTTCGTTTCAAACTTTGGTTTTTTGGGGAAGCGTCAGCATTAATTAGATTAGTTCGTTTCTGTGGATCAGGCAACGTCAACAAGTTTTTGCTGTACGAGAGGTTCGTTTCTGTTGACAACGCAGTATCGATAACGTGTTGAGAGCGGGACACGTGCAGTTTTAGATGACGCTGCTGGCAGATGCCGGGCGCTTATCTCAGGAGAGGGGGGTGATAGGCAGCACAAAAAGAGGTGTCTGTCTGTCACCCAAAGAGCAGTCTTATTCAAGTCAGTCGTCAGGGAGAGTTACTTCACGTCGCCCGTGAGGGCAGGTCAGCGCAGTCGAGAAGTATCATGCAATGCTAGCCTAGGCCGCGTTCGGGCAGGACTAGAACCCCCACATCGGCAACTAGACTTTAATATATCATTTCTCAGCCGGTGTGGGAGGTAGCCGCATTTTAAGTTTATTCGGGTCAGTTTTTTAAGAACATCATTAAGTAAACGACTGTGGCACTGTTATCTGCGATAGTATATTCAATGGTAAAGGTTCGTACTCTGCATACTAAATCTCCGTCTGTGAACTGTGTGGCTGAATGTTAAATAAATATATATAGATCAAATTAATCTGGAACTTCTTTCTTAAGTAACTGGTGTTCAATTAACTGAGTCTCGTGTTTCTACCTCTGAGCAAGCCGTGGCAACGTAAACAGTCAGCAGTAACAAGTGCCGAACTTTACAATATGGCGCCCACCTGTGAGGCTGTAATATTTTAAATATAACGTAAACGTAATAAAGGCGGAACTTTACAAGCGGTCTCAATTTCTCAGATCCATCCATGTTGGCGGCCAACAATATGGTTACACGTTCTTTACTATTTTTTCCGCCATGACACTTTTCTTCCTTAAAACACATTGATCGGTCGGGGAGACACTTATAAAATAACCCCGTCTCATCGGCATTAAAAATGTTGTTGGGCTCATAAGAATCGATTATTTCTCCCAATTCGTATTTCCACTCAGAACAAACGTTGGCCGATACACTCGCACTTTCCCCACTAAGCTTCTTAAATTTTTTGCTGTGCCTTTTTTTAAACCTATTAAACCAACCATCACTCGCACGAAAGTTTTTAATTCCCATTTTTTCTGCAAAAACATTTGCCTTGTCTCTTAAAATGTTTCCTCCAACTGGTACATTCGAATTCCGTGCTTGCGCAAACCACTTTTTAAAATTATCTTCTAGTTGTGGATACTCACCAGTCTTAAAGCGCTGTCCGATGTCTGGGAGGCGATTTTGTCCTTGTTCTTCAGAATTGGTGTTATTGTGGAAGGAGGAACGTTATAACGTTTGGACACGTCAATTTTGTTATCACCACCGGCCACGGCGGTAATGATTTCTTTTTTCTCTAATGGAAAGACACTTATTAGCTCTTTTCGGAGGCATGGCTAAGACCGAACTGACTAACTTTTCACTCGCTCTGCTCCTTCCTACCCTCTCATAACCGTACACCGGACAGCAAGGAGCCTCTTAGTTCTGAAAATCACAGACACATCGCCTCACAGCCTACTCGGCGTCATTACCTGCCCATCAAACCCTCCTACGTTCCTCAGTACCCTTCCGGTCTTTTTTACCCTGCCCGAATTGCATACATCTAGAGCTGGTGTACAGTCTAGGGTTACAAACATTACGAGTTAACGAGATTTTTAAGTTGGAAATAAAAATTATAAGACGTTTTAATAGTGCTCGAGCACCAAAATAAATACGTATTATCGAGGGGACCGGAATGCATTGTTTTTATACGAATTAAAGGGATTTTCTCAAGGGACCGGCAAATTTGTACGAATTAGCGGGATATACGAATAATCGGGATACAAAATATCGGGATTTCACTGTATAAATAAACATAAATCACATAAACGTGTTATGACGGCGACATTTTACTTATGACTAGCAAATTTTGATGTCATAGATAAGATGTTGCCATCATACTTATGACGCAACATAAATATATACGTGGTCACATTTTGCTGTTAAACGTCATAATCATGACGGGGCAAAAACAGAAACATAATCAACCTGCAAGATGTTAGGGCAATTGCCACCTTACACTCAGACCAGATAATGCATGTGCCTAAACTAGCTGTCTGTTCAGCAGAAAATTTAAAGTACATGGTAAAAACTTGGGCGCTCTAGAAGTGCTTATATTTCCAGTCGAACAATGAGACTTTGTTCTTTTGAATTAACGCATGACATCAGGTGGCTGACGGCGACGTCACGGTCGGGCAAGGTTATGACCTGTCGGTCAGACACATGGGTGATTCAACAGGCTGACCTTATTAACGGCTGACCGGGCCCCGGCAGGTATATAATACAGGGCGCGTGGCTTGACGGCAAGGTACAAAGTCAAACGTGGGCTTAGCAGTCCTGCCTACTGGGTGGCACACAGCCACGAGTTTACCTATGCTGGAGGTGGCTGCTGACAAAGCTGTTGCTGCTGCTGCTGCTGGAGTTGACTAGAATAAGTGTCCCGACCTGGGGCGACAGTGGTGCTGCGGCTGGTGGTGCTGTGGTGAACCCTGGGAGGGCTGCTGGTCCGGCGACACTGGAACCAAGGATTCGCGATACCTAGTGGAACGGGCCATCCCTGATGGAAGTCTGTGACGATCGGGTGTGGTCGGCCGGCGGTCTTGATCAGGGGCTGAAATAAGAAGTGAGAGGGAGCTAGGAGGCGAGACCTCTCTAGCTGGTGGGCTGCAAAGTGCAGTTGGGGCTACGTTACAGCTCCCATTGGCTTTGGAGGCTGCAGCTGTTTCCTGCCACTTCATACCACTACTTTGGGTGTAAGGCATACAGGTAGTTACAAATATCGGCCTCACAAGAGCACAGCAGGCGACGATGTTCCTTAGCTAGGTGTAGAACCAAACTGAGACCCAGCCGACCATAGTCATACCAGATTACCCCAACCAGCGACAATTCAGCGCGGTGGGTTTACCCCCGGAAGTCTGACAACGACATTGGATGTATGTCCAACGGTGGGCAGTCCTCCAGAACCAGTCTGTCACTCCTTCCGGCGTCAGTTCAGTGCGGTGGATTGATTGAATAAGCTGCACTAGCTGACTGACAGCCCTTGGATTGTGTTGCTTGTGGTTGTGGCTCTGCCTTACTGCGCACCAGGTGCACAGTACAGAGGGCTGTCGATTGGGTGTGTTTTATGACGTACGTGTGCCTGGTTAAGGGAGCTCACAGTCCTACTCTAGGTTCTGGTTTGGTAATTGGCTTGTCCAAGATGCTGTCTCCTGCTTTACCCTGGTGGACTGACCTCCACAGAGGATAAAATCTGTCACCCTAGAATTAGTACTCAAAAGATTTGAGAGAAAACATGTGAGGAATAGACACGGTAGCCCATACTACGTACCTCCTAACTAATCAGGAACTGAACGGAAGTAAACTACGTAAACCAGGTGAAGAGGACCTGGGTCTAACCTAAACAAGAGCAGATGCGGCTAGGTAGCTACAATAACAACTGTCCCTAAATATCTCAATGCCATTATCCCGAAGGGACTTTGAGGGCCATTACCAAAAGGGTAGTGGGTGTTTAACAATAACAGAAGGATAGTATGGTTGCAGTTATTAGAAAGGTAGGCTTTTCAAGGGGTTCTAAGACGAATTGCTAGTGCAGGTTTTTAAGAGCTTCTGGTAAGCCGTGAAGACGTTGGGGTAAGCAGAGAGCCCCAGCACACAGGTGGTGGAGCGGGTTGCTGGAGATGAATTCAGAAGTACACCTGGAGAACAACTGACGTTCCTTGGTGGTGAACTGCCAAATATTCTAACTGACCGCAGGCTCGTCTGGAGTGCGGGGGTATCGGCAGCGGGCTCCTCCTCCTGGGCGGAGTTTTGCTCTGTAGTGCAATCCCTTGGTCTGTGGCCGAACTATGCGCCTCTGTAATGCTGGATTGCCTTGATTGTGTGAGCTTAGGTGCTTAACTCGGCTGCTTAGTTAGCTTCAATCACACGTGAGGAGGTGGCGTGACATCTGACATAAGGGCGAACAATCTTGGCTGACGTGTCTGTGGGTGCCCCGCAACTAGAAGCATTCTTGTAAGCTCTCGTAGAAAGTCGTTTCAGGGTTCAAACCCTACCTGGGGTAACGTGATGATATGTACAGATGAGGCGAAGTCGTGTTTATATCTATGTCAAATAAGCGTCACGCGTCAGAATATTATACTGCCCAAATTGGATTCTAACACTCGCACCATGTGGAAATCCCAACGTTTAATTAGTTTCTCAATTTCCTGGAATCACATCCTAAGACCTTGCTATTAGCAAACAGATTTTCTTCGACAGCTTGTGCACAGTGCGTAAACAAACAAATATATGTACATGTTCTGAATGTGAAGTCAGCATTTTTTTGCAGCAGCTATGGACGAGGGATGTGCTGTGTGTCAAGATAGTCACATTATATACAGGTGTCCAGAGTTCATTGCCTTGTATGTGGACCAGTGGCATGAAGTTGTGCTAAAGCTGAAGTTGTGCTAAAGCAGAATATGTTTTTTAATAGCCTAAAACCTCACCATGTAAAGAAGTGTACTTCCAAACAAAAATGCATAAAGTGCCAGAAGCGACATTGTACCTTACTACCTGCATTCATAGTGGATCCTGGAAACGGGGCTGACCACCCACCAGTCACATAAAATATGACTGCTTCTACAGCAATGTCAGCTGAAGGCATGGCATTGATTTTATCACTGGCCTCGCCATGAAACCATGCAAATGTATTTTTTGGGAACAACCATCCTGCATATCCATGATGCCTGTGGGAATTTTCAGTAAGCAAACTCACCACAGTTTGATTCAAGATTCCAGTAATCTTTTATCACCGAGGACTGTGTTCGGAAACTAGGATTGTGTTGTCCGAAGGTACCAATTCCTGTGGTAGAACTTTCACACACTGCTGTACTGGCCAATAAAGGGTTGACTACATGTGTACTTCAGTCCTCAACTAGAGAGGGCCCACAAGTTGTCACTGCTGCTTTGATCCTGGGATCAAAGACAGCTCAACCACTCTTGCTGTTATCCATAGACATTTCAGGATATGGACTACCACAAGAGTAGTTGAGGCCAGGATCGCTATACGCGTGAAGTGCTTCAGATAGAATGTTAAGAATGTAGAGCCAAAGATGAGAAACCTGCCGATGATGGGGAACCTTCCAGTTGTCCGGGTCCAGCATGCATGACAGTTCTTAAGTGTTGGTGTTTACTACGAGGGGCCATTTCTGGTAAAGGTTACGCACGCATACGCACACGTGCACACAATACTAAAGTGCTGAAGGCATACTTATGCTTATTCATTTGCCTCACCACCAAAGCAGTTCATCTGGAAGTTGTTTCTGCACTTAGTACAAATGCGTTCCTGAATGCCCTTTTCCGATTCATTTCATGTCAATGATTGGGTAAGGACATGTATTCAGAATGTGGCACCAATTTCACTGGGGCAAGTTCTTTACATTACTCAGCTGCAACATCACTTGAAAATTCCATCCAATGCATCACAGGTGGCAGTCTGCTGGAATGAGGCACTCAATGGTATTTTAACCCCCCTTCTGCACCACACATTGATGGCCTCTGGGAGACAGGATAACGTTCAGCCAAGGACCACTTGAAGTGTGTGGTGGGACAACACATCCTCACTTTCGAGGAGCTCTCCACTATCTTCAGTCAAGTAGAGGCAGTTTTGAACTCTCGTCCACAGTGTGCAATGTCTTCTGGTCCCAGTGAGATGGAAGTGCTGACTCCACCTGACTCCAGCCAATTTTTGAGCACTTGATTTGGGGCATCATCTCTTGAACCATTTGGATCATTGGCAGATGATGCACCAAGCCTTCCAACACTTCTAGAATAGGTGGTATAAGGAATACCTCCACACCCTCTAGCCACACAGCAAGTGGACGAAGTGCCGAGGTGAACTACAGTAGGGAGACCTGATACTACTGAAGGAGTACATTCTGGCCTTGCTGCAGCTGGGACATGTGGAATCCCTGCATCCAGGGAAAGATGGGGTTGCCAGGGTGGCAATTGTCAGACTGCCACACTCAACTGTCAAAGCGACCCATGATCAAGTTGTGCGGACTGCCAAAAGCCTAGTGTCCCTTCCTACTATGTTGTGTTTGTATGTTATGTAAAACTCTGTAAATTTTGGTGGGTGGTATGTTGAGACACATTTATGTGTGTACGGTCAAACATTGTGACTCATTTATTTTTGTTTTGCTGTGGGCAATGTGGTCTTGAAAACATTGTGCACACTAGCACTGCCATGCCATCTCTTGCACTCATTTTGTGCACCTATTCAGTGTGATGACTGGACACCATATTCTCACTTGTTTCAATATTTAGGTGCAAGCAGGTGTGTTTACTCAACAAATAAAAAAAGTAATACATATTAACAGTTATTGTGAACAATATAATTAAATAATTTAATAATGCATAAACAATTTTTTTTGAAATTCCAGCATTGGATAATGATGGATTAGTTTTTAGGTAATTGCACTAAAATTAAATAAAACTTTTGGGATGCACTTAGTATGGTGTAGGATCACACACAGCAGGGCGATAGGAGGCAATATGTTATTGTAATAACATACCTTATCTACTAGTGTAAGATACCTCTGTTTTTAAATAAATGTTGAAAATTGAGGTGGAGGATTTGCATGGAATATACACAAAAATAACGTGCTGAGCTTACATAGCACAAATGTCAAACAGTGAATCAGCATTACCACCAAGTCATCAAAGAAGCCTCCCTACACAGTTAATTTATTTGAAAGTTGAGCAAACTAATAGCATCAAGCAAGGCCTTTTATTTATTTACTGCCAGCCCCATGCTGTAAAAACCTGTTATGGCTCGGCAAGGCAATGGGACGGGAGCCTGGGGAAGGAAAGAGTCGCTATAATGAAGCATAGGCAAATTCAGTGATGACAGTGACGAGAGATATCACAGCTGGAACTGTAATGTGCATCATCTGTCTCCCCATGCAGTGTAACTGCATTTTCCCTCTGGGTTAACGAAACCCACCCACAAGGCATCAAAGATGTTAGAAAGAAACACTAAATAAAAAGGATGACAATAACTAAGGTAATATGATTTGCCTGGACTTGCAGCAGTTCGGTTGGGACTGCATATCCCAAGTTTATTGTGTCACTGACATACTGTATTTCTAAAATGCTTTTTAGTATTTCTTTCCATGGAAGGCATGTTTATTTTTTGGTTACTCCTCGTGGTATGCCAATGTCTGTAAGCACCAAGCAAGCAGTATTGATTGCATGCGCAGCCTAGCTGTCGGAAGTGGGCAAGCTGGCCTCCCTCCCCTCACCTAACCAGAGTGAGAGTAGCCACATGCTACATCATGGCACCCAAACTTCTCAACTCCCATGTCATGGGTATATTACGGCCTGCAAAACCTGTGTAACAGACCTCAGATAAAAAGATAACACTTCAATAATAATTGCTCAGATTTTCCTGCATAAAGTCAATGAAAATGGATTTAATTCTCATTAAAAATTATACCAATGTTGCACATGTTAGGTTTTTTTTTACAACAAGGGGAGGTCCAATATGTCCTCCTAGATTAACATATTTTACCATTAAAATAATTTATATTTAGTTTTAAAAAATTGTTACTTTAGTAGTAGAGATATTCCTGGAAACTGTGAGGGGTACTATAAGTCAGGTTATAGCATTTAAATAAATAATTCATGTAGTTCCAGCCAAAATTTACACACAAAACAGCAATGGTCAATTAATTACTAACAACTGTANATTCCTGGAAACTGTGAGGGGTACTATAAGTCAGGTTATAGCATTTAAATAAATAATTCATGTAGTTCCAGCCAAAACAGCAATGGTCAATTAATTACTAACAACTGTCAAACAGAAATAAAAATTCATGTATACTTAAATGAAACTATGTAAAATAATAACATTTCTTTACCTTGGTATGGAAAAATAAAATCAAATTCTTTGACTAGTCTGCTCCACAAACTACACAAATCAAGAAAGTTGGAACGGTTTTTATTTGTACTCTGTAGCTGAGGAATTGATGATTCGATAACTGCCAAGTCTGTAGACAGCCCAAACCCTGTAAAAACAAAACTCATCTGTTAGAAGGCAAGGTGCTGAGTAATAAACAGATATGGAAAAACCTGGAAATTTCACTTTTAAATTGAAGAGGGTTTTAAATAAATATTTGGTAAATGTAATCAAAATTCCATACCTACTGTGCATAAAATTAAATAAATCTCACATTTTTCATTATACTGTGAAACCCCTATTTTACACTTTGCAAGGGTCTGGGAAAAAACATTGCAAAATGCAGGAAAGTGTAAAAAGAGGGAAACTTATGTTGAATCTGCATTACACGAGACCAAAGAAAACAAATGTAAAATGCTAGTGATGGGTCAAGTCTCGAAAACTTGTGTCGAGTCGAACTAACAAAGATTGACTTGTCATGCAAATTGAGTTTTTTAGGAGGCATTGAGCTACTGAACGTGCAAGTCAAGTCCCTGTGTTTTTAGGTTATAATCAAACAAATATTTGCAGCTAACTATCACTTTTCATGTCTCGCGAATCAATTAATTTTACATTACTAAACTGCTAAAGTTGCATAGTAATGATAACAACTCTGCTACATGCATAGACACACTGTTGTTTGTGATGTTCAGCAGCAATAAAAGCAGATGGTTCATGATACACCACTTCCTCTTGCCACTCCATTCCTGTAACTGTTATCTTATTTTTATTTTTTCTATCAGCATCAAGTGGCCAACATTACCATTCCTTTTATATCTACCGTAGTCATTCACTCGTTGGCGGAAGGGAAAAGGCAGGGCTGTGATTCACTTGACCAATCAAAGGATTATTCTTATTGGTAGAAACTAGTCCTAATTTTTTTTCTTGGTACACCGTGAGGGAGGGAGAGGAAGTTATAGTACATTCACGGTTATATCCAACTTTTCTGAAGCCCTACTAAAGTTCTACTTCCAGGATATTCCTCCGTCTCATGCAAACAAATCTTAACTAAGTCTAGAAAATTAGGCTACACCAAAGGGACAATGCACACCGCATTTCTGCGCACTTGGTGCAATAATATTTTGCTTACAAACTATTTCTTACTAGGCATTACCAACACACCTATTTTCTCTCTGTTTTTATCCATATTAATTATAAATGAAATATTATAACTTGCAGATAAAATATAAGTAAAAGTTGAGTTTAACCAAAAATAAGGTATTTTTTGAACATTGACACAAGTATAAAATGCTTGTGATACATGACATATTTAGGAAATAACCAAGAAAACATCAGACATGGGGTGAATTTTCAAAGGTTTGATTTAAAAGTGTGAAGAAACTGCAAATATAACATATAAGGGACACGCATTATACCAGTGTACATAAGTACACATTTACATTTATGTTGTAAACTCAATTTTAACTCAAAAATTTTATACTAAACTCAAATTTACTCACTTTGAGTTTCATACAGCTTGACTAAACACGCCCATCACTATAAAATATGGGAGAGAGTAAAATTAGAGGGTGTAAAAAAGGGATTTTATTGTAAATAATCCTGTTTGCTAGAATTAAACTTTCCCAATCTAATTCTTCTTAAACAAAAAACTGCTTTGTATGTTGATCAAAACCTGCTAATTCAAACATTTGTACCTTCAAACTGGTATCGCAGAAATGCAAAACATTTTAATAAATACTCAATATCACAGCAAAGAAAACACAAAAAAACCCTTAGACTGAGAAAAGAACAAATGACTTAAACAACAAAAGAATGACATACATTAAAGATAAGGCACCTAATTAGGGTTGTAGGGAATATTTATGCAGTGCAGAAGCTACCTAAAACTACAGATTAACTTTATACGGAATACAAAAGTAAATACAGAGTTGGACTGTGTATAGTCTTTTTCCATGCAGGGATCACTCACCCAGTTTCATAACAGTGCTGCTACTCCAGTATACGCTGCTGAACACATCCCATAAGGGGTGCGTCGCCTGACCCAGGACAGTTATGTCCAAGATGTAGACCTTGTTATGCAGCGCTATCTGCATGAGAGCCAGGTCGGACATCTTCATTCCGAGGCTCGGTTTCCACTCGCAGTCCATGCCCACCACAGGCTCATTCTGGCCACACACAAGAATCATTACACAATACAGCAAATATTGTGACACAACAGTAACCTGAATTTATAACATCCTTACACACATCATCAAAGAGTTTGCAGACAATGTAGGTTTGTTACAGCTATTGGTGTAATACATAAATGCACTGATCCCTTCTGCGGTGCACAACTATCAATCTTCTATCATAGTTAAATATGTACCATGCAAGTTATACAAATTTTGTTTAATCTGTGCTCAATTTTCTGTACACACAATAATCCCTTTACCTTTGTTTTGCCTTTTCTGGCTCCATCATCTCTGAAACTGACACCCTTTTTCATGCTTTCATGAATTTTTGTTTCTACCACTACTGTGTTTCTCCAATCCTCTGTCATGAACTTTAAATATAGTATACACTATTCACATCACAATGCCACACCATATTTAAAATGACTAAACTTTAACTTCACTACTTAACATCCTTTAAAAAAAATTGTTAGTACCGTCTAACTCTGTACAAAGAATTATACAATTGAAGATGTACAAAATTTTTGTAACCGGTAATCTAAAATTTTTTTAAAATCTATTTATTTATTTTATGGCAATAATTCAGTATGTCCTTTTCCAACCAAACAAGAGCTGAGACTCCAAAAAAAATTTATTAAGGATGTTTGTGGAACATTTAAGAAAAAACCACAGGCATTATGGATAGTACACAAGGTTATTCTGAACTCTAGTTCAAAATGCTGTGAGACTATTCCTTATGCAAAATGGGAAAGAAAACATAATACAATCTACAACCTATAAAAATGACTAAGAGAAGTATGCACCCTTCAAGTAACTTGTGAAGAAAAAAAAAATACTTGAGAGGATTTTTATTTCTTGAATTGAAACCCCGACTTGTGATATTATTACAAGTAATATCATCCAATTTCATTAAAATAATACACTGTTGCTCAGAAGGTTCCATAACTGGCAGGCAAGCAAATGCACCATTTCAAACTTTGTAGCTTGTTTATTCGGAAATATTCACGTAACAGTGTTACACCAAAGTAACAAATACTATCTTTGCTCATTTTATTGTAAATCTTATAGCCATAAAAAAAATTTTGATTTTGGGCAACAGTTTCAAAGTTTTGTACAACCACCACATGACACCCCATCCCACCAGGGGCATTAGACTGCTCGCCTCCCACCAAGACCAACCGGGTTCAATCCGCGCCCGGTTCACTGCAGATTTTTGCAAGTGGGGATCGTGCCAGACAATCCCGCTGGTCAATGGCTTTTCTCGGGGATCTCCCATTTCCCCCGCCTCTTCATTCTGGCGCTAGACCATACTCACCTCAATTCACCCTCATCAGCTCTGAAAACCTCAATTTTAAGAACCGCCCAAATCTCTCCACTCTTCACTCACCCCATCCCAACCCCCCCTCCAACTTCTTTTCTAATGAAGGGAGTTGACAACACCCTCCAAACTTTCAGAGTACATACTTTCATTCCAGAAAACATAATTTGAGTATTTGTTGTTCCAGCTTATAGAAATAAGGCTATTTGAAAGACTTGATTTTCAAAAATGAATACCTCCTTCAATCTGTATTCATTGTGAGTCATACGTCATTATGAATAAGGAGTTATTTCACAGTGTTTCAACCTGGAGTTCAGAATAACCGTGTATGTACCTATAAACCACTGAATCTGTAGATGTAATTAAATTTGAAATGATATACTTGAAAGTAATTCAATTAGGTATTACACACTTTCAATAAAAATTTTGTCATATTAAACTGAATGCTATAATATACAAATTGAAATTCTGACCTTCCTAAATAAAAAAAATCTATTTACAGAATGACTTGAAACATAAAAATTCAAGTTACTTAACCATCAAAATTGAAATACAGTAGAGACCTGATTTTACAAATATGTACGTGATTTAACAAGGACAACGATTTTACAAGACAATTATCACAAACCGCCAAAAAATTGCAAACATTGATGAAAAATACAAAAATCTCTGCTAAAATTTAATAAATAGCAATGAAAATTGATTAAAAATATGTTTGCTAGTCCACAGCGATAAAACATGTGGGTTGTAATGTTGCTACTCTTAACTGGTATAACTGGTATGTCGTAACATAAGGAGCAGTGTTTGGTTTTCAGATAAGTTTTGTGATATTGCTGTTATAAGTTTGATTTCAGTTTCTTGTTTGCTTTTCGAGTTCGGATTACATTTGGAAATGACTGTGTTTAATAAATTAAAATTTTGTTTACATTTTCGGATTTCTATCTTGACCTTTTGTCTTGTTAAGACACATCATGCACAATACGTGTGTAGTTCCACTCACGTGTGTTTCGAAAAACCAAGAGGAATTTTCCAGTACAGAGGAAGTTGTTTCTTGCTAAAAAATAATGCAGCACTGTGTTAAAACTTTCTTTGGCATCAACGGAAGGTAGAGTATGTGCAGTATTATTCTACATTATCATTTCATTCCCCAAACGTCCGAATACTGACATTAATTTATATATTTTTAATAAAACCACTGATTTTTGCAAAGAAAGCAACTAAAAATGGAATTTGCGCTTGTTGAAAATTACACTGTCATCTGTTTAAACTCTGCATTACTGAGTGGTTGTATGTAACTTTCTCGAGTATTTTTTATATTCTGAAGACGTCTAGGTATTAAAATAAATCTATATAGTAATAAAACCATTTTCCCAATGCACCCTGTTTAAACTTAATTTTTGGCCACGAGTGGTCATACGTGACTTTCTCTGCAATTTTAGTTTGAAGACTTCACAGGAAATTTATATATTTGTAATAAAATAGCAAATTTTCTTATGAGAAGTAACTGAAAATGAAATTCACATTTCCGGAAAATTATGATGTGCGCTGTTTAAACTTAATTTTTGGTATTAACGAATGGCTGTACGTAACTTTCTCTGGTATTATATTATTTTATTCTATGATGCCTAAGTATTAATTTAGATTAATATATTTGCTATAAAACTGCTGTTCTGCCAGAAGAAATTGAACATTTACTTTGCACTCGCTAAATGTAACTCAGCACCCGGTGTTTCCAATTTTTTTTTTACAAGGGAAGGTTACAGTTATGGGTTATACTTTTATTTGAAAGATGCCTATCTACTGAAATCAACTAATACATATTTCATATTTAAAACTTGTTTCTGCACCAGAGACAATTAAGATATGGAGTTAACACAAAAAAATCACTTTTAAGTTTTAACACAATTTTTGGGTTTAATGTGTCAAAATTAATGTGCAACGACTTTACGAGGCCATTCTCAGGAACGATGAAGCCTTGTAAAATTGGGTCCCAACAGTATACAATATGGTGCCCAATTGCAATGTTACAAACTGAGAGTAACACAGTGGAACCATCCATTATTCTCGAATAGAACTCTTGTATGATTGTGCTACCTCCAAAGATCATATAAACATCATAAACAGTGCTAAAACTGCCTGCATGCATTGATCTTCAAGTCATCTCAGCTTTCAAGACCTCAATGTTAAGAGCCCCCCAAATCTCTTAGAAATAATATACAAAATTGATGTATCAATACATGAACTTAATTTTGATAACCTGTGGGAAAGCACTTTGTAAAAAAAAAATACAATGAAACCTATGTGGATAGNAAAAAAAAAAAAAAAAAAAAACAATGTGTGCGGACTTTATCTCCAACCAGACAACTAGTTTGTTGAAAGTATTTCTTTACCCCCCTCTCCCCATGCCCTCCAAACACAATTTTCCATTGCAAAAAAAAATGAAAATGACACTTGAGTGCAATAACTAGAAGTATTTACAAAATAAATTGGAGAGAATTATCTACATTCATAATTAAAGGTGTGCCAATTTTTAACGTAAATTTAGAAAAGAAACTGGCAAAGACATTAAGGGATGGAGAGAGGATACTCCATAAATATTGGTAATATAATTTTTTACAACATTCAAGATGCTTGCTTTATCATTTAATGCCAAGAGTACCATTTTAGCTTTTTGCATGTGTTTGAAATATTATAAAGCAATTTCCTTTAATTTTTTGGATAGTAATTCATTCTTTATGTGATCTTTGCAAAGTAAAGGGATGTCATTTACGGCCTAAATCAATCCACGAGACCAAAAAATTTGAATATGTTATACACTAGTACCTCATTAGTAAAGGTACATCAAATTCGCAAATGCAATAAATGCGAAATAGATGCTAAATTTTACGAAAGTTGATGATTGGGAAAAAATTATATGAAATAACTGCCTTTTTGAGAATCTTATCTCTGTTTACGTTTCCTTGCAGCTTTATCACTATCAATATTGTTTTTAAAATAAAATGTAAGAAATTGGGTAAGTAAACTGTCTGTTTTAGCGGCAAAATACAGATCAATGTATGTATTTTGCTTGTGAATTTGTGTATAAACGTATGTAAATAAAGAGTGTCCATTTTCGTTAGCATGGTGTGAACACAAAACAATTTGGTTGGAAACTGCTCTTTATCTTGCAACATCCTCTTATCTGCCGTAACCACAAAGATACTCAATTTTGAAACAAACAAAATTTGTTTATTAACAACCTGCATTTACAGTTTTGTAAACAAAGGAAAGTCGTTCTAATACCAACAACTTTGCAATTTTTACGCTGCCTTGGTTGGAAACAAAGATGGCGACTGCGCAACATGTAAAAAAACTTGACACAACTAAGAATTTTCTATAAAAAGTAGAATAAACCTTAACACAACCTTACTTCTATAATTTAACTGTAATGTACACCATTTTGCGCAACACAGCAATAACAGAAAACTGCCTCGGAATTGAGCGACAAAGGCGTAGTTCCGAAGATGAACAACAGATTGCAACACATCAAGGTTTTCTTGGTTGACGTTTGTTTACATTTAGTCGTGTAACAAAACAAACTCGCGTAATTTTCGGTGCCCTAGAAAACCAAGAACAGTTTTTTTTATCCGTTCATTGATTGAGTTTTGACTGCTTTCAATTTACAGCTTTTTGTGTAAAAATTTTATGGCGAAATGACAAATTCGTTATATTGTAATTTGTCATTTCGTAAGTTTCAATTCGGACGTTGTCGACAGTCACTTGTTTAACACTCCCGGCAACGCATGTTTACATTAACAGTGAAAATATTTTTTTTATCTAAATTTAATGCTTAAAATGGACGTAATATTTTTATAATCATTACTGGAATGCTGCGAATATTTTAATAAATAAGACAATATAAAATCATGCAATAACGACTTTAAAATTTTTTTGTTGCGAAACATATAAACAAAACATAAGCCTTACTTGCTTTTTAAAACATGTCTAGAATATTTTAAGATCACTTATTTGTTTTAAAAAACCTTTTCATTACGCATTTGCGTATATATTTTGAAGATCCAACATGGCACTGATTTTGTCATTTTGTATTTTGGCCAACATCCGCTAGATACGAAATCTGCCTTTCGGACGCAGCCTATACCTGGTGCAGTGTGTGTGTTATTCTGTGGTGCACATTCTGTTAACTGAGCCTTTTTGTGGTTGCGGTAATTCTGTTTCATTATGGGTAGATAAAAAAAAAACTATTGCAAACCGTGCAAGGGACTACAAAGCCGAAAATTTTTTACGTAAGTGATTCTGGAATTTTAATTTGTGGCATTTGTAATATGAGGTTGGAATGGCAAAAGAAAGACAACTTGGACAAGCTCTGTCAATCTAGTGCGTACAATAGTAAGAAGAAGTCAGCGGAAAGTGACCCCCAGTCCATCAAGCGGCAATCCAGTTTACCTGAAATAAATGAAAGTGTGAAAGAGGCCAAGCAGAGAAAGTCTGAATTTGTCATGGACACTGTACAGACATTCCTCCAGGCAAACATACCGTTACATAAATTAGACAATCCTGCAGTGCGTGAATATTTGTCAAAGTAAGTGGGCTTATTTCTTAGGCCTAAATTACGATTTTGATATTCCTTCTATCTGTTAAAATGTTACTTGTATATTTATATTTTCTGATTGGTAATTTCCCATTTTCAGGTATTATAAGGGATCAGGTGACTTGCCAGGGAGTGACAAGTTGCAACGAGTTTATGTGGAAAAGTGTGGCGATGATGAGAAAGAAAGAGTTAGGAAAGAATTTGAAGGACAAGATACAGTAATTGTTGCTGATGAAACAGCCAACAACCAAAGACGATGTGTTTTTGCAATATTATTTAGATCTCTGAGCAGTACATAAAACAGAAGGTTGCTCTTGCAAGTTGCTCATTCCTTGACAAAGCCCCAGGGACAACACAAATCACGTTTATTTCAGAGATCTGTCAACCATTGATGAAACTAATTGATATTTTGGAAGGCTCTGAGTACCCGTGTGGACACATCATCTGGGACCACCTTGAAAGGATCAGCCTGTCATTGGAAAGACAAGCAAAGGGATTCTTCCCAGAAAAACCCACATTACTATTGTTGCAGTGCAACAACACAGTGAAGCAAGCTGAGATGACTGAGAAATTGAAAAATGCCTGTACAAAAGCCCACATGAAACTTTTACTGAAAATGGATTCATGTGAAACCAACAATGTTTACAGGGCATGAGGCACACTCTTCAATCCAGTTGTAGCTGGACAATTAGGGCTGGTAGGCTAACAAAATTTTCACTCAGCTATTTTTGTTGTAACTCAACTTTTGTATGAGCTACTTACTACTGTTCTTTAGAGTAATACCAATTAAATTGTTACAGGTTAATGAAGCATCTGTTTATCCAAACAGATCAATACTGCCTGCATGTAAAGCTGTGGAGATGGCTATCTATATTTCCATAAGCAGTTATCAAATCAGCTTAAAGAAGGAATCCAGGTCGATGTGCTTCAGCTTCTTCTGGCAAGAATTTTGTGGTGCAGCACTAAAGTCTCTTTGGTTACCAGTCAACAGTGTAGATGCTGTCCAGCAGCTACAATATGGTGCTTATAGACAGGAGGACGAAATTGACAGAAAAGGACCTGGAGACATGTGCTATGTTGAATTTCAATCAATGAAAAAATTTACATCTTCGATGTAGCAATAAAAATAATTTTTAGTGAAAATGCCATAGTAAAATGTTTTCACTTAACAAGGATAACACAAAAAAAAATTGTTTTTAAATGCTATTTTTCTAGTTTTTTTATATATGCTACAAAACGCTACAGACAGCACAATAAATGCTATAAAAATGCTAAAGACCACAAAATAAATGCTACAAAATGTGTTCATAAATGCTCTTTTAACATACCTCTACTCATTAGTCATTGGGAACACACCACAAAATAACTGTTTAGATAAGTTGGGTCTGTACATTGTGATATGTGAGACCACATTCCCCCTCTACATCATTTTATTCAGGTGTTCATGCCCTCCTCTTACCACCTCAATAACCCCAATTGTCACATTTGTCTTGATGATGGGCAGCAAACACATTTCTGGCTTCTTACCTTCACTCTATTCAAAGATTCATGACCCTCAATGTCAAGCTGGTAGAATGTTATCTCACAGCCCCAATTCACAGCTTGAGAGAAAACTACAAACTTTGCTGGAAAAACACATTGGAAGTGGAGCATATTTTTCACTGATGCTTTCATTTCTTAGATGCAAAGGTTTTTTATACGAGTGAACACCTTCACCATTCACAAAGGCTTTGATCTCCAATAAATTGACAAATAACTTGAACAAATTTTGGTGGAACCGAGCTGGGACTTCGCTATAAATGGGAATTAATTATAGAAGGGTTAGTAATAAATGAGTTACACTGTACTGTTTCCAAAATGAATAATGCCATATAATAACTTAGATCGCATCGGGCTTTATATTAAAATCATGCAGTCGTAAGCGATGGTTTATTTTCAAAGGTAGACTTAAAAGTAGGGATGGGTCGGTTCGGTTCTTCGGTTCCAATTTATACCGGTTCTTGAGGTTTGACTCGGAACCGGTTTTAGGTTAACAACAATTACTCGGTTCTTGGTTCTACACAGCAATGGCAAAACTCTGTTGTTACAAAAATAACTATGGTATTTACTCATGTATAGTGCGCCCTTTTTTCCCAACATAAAGGAAAAAATTTCTGGGGTGAGTGCTTTACACGGAAAAACAATTAAGGAGTGGTAGTCCTAACTGTTCCCTGATGTTTGGAGGGAAGTGTATGGGAATAGTCTGTTATCTCATCTCTTCTCTTACATCAACACTCCTCTCCCTTCTCTCTCAGCCCTCCCCCATAAACAACACTGCTAGCCTTCTTTGTTTGGTAGGATGGCTGCGGGGCTGTGAGTAAGAGAAGCAGAAGAGACTTTTTTTTTCGAGGTGTCACATTCCAGCACGACAAAAAAAACCAGTGAGTCACTGTGTAAAAGACGCAAAAAAAAAAAAAAAAGGGCTGCCCAGACACCATAAAAGAAGCAAAAAAAAGATAAGAAATCCGGCTGCCCACTACAGCTGTTGTGACCTTTTAACGAACTTTTGTAGGTTACCTTTATTGTACAGCCGGGCACAATGTTTTGGTTTTAGGACCAGGAGTTATTTAATTAAAGTATTTTCCAAACATATCGCAATCACCACATATTAATGTAAAAAAAGAATAATTTTTTACATATTTACTCATCTTAAATAAATTTAATACAACAAGTTTATCTGTATATATTAAAACTTATCTTCACACTTTGTTATTGTTCAATTCTCCCATATAACGGTAAACTAAAACATTTAATGAATTTTACCTGCATTGGTTTAATAATGTTGCAAGCAAAAGGCAAGTATTCAAAATACATAGAACCGAATACTGGAACCGATATTTAAATTATAGAATCTGCACCGGAACCGGAATCGACATTTTTGGTTATTCGACCCATCCCTACATAAAAGTGCTCCATAAACTGCAAATCAGCTGTAAGAATTTTCATATGCACATAAAAATATCCATGAATTATTTTTGCAGTGCAAAAATAGTTTTCTGCTTCTTCATTACAGATTCAAAATTGTTGCACTGGCTTTAAAAGGAGCTTCATTTCTGAAAAACCAAATTTCTAAAACTCTATCTCACAAGACAGTGCACAGCAGTGCTACTAGAAAATCATCTGAAATTCTTAACTATAATAAAACTGCTGATTATATGTACTCATGTCTGAAACACACCCCGACAGCCTCGAGGAACTGCTGAAATCCTTGCCAGTTGTCAACCAGCACAATGCAATCACTGCTCAAGGGGAACGTGTGGTATTCCAGTTGCTGTTTTTCCAACTCGTCCCAATTTTCTTCTGTTGCTTGGTCCTGCCCTCCACTGCATCACACAAGAGAAAAATTACACAGACTCGCATAAAAATGATTGCACAATACAAAATTATAAGCATAAATAAACAAATACTGTGATAATTAAAAACCTGTAAAAATGAAGGCTACTGTTATAAACAAAGCTGTCT
The DNA here is from genome assembly GCA_002778355.1 of Clitarchus hookeri. Lineage (NCBI taxonomy): Eukaryota > Metazoa > Arthropoda > Insecta > Phasmatodea > Phasmatidae > Clitarchus > Clitarchus hookeri. The sequence continues at coordinate 30,045 of NQII01002018.1, read as the reverse complement.
CATAGTTGAATTGTAAAGTCCTCTCGTTTGAAAAAACAGTATATAAATACATTTTATTTTAGCATTAGACGTTAACTTCCAAGTGCGGTGGAATATACACACTATGTTTGTTACTTACATGACAATATGTGTTTAAAAAGATGGTTAATGGATAAAATATGACTGAAAGGAAGAAGTAACTGGGGCCTACAAAGTGCTCACTTTACCGTGAACAGCCTATAACAGCAGAAGTGGCCATAAGTGTGGTTAGTGTGTCCCATTATAAGGACCCAGAAACCAACAACTAAATTTAACTTACAATGTGGCCAAAGCTAACAAAGAGGTATCTGCAGCATTTCCTTCAAGAGCGTTAGAGCCAATATACTTCTGGTCCTTTAATGAAACCTACAAATTAAATTAAAAATACAGTTGAATCTGAGTATATTTATCTCATAGCTGTAAGCCATGCGTATTCAACATTTCTAATGGATAGTCCAGTGCATACCCAGAAAACCTTATGGGTTGCAGTGGGTGCTTACAACGAGTGCACCGAATGGTGCTTGCGGAGAGTACCTCTCTCTACCACACCGCAAGCAGTTGAAATGCCGCAATGAATCTCATGTGCACACTACACAAATGTTTTGTGGACTAAGCTGGTTCTGGCTTCTTACATGCCTTAATGTGAGCAGTGATCAGAACACGCAGTTTCATTGATTTTTGAAAGTTGGGCTGTGTAAAGCATTTGCCACAATTGCTACTAATAGTTATCTAACCACTGACAATAAATACTGTTTGTGTTGGGTGGGAGGGAGTTGAAGATGTTGGAAACACGAGATGATAAACATTCATGCAATGATTTTGGCAAAGTGAACTTGAAACTAGGGCCATCATTTGGAAAATACATGACTGAGCCACTTAAAACATGTAAGTTTACAAGGCCTACCATAACGCTACTTGTGTGAAGACTTAGGTGAAAATTGGGTGATTGGTAGCTGATATATGGCATAAAACCTCTGTATTTTTCATGTGGCAATCTTCATAAACGGAGGACAAAAAGTTATGTATTAGCACATTTGATGATTGTATACTGCCAGTTTACAAAGTTAACTTAAAATAGATTACATAATTTCATATATATAGCACACCAAGATAAAGTGTTATTACAGCTGCCATTCTGAGTTGAAACGTCTTAGATTTCAAAACATCTTTAATTACCAGGAGATTATTTAAATTTTACTGACTTACACACACGTGCATTCAGGCACGCACGCACACACAAAAAATTAAAAATTCTGAACTGCTAAGTTTTTTGTAAACGTTTAAACACTTGATAGGAAATAATATAAGAAATGTTAAACTGTGCCTTTCTTGAAAAAGTCGGAAATTTTTTTTGTTTGGAATCGGAATTGATGTTTTTGTTTATAACGCACCATGCTCAATTTTTTTATTATTATTTATAACTTTTCCATGATAGTTAGAACTGTCCTTTTACACTTTGTTAACGGTGAAAAAAAGACCCTACAAACAGTGAACAACAACCGTGCCCGAGTAATCGATAAACTTGCAAGATGTGGTGTTGGGGTGGTAGCTGAGATGAGTGCGATCAGATACACGCTTCAACGGGCAGAAATGGATGACTCTCACAAGTCTCTGTGACATGCTGACAGTTTGAAGAGATAAACATCAGCTCACGATGCACAGCGATAAACGTACAGTAGGGAGCTGACGAGAAGGTAAGGCTGCATGGCGGGGTGGTGGTCGGGGCCGCAAACCCTCCCTTGCCCCCTTCCGGCATTTAAAGACCACTGTCAGAGTAACGGGTCATCCTCGCTACTAGTCATCCCAAAAGAAACAGCTCTCTGGAAGTCAGTCACGAGTTAGTGTCGGTTGCGTGCGTATCAGGACGGTATATTATGGCGCAGTCTAGGAAGAAAGGGAAAACTATACACAGCGAAGCGAGGGAGGTGATCAGACATGTGATAAATAAATGTGACGAAGAAGCTACTGATGGTCAAATAAAGCATTTATTATCTCAATCCAATCTGCGTGCATCAGAATACACTAGAATTTCTACGAAAAGTGTTTCCAGAATTCGCAAAGAAGGTGCTGATGCTTGTAACAGATCGCTGTCAACACCAGGCAAACACCGAAAGCGTCCGCATGAAAGATTTGATAGGATAGTAATAAGATACATCATTCATGATTTTCACTTAGTACAGAAACAAGTACCAACATGTCCTAAGCATCTCGTTGCTTTGAGAGAAAAAATTGATTTTCCATGGGATGTTCACACGCTCCGGCGGATACTGAAAGAAATGGGGTTTTAATGGAAACGGTGTAACAGTTCTCGGAAACTATTAGTGGAAAGACCGCACATTTTCCACTGGCGTTGTAAATACTTAAAATCAATTCTCCACTACAGAATGGAGCGGCGCCCCATAATTTACATTGATGAAACCTGGGTTGAAAGCAAAATCACATTTAACAAATTTTGGCAAAATGATACTGAACGTGGTGTGTTAACCAACAGCAGTTCTTAGAACCGTTTAATTGTTGTTCATGCAGGTGCTAAAACTGGATTAATTGAAAATGCACTGCTAATTTTTCCAGCAGGCAGAGCTACGGGGGACTACCATGGGCAGATGAATTCTGCGAACTTCGAAAAGTGGATGCATAATCAGTTATTGCCAAACCTACCGGAAAAGTCTGTTGTTATTATGGACAATGCGCCTTACCACTCAGTGCAAGAAAATAAACCCCCATCGAAATATGCAGTGAAAAAGGAAATGGAGTCATGGTTGACCAATAACAACATTCCCTTTACTCATGAAATGCGAAAAACAAAGCTTTTCGACTTAATTGCGCAGAACAGGAAGCCTGAAAAAGTATTTCGTATTGACCAACTTTTAAAACTGCACGGACACGATGTTCTTAGACTTCCTCCTTATATGTGCGAACTTAATCCCATTGAACTAGCGTGATCTAAAACAAAGAATCTAGTGCGGGAAAAGAACATTACTGCTAGCTTGTCGTTAACAAAGCTAATGGAAATCACGACGGAAGCAATATCTTCTGTCGCTGAAGAAGACTGGCAAGGATACTGTTCGCAGGTCCAAAATATAGAAGCAAACTACTGGCAAAAGGACTGTCACGTGGAAGACGCAATAGATAGTTTTGTGATATGCCTAGACCGTGACTCCAGTGGTTCAAGTGATTCATCTGACGACGAATTTTCCTCTTCCGAATCGGAACTGGCGCTGCCACTTCCTGAAAGTGAATAAATTATCATCGAACAACAACATCCACTGTTTGAGTTAAGCGNATCGAACAACAACATCCACTGTTTGCGGTAAGAGTATATCCTTTCAGAGTATTTTATTAAAGTTATGAATTCCTGATCTTAACTGTTTTAGCCCTAAATGTATGCCATCAAAATTGTTTTCAGATCACTATGGTTGTTTCGCAGGTATTTAAGTAAAACAATTTAAGTTAAAACAGTTTAAAAATGTTGTTTTTGGGCATACTGAAAGTCTTCAAATTAGTATTGGTAATGTAAAATATGTTTTAACAATTGTAACTATTGTGAAAAGTGATTAATTTTTGTACTCGCTTTAAAAATGTGTACTTCAAACAAAATGTAAAATATTTCGCGCACCAGGCAAACAGGCACCTAAAATGGCGAATTTAAAGGTTACTGTCAAAAGAAATAATAGAGGCGTATACCATGACATTATAGAGTATATTTGTATGCGTGTCGTATGAAAGGAAAATCTCCCTGCGAACTGATAGTTTTAGTACTGGTAGTACAGGTTGGAGGCGACGGTGGCGACATTGCGGCACACCGGGCCCACCCTCTCGCTTACCAACCCTGCCCGAATTCCAGAGCCTCGCCTTCTCGTGGGCTCTGGACTATATATGGTACCACTGCTTGTTAAACGACACGTTACAGAATCGCCTTACCGCAGAAGTTACAGTAGACTTTGAAAAAAAATACTGCATGGATAAGCAGAAAACCAGTTAAGGGAAGCACGAATAAATGGGAGTGTACTGTACTTAAATGCCAAATTGGGCGAGAATTGCTTTGATAGCTTGAGATATAACGTAAAATCTTATTTTTCTTCATTTAGTGCTATCTTCCAAAATGGCATACTAACAACAATATCCATTTCCAAATTTAATGCTTACACCATTAGGGAGTGTCAAATTTTTCGACTTCCTTTTTAAAAAAATTAGGGGTTGTATTTTGGTTAGCGATTCACAAATATATTTACATGAACTGGCAATTACATTGGTTTGCTTGGTAAATAGGTACTTCAATTTCATGATATTTTCACGTTTCATGTAAAATTCGCAGCAAAATGTCTTCTCTGAAGAAGTGCCTGCTTATCATTATTTCTGTTTGTACTTCTGCTCTAAGGTTATGAATATACTTGTATTATACTATGACATACGTAAAAATATTTTATGCCACTCGTAAAAGTGTTTAAACTAGCAATACTCATTTGCAGCTGGGTGTCATTTTATTAATTTTTATTAATATCATACAAATAGTGACATTTTCTTTTTTTTCTTTTTCCAGGCACAAATAGTTTCTTCCAATTTCAAAATCTGAAAATTTGGAACCATGGCTAGTAAAAGGAAGACAAGATTGGCAACTTCCACTCACATGAGTAACTTGATTGGAACTGGTTGAGAAATGCTGCCTTCCAAACTCCCAACTCTGCGTGATGTTCTGAGATATGGGCTTCTGCTAAGAGAACAGAGTGTAGAGAATGTCACAAATTACCCAGCAGCCACTCTTGCAAAGGATATTTATCCAAAAGTGCTTGAACAGTGGGAGCAAGCAAACAGTTGTTTTGTGGTGCCAATTTTAAATTCAAGAGTTACAGTCATGAAGAAGATAGAAGAAAACTGGGAAAGGCCAAAAACATATCACTTGGCAGAGGAAAACTGGAAGTGAAAGAGGCTTTCATAGCAACGTTAGACAAGCTTTTTGACATCCTCAATCGAAACTGTGATATTAAGCTATGTCCAGAATTTGAAGGTCCATGTCCAGGTGGTGCCGACTGTAAACATGAAGTGCACATCTCCTGCTCTTGTTCTAAGGATATCAAGATCCCTGTCAAAGAACTAGTGTTTATTAATAGTCAAAGAGAGAAGGTTGGATCTGTTGGACAGTATCAAATTGGATTACCAGATCTACATGAGCACAGAAGACAAATTAAAAAGCATAAGAGGCAAGAAGATGAATTAAGAAGAATTTATGAATAAGCTGAAAAGGAAGGAACAATTAACATTACAACCAGATGAAGTTCTTTTCTCCGATGAAGATGAAGAGCCAACTGATGTTACAGATGAAGAATATGAAGATCCTTTGCAGATTCCATGTGATGATTCTGATGTACCTTCTACTTCAAGTACAAGTCAATATAATACATTGCAATTGCGCAATGTTGTATTGCAATTTATTAGGTATGGTGTCTGTCTACGTGCTACAGCTGCCATTACAACAGCTGCATTTTTGGATGCTGGATTAATTACTGAAGGAGACAGGAGACTTGTGGTTGATCACAATAAAGTAAAAAGGGCACAAGAAAAAGTCATGAAAGCACTTGATGAAGAATTTCATGCTCGATGCAGGACAGGTAATATTGAATGTATCTTCTTTGATGGACGGCAAGATTTCACTAAAGTTCTGTTAAAGGCAGATAACTCAAGTCATCAGTTTCCAAGTATGCAGTGAGCCAGGTGGAAGGTATCTTTGCCATTTTACTCCACAGAAAGACTTAACGAAAAGGAAACCTGCTAAAGTTATTGCTAACCATTTTGTGGATTTTTTTTAAAGAAAAACAGCATTGATAAAAGTTTGCAGACTATTGGCGGTGACTCAACGAATGTTAACACTGGTTGGGAAGGAGGGGTCATGCATTGGGTTGAGGCCAAGCCGAATCGTAAACTCATCTGGTTGGTTTGTGCTCTTCATACTAATGAGCTACCTTTGCGGCACTTGATCACCGAGTTGGATGGAAAAACTTTGTCTAACAACAAGTGGAGTGGTAAGATTGACAACATGCTTGATGCTGCAACAGAACTTGAAATCAATCCCTCATTTGTCGGAATATTCTTTCCAGAGCCTTTGGTTCCATTTAGTGACACTGTTGTCAAAGATCTCTCTGCAGATCAGGCTTATGGTTACAGGATAACTCAGGCCATAAGGACAGGTGCACTTCCAATTGATCTGGCATTACTAGAAATTGGTCCTGTAAGCCATTCTCGGTGGTTAACAACTGCAAATTGGATTTGTCGCATATGGGTTTCAAAACATAGCCTTAAAGGCAACAACTTGAAGACGTTACAACTGCTTGTGGAATACATTGTTTACCTTTACTATCCCTGCTGGTTTACAATTAAATTGAAATTCTCTTGTGTGGAAGGACCTCGCCACATTCTTTATCAATTGAAGCTCCTAAAATCTCAGAAGAAGGCAGTAGCAGATATTGTTTTGCAGGCAATCCAACGTTCATCGTGGTTCACATTTAGAGAAATGGTGCTTTAGACCCTTTTATGCTCGGAAAACCAAGAAGAAAGGAAAGCAGGGGTCCAGAAGATAAGTGAATTAAGGAATGAAGATGATGATACACCAGGAGACCCCTCTGTTCGGCCTAGGAAAACACCTGCAGTAAATCCAAATGCAACTTCCCTTTTGGAACTGATAGACTGGTCAGAAAAAGTATATGAACCTCCACTTACTTGTAAACTCAAAATATCAGAAATAAGAAAGTTTGTTGAAGAGCCAATGCAAGTTCCAAAGTGGCCATGTCATGGACAGTCCATAGAGAGGTGTGTGAAACAAGTAACAGAGGCTTCTGGCAAAGTGTATACTCATGAGAAACGAGAAGGATTCATTAGAGGCCAGGAAGCAAGCAGAAGAATGATGTCTAGAAATGAATCTAAGCAAGATTTGATAAATATTGTTGGTTGAAGCTTCTTACATTTTTTACAATGCGTTTTCAGTGTTTCATAATAAAGACAAAATATAAACAAAATTGTTTGAGCTCATTAAACCACTTTTTGACCAAATTTTGTTAGAGTTAATATTAAGTTATCCCATTGTTTCGAAAATTTCAATATAGATTATAATCAGGCGCAAATTTACCAAGATAAATCTTTATGAATAAGGAAAAATTTTTATAAATTAGTATATTACACATTAAAAGGCAGATTTTTTGACTCCCTCCTTCACAAAAATCACGAATTTTTATTTTTGCCCTTTAAATTGACACGCCCTATTACACCATGCTCTACCAGCATACAAAATTTGATTTAAATTGGTTCAATAGTTCCCAATATGACATCACATGTGCGCACGTGCCTGCGTACACACGCACCCCACCCCC
>NQII01002018.1:0-21411 GCA_002778355.1 Clitarchus hookeri | reverse complement strand
GACTGTATGTTCATGAGCCAGACACAGGTACAATAAATGATCATCAAAATAGGCAAAGATGAGTCTTGGCTATGCTTCTATAGTTTTAAATCAACATATAGTTCATTTCATATAAGAAGACCACATTCTGACAGTCAGTGAGTGGCAACTTCAAGTATTCAAAACAAACAACGTGACATTTACAAAATCCTGTACCAGCTGATGCACGAATGAACAGAAATTAATATTACGTTGGCTATTCTGAGAGCAGTGCCGACGCACATCAGACAAGCAGAAAATACGCGGATAAGAAAGAGTTTGTAGATTAATTAATACATTTTATTTTACGTGGTCATAGAACAGCAGTTTTTAGTTTTAGAAACGAAACTTTGTGATAAAATAGTAATGTATAGGTGTTCAAAATGAGATGCACAATAAAACGATACGTATCCAAATGTAACGAAAAAATCCAAAGTTTCCAGACTCTCCAATCATGTGCTGCCATCTTGTGAGTTACAAGCGCACCATCTGTTGCAACACGCCCTTCCACGCTATCTGTTATCCATATCTCGAACTACACCCAGAAACATATTATAGTTTTGTTATTTAAAATAACGTATTTACGCGCATATACAAATGGTTTTATTTTCCCGTGAGCTCTGTATAATTTTTAAAGTAGCATATATTTCATGTACCGCGTTTACGAATGACCCTACACACGTCCACCAAGCTCCGTTTACGAATGCAGCTCCACCCAAGCAGTTCCCCAATTGCCACATGTAGCAGCACCTCCTGGACGCGCTGACTCGCCGCATCAAAGCCTATAGTTGATGGCGAATGGATACATAAACGAAANCTGGACGCGCTGACTCGCCGCATCAAAGCCTATAGTTGATGGCGAATGGATACATAAACGAAAAGGCGCGGCGATCATCAATTGTCAATAATGTGGCCTTATATGGTACATAGTATAATAACATCACAAAGAAATCTGTGACATACAAAATTGGAGTGCCAACATCAAAATAAATGTAATGGTATGTACTCGATACAAAAAATTCAATGTCAGCAAGAACAATACTCCTTCCATCCAGTCTGATAAACTAAAAAATATTTGGCCACAAAACAGAATTGCAAATGTGAATGCAGAGCCACTGTTTTTTTTCACCATGTCTTGTCGAGCACACACGCAAAATAATTTTTCAATGTTGAAAATGGTTATATAATATTCTTTCCTATAAAAATTATGATGTGTCTACAGCAAGTTATATTAAAATGTTATTACACGCAATAAAATTTTATCATCATCCATTAATCGTAGATATTTTTAAACGGAACAACTGTACATGCCAAAATGTTACCACGTGCGCTTGGTGTTTTACATCAGATCTAATGGGATGTGTTAACACATTATAGTTGGTAGTAATATCAAAAATGTTAAGTCTAAAGTATCTGAGATTTATTGACCATTGCATTTTTAACACAATATTCAAATTGAACACTTTAGTTCATGCTTATGTTTTACGCTAGTTTTAATTTTCAAAAAGTTTCTGCATTCTTTAATTTTAGTTAAGTTTAGTTTAGAGATTTGGGCGGCTCTTAAAAACAAGGTCTTGAGAGCAGATGAGAGTGAAATGAGGTGAGAAATTGAGCAGTTATGGAATGCAAGGGTGGGGGAAACGGAGATCCCTGAAAAAACCCGCCGACCAGCGGCATTGTCTGGCACGATTCCCACTTACAAAAATCCGGGAGTGACACAGCTGGAGATTGAACCTAGTTCGCCTAGGTGAGAGGCGAGCACGATAACCACTCAGCCACCGTGGCCCCTTTAATTTTAGATATACTGTAATTACTTATGACTCATAGCCTTAAAAATAATGTCAGAGTAATGTCTGAAATAAAAAATTAGAGAAGGAATTGGAACAGAAATTGGGAATCAAAAAGAACTACAATCATAACATAAGTCATTGAAATAGCATAGAGTGTTGAGACAATTTCAAGTATCAGAACTGGTAATGTTACTCAATACGTGTGGGTAATAGGAAAATCATAGAAAAACAAAAACACTGAAACATCAAATGATTTCGGTAAAATAAAATATAAAATAAACTTCACAACAAACCTCCTGTCGACATCATCTTCCCAAAGAGAAGGGCATTCACTCACAGCTGAGGACAAAGATCCTGGCCAATTACTCTCAGGGATTCTGAACTCATTCACCCAGTGCATTGCTTCTTTGAAGTCCCCACAACTGCAGACACGCTCTACCAAGTCCATCTGAAGGTGAAGATCTTCACCAACTGCTTCAGTAACCATTTCACGCCAACTATCAAGACCTGGAAGCATGCAACCACAGCTAGAAAATGACAAATTCAAAGTTCTGCAACAATATAACTACATCACAGAAAACATACACAGTGTAAGAGGAAAGTTTTGCAACAAGGCGCAACAGATTGAGACACACTGTGACAAGTTCAAATGTACTGAGACAGGTTAATATCTGTACTGTAACTGGCAGGACAACCTACGAGTGTTGGCTGCTCCTGAACTGTGGCAGTTAAAATAGCTCGCAATGTCATTTCCGTCAAAAATGGAATACCAGGCAATTTTGCGGTACAACTTTGCATGTGTTTTGAGTGTTGATTAGTGTTTGGAGGAAATGGCTCATGTGATGGAAGATGGTTGTTCTTATAGTACAACCAGATTCAGGTTGTATTGAGAATTTCAGAGAGGAAATTCCAGTCTGGAAGACACTACGAAGTAAGAGTGTAAGAGTGCCCAGCCTCGTCTGTCAGAAAACATTGCTGCTGTCAGGAAAATGTAGTCTGAGAAGCATGTGATCTATTGCTAGATAGAAGAGTGTTTGGACATTCCTGCACCAACAACTCATACTATTCTGCAAGACTATATTCAAGTGAGAAAAAGTTTGTTCCCTCTGCATACTCCATGGCTTAACCTATGCGCAGATGGCACAATGCATTTGCTGTTGGATTCCAAAAAAAAAATTGAAAATGGAACATCTTGCAATGTCAACAGCATCTTGATGGATGAAAAAACCTGGCTATTTTTTATGATGTGGTCACTAAAATCCAAAACAAAGTCTGGATCTTTGAAGATGAAAATACGGTTGTAGCTGTGAAAAAATTCTGATCCACGAAGAAGAGAATTACTGCTGTTTTCGTTACTATCAGAACAGTTGTCGAACATGTTGCACTGGAAACACAAAGAAAAGTCACCATGAAGTGGAGCACAGAGGAGTNACTATCAGAACAGTTGTCGAACATGTTGCACTGGAAACACAAAGAAAAGTCACCATGAAGTGGAGCACAGAGGAGTGCCTGTAGGCCAAGGGCAAATGTGATTTTGTTTTACCATCACGATACTCCTGCCCAGTGTTCCAAAGTCCACACCTAGTATTTGGCAAGTAAAAGGCTGAAGGTGCTGGTGGAACTGCCTACTTACAGCCTAGAACTTGCTTTCAGGGGACTTTGCACTGTTGCCTTATATGAAGAGAAAAACAAAAAGGAAACTGTTATCAAATTACAAGGACCTTCTNCAGGGGACTTTGCACTGTTGCCTTATATGAAGAGAAAAACAAAAAGGAAACTGTTATCAAATTACAAGGACCTTCTAAGGGTGTGGGGTGATGAGTATGCCCAAATCTATAACAAAATTTGAAAGTGTTAGTTTGACTACTGGTTTCAAAGGATGCAGAAGAGCACAATATGTGGTGAATAGTATTTTGAAAGACTACAAAAATTAAAAGTGTACTGCAAAATTTTCTAGTATCTTTTACAATACACTGTCCTGACCATTAAAAAAAAATTCACGTGCAACCTATTAAGCCTTGAGAGTACACTATAAAATGGTCCAGTCTTCCTCACCACTGCAAAAAGTGTCCAATTTCATGTTTAAATGTGAAAGGATTTTCTACATAAGGTTAAGACTTTGCATTCCATATATTTTCCTTTGTAGTCACAATCTCATGTCAGTTCATTTCAGTTATCTTTTTAGAAAACTCATTCAAGATGACTTGATTACATTAGTGTCATCATGCTTATTGATGCATTTTGATACAGAGAATACAAAACTGAATTAAATTAATACAATTGAAATTAAATACAAATGAAGAGTGAAGATTTTTTCCTATTACATGCAGAAATTTACACATGCAAAATTTTGTGTATTACAAAAGACTTTACCAAGATATCCAATCCATACACCTACTGCCATAGTCTATTCCAAATAAGAATTCCATTTTTTGACAGATAGCGTAAAAGTAGTAACCAGTAAGCAAACAGACTACGTATCCTTCCGCTGCCATATGGTTTCAACCCCAAAACATGTTTCATTTGTAATGACGGACGTCGATAAGGCGTTAAGCCCATCCTACATCAAAACAAGCTGCGAAGCTGCGCATAGATGAGAAATTTTTTTATCACTGTAACAGACATACNAAGCCCATCCTACATCAAAACAAGCTGCGAAGCTGCGCATAGATGAGAAATTTTTTTATCACTGTAACAGACATACTGTTAATTAAGATCCATAGTTTATTCACATGAAAATGTTTGAAAAGTTGCAGCTTATTTGTGAAGCAAACAGAAATAATATATCCTACAGAAAATTAGCTATGTTATAGTTTTAATTTTATTTGCAAAGATAATATGTTAATACTATTAAACAATTGGCCACAATATATATGAAAGTTTGAAACATTATCCGTATTAAAATTTAATATCACAAACACTTGAAATTTTATTCTATTCAAAAGACTTAACTTGCAATTGCAACTCTTGCACCCATTTCACTGATTGCACCTACAGCTTAAAGTTATGTGGCTACATGTGTACTTAATGGGCTCCGCCCCATCCTAATGACACACGAATTTCGCCCAGACAGAACTTGTGTCTCGAATTTGTTGTTGACGCAGTCAACTGTCGCCACCGTGTCCACACTTGCCTGGCTTGGAGCGCTATCGCTCCCAGTGTTGCCACGTCATCTACTAGCTAGCTTCACACACCTTAGTACTTGAGAGTCATTTCGTTGAGACATTCAACCCTCGTGGATGTGCTTACTGTTTGAGTTGGACATGTACATTTCCCATTATGTATAAAATATAACACCATGTAATTATCAGATTATAAAGAAAATAACCCAAAAAAGACAAAACTAATGCACTAATTCCCATTACTTACATAATAGTAATGGAGCTGTTAAAACTGCATTCAATATTAAGCTGTTTTAACCAAATTTATTACGTGCATTGGGTATGGTGAATTGGTGTCACAAATATCAATTTAACTTATTGACAGTGGGTTTGCCTGAATGCCTCAAATATTTTGAACATCACCAGTTCAATGTCGACCTTATTTTCTTACGATTGTTAATTATCTGTTTCCCATTTCCAATCTCGGCGAATGATAGAGCAATTTGTTCACCTAGTTAGCCCATTTATATGAAGTGATTAACAGTGATAGATTTACAAGAAGTTTTACTACCACTTAACAGTCAAGATCTTCATAAAAATGAAATTAGATGGAAATGGAATAAAAATTGATAAGGTATACATGGAGTGAAGTAGAATTATCGTGTAAGTTACGTGTGAGTACAATTAATTCTGTTGTAGTTTTCAGATTCAAAAATGACAATGTTGGTGGCTAGTTTTCCTTTTCTGTGTCTCCGTCCCCGACACTATTCTTCGTTTGGAGATATGAAAAAAGTATGTAATTAAATGTAATTTTGCTCTACATCTGTAAATTGAAGAACAGAGCAGTAACATCTCATATTTATTTTTCGGCATTATATTTATTATTGTGCACGTTGAATAAAAAAACCAAGTATTTATTACTATCCCGCCTCTTCAAAAATATGTCAAGTACTGATTTGCATCCATGTTCAGAAGGTCAAGATTTCGGGTCCTATGCTTTTTAATTAAGAGACGAGAGTGGGGTTTCCAACTTTCTTTATACTTTTCCACTTCAGGAGAATGTTAGTGCATTTTGGTTATACTGAGTATCCAAATCCAAATTAATTGTTATACTGCTAACGTAGATGTATTTCAGTGGAAACATCATACACATAAAAATCCATCAGAAAGCATATGTGTTGGTAACAACACAAACTCACAAACAAACATGTAACTATATAATATATGTAGTGATTTGTGGGGGCCCCAGTGGCCGCAAGATTAGTACGTTGGCCTCCCACCAAGGTGATCTGGGTTGGATTCCCGGCAGGGTCACACCTAGGATTTTCGCATGTGGGAAACGTGGCGGACTTTGCCAATGGGCGGTGGGTTTTCCTGGGATACTATAGTCGGTTCACGACTGGAAGAGACTTTCTTGAAGCCCTGCTAAAGATCTACTTTCAAGCCCATTTTGTATCCTTCCACCAAAGGTAAACAAACATTGCCATGTGACTGCCATGTGATTCGCAGAGGAGTGTACCCGGAACAGTCAGTCGTGGAGAGCCGTCATAGAGGCCGAAGGGTCAGCCCCGGAAGAAGGAAGAAGCCAGCTGTGTCCACAACGCCAAGAACAAGCAGAGGCCCGTGAAGGGCCAACCGCCTTGGAGGTGTCTATGTTTGTATTGTTCTTTTAAGCCAAATATAAACTTCGTAAACTGAGACATTGAGAGACGTTATTGATTACCCCCTATTCAACATCCAAGGCGCCCGTAGTCTGCGCTAGAGAGGTAACTCGTACCTTACGAACCATCCTGTATACCGCAGTTGGCAAGTAGCGTCACATTTAATTCACAAGCAACATTCAATGACGAAGTTTTTCACCTTGCACTCATTGAAATTGAAAAGCAAGTGCAGACATTGTCAGGAAAAAGTATACCAATACCAGATAACATAGTAGATTCAACCGTTAACAATGACTACAACAGGGAAATTTCATATAATAGTTTAGAATTGCACACCACCGCAACGCTTATTAGTATTTCTCTGTTATAGATAGATATATGCTACCATGGTGCTTTTTTTTAGGTCTTTTCACTCTACACAATTCTTTACTACATGATTTTGTTCCATCTTTAACAGTTTAGATAGCGTATTGCAAGAAAGCGCGCCGGTGGCAAACTTTTTTCCGACTTCATTCACTATTATCGTCACTGCTTATTCCTTATGTTGCTTTCCGTAACAAAATATATACTAAAACCTGGACAGAGAACATAGCTATGAATTAAAAAAAAAAACACGTAAATTGGATACATGGTTTTCGAGTGATAAGCGCACTGACAGACAGACAGATGTTGAGTTTTATAATATGTATAGAGTATAGAAGACTAACACTAAGTAAAATTCAACTTTATTAAAAAAAAAAAAAAAAACTAAACAATAATCCTGTAGTCCACACAAGCGGGGCCGCGGGCACAACTAGTTTATGATATGCAACAATTAAAAGCATTAATTTGATGTAAATATGGTTAAATGATACTACAGTAAAACACTTTTACTAACATTGGGGGGTGCCCCCTCCCTGCCCCTGCTGGGCACGACCCTGATCCCTCACTTTCTTCCATAATGCCTTCTCCCGTAGTATCTTAGAGTGCAACTAACAAAGGCGGTACCTTTGTGGCCTTCCTGCTATCTGTCTTGGTTATACCCATCCCAACATCAGATACAAGATACCGAAATACAAATACGTATTGCATGCGTATTCGGAAATGAAGGTGGTTTCTGCAAAAGTTGAACGATAGCTTTTGAGTATGCCAAAATGGAACGATATATCGTGAGCAATAGTCACCAAGCAAATCCGAACCATCTTCTTTTTAACAGATTTCCACCGTTCCGATAGCGAAAGATTTTTGCTAGATATATTTTTCTTCATGATCAACTGGTAAGGAAATGCCTCGTCACAGGCCGCGTGCCACTGTCAGTATGTGTCTGGTCTGGTTGTCACCGCTGAACGTTCTCACCCTGGCGAGCACAACTAGCAACACCGCACAGCTGTCTCTCTCTTCTCTCTTTGTTGTCGCATGTCCTCACATGCTCGCCACGTCGAGCCTGCCGTAGTGACCTTAGTATTTTACAATTATCAATTTTGTCAGCGTCCTGTTGGAGATAGACATATACACTCACTAATTTTTTTTACCTATAATTATGAACATATTTTGCTATTGCATCATTTTTCCAGTAGCAGTAATAGACTGTGTTTCCTGGGAGTACCAAAAGTTTAAACACATGAAATTAATACGCTATATTAAAAAAACCCTTACGTCTCTACCATCATTTCTGTTGTGAAAACCTTGCAAAAGTCATTCTTGAGGTTGATGTCTCTAAAAATAGAAGAATACCACGGATCAGTATTTTCCGTATGTTAAAGTCAAGAGGACCAATGGCCTTAAAAATACAACACAAAAAAAATGGAGCATCATTTATTATAGATGGAAAATTTGGTTAATCGTGGTTCTTATTCAGTAGTAGTTTGGACGTTACAGCATATATAGTATGTCACAATTTTATTCATACACATCCTTAGCCATTATAAAGTAGTTCACTTTTCCATTAGGTTATTGAAATTACCAGATATGCGACAGCTTTGTATATTGCAAATAAAAGCAAAATACACAAACCTAGTGCAAAAAATTTTTTCTGCGCAAATGTAATCCTTGAAAAGAAAAAGAAAAGCTATTTTTACAACTCCAAAAGAAGGTCATTTTGCCGTCGATACATAAGTATACATTTAGATGTGGCGGGAATAGGCTGCTATCCACGAGTACTGCCCTGTGAGTACTTGTGCATTCTGTCTACTTTTTATTATCTACTACACATTTAGTCATCTGATGGCCTTGAGTCTAGCATAAACAGCTGTGAAACGTGTGCGCGTATAGTTCGTTGTTCCTATTTCACATACAACCTGCAGTGATCTCAAGAAAATGGGTAGGGGTAAGGAACTTGATCCCAAATTGAAAGAGATAATTTCAAATGAATTTAGTGTTTAAATGATTTTCTTTATGAAAAATACGACAAATTATGAATGAGAGTAACATAACAGTTTAGTATGTTGTAAATAAATGTAAACATCAGGGATCAGTTAGGAACTTACGAGAAAACCTAAACAGAAATGTCTGAGTCTCCAGAAAGAACTACTAGTTTTGAGGTCAGTAAAATTCATTCCCCGTACAAGCACTCCTAAATTATGTGCAGAATTGGAAATTGCTACCAGAAATAAAATGGGTTCTGAGATGGTTCACTGGGTGTTACTTAGGCACAAAATAATGGCAAGGTAGCAAGTAAGAGGCTCTGTCAGTAAGAACCGTACTCCAAGACTGCTCTTTGCAAAAACAGAGATGAGATTGAAATCAACATTTTTGGTTTGGATGTTGTCCACAAGGTATGGAGAAAACCTAATAATGGCAGATGATATTAACAATACATTTCCCACAGTTTAACGCGAGAGAGGTTCAGTTTTGATTTACGGATGTATGACACTGTACAAAAGAATTCCAAGCAAATTGCAGAAACATTAAGAATGTTTTTTAACATGACCACCCAAAGAATACAGTTTTTATTAATAAAAAATGGTTAACTTGAAACATTCCAAAACAATGGAAAACTTCTTTTCNCACCCAAAGAATACAGTTTTTATTAATAAAAAATGGTTAACTTGAAACATTCCAAAACAATGGAAAACTTCTTTTCAGTCTCCCAACCTCAACCCCACCGAACATCTATGGTCATTTCTGAAGTCTCGAGTACAGAGCAGAAATGTATCTCTAAAGGAAGAGCTGAAAAGAGCAGTGACTGAGAAATGGTACATCAGTCATGAAAAGTGTGGATGATTTACTTGTTTATAGTAAATAAAAGAAATGACCCAGAATTTACTGTTAAATGAAACACAGAACCATTAATGTAACTATCAGAAACATAAATGAATTGTCATAAAATCAAAGTTTGCGAATAAGAAAATGGCATACTGTATGTGAAACTTGGAAGTATTAAAAATTCAGATAAATTGTAAGACTGCACAATTTAATTCATAATAATTAAATATTTTGCAAATACAAGTGGTATCTGCTCATCAAAAAGGTGAGATCAGGCAGTTTATAGTTTGTACATGCAATGAGGATATTTATAAATTAACCGCAGTACAGAGAGCGCCTGGATGATAATATATCACATTCACATAAATACTATTTGCTACAAATATGACACCTTCACAAAACAATCCTTGGTTTTAATAAATATGTAAATAACAATTATATTCGCTTTGTTGCTGAAGCAGGAAGGGACGCACAAAACACAAAATGGTGAGCTGGCCTCAGAAAGGCTTGTGATTACAGCTCAAAACGAAATTATTAGCAAGCAGAATTGCTGCACATGGAAATATGTTATGTTAAAAAATAAAAAGATCTTGAGGAAAATATAAAACTCTGGGAATTCATTTGTATATTACGTCATTTCATGGGGGTGGTTTCAGTAGTCAGCCACGCATACTGGCCCTACAGATGGCAGCACAGTCGCCTATTCCGCTGCTGTTTCACAAAAGTATATCACACACAACCTTTTGAAAGTTAATTTTTAATCTCTTACAGTCTCAAAACGACTCGGGTTTGGAATATATTGCATCAAATTAATGTAAAAATATTTAAAAAATACTCCGCGACAGATCTGCGGACTCTTTAATTAACAAGAAGCATGCACATGGCGAGGTGAGCACTAGTTACAGCATACGAAGGAGAGAGAAATGTAGCTAATCTATCACACATTGTTTAAGTTTCATTTCATTTGAAACACTTGCACATTATTCTAGAACAAAGTTTGGTTTGTTTCACTAATAACAGCTGCTTTGTAACGACATAAAATAAAATACATAAACATTTTTTTCAAAGAACTCCTTCCTGCTCGCATATTTCGTTGTGCGAAAGCAGGGCTGTCAGAATAACCAAGATGAAATTCTCTTTCAATCGTTCACACATCAACTGATACAGGAATTTATTCATGAAATGTTGTTAGTTTAATTTATGACATGTTGCCACACACTGGCTGACAAAAAATGGAATTCTTAAATGAAATAGATTATAGGATGCATATTTTCTCACTATCAGCATCACTATCACATATTTTATCACTATTTTCTCATCATCAAACCAAGCTTATAATTGTATCAAAAGTTTCACATTGTACTAAAAAATTACAAGATATATATTATAATTATGAAAGACAAACTAAAGTATAGCATGATTTTTTTTATAAACAAATAGGAAAAGTGATGATAGTTTTTTTTTAAATGGAGCAAACTCTACTTTGAACCCTGCAACTGGATTTTTCTAATTAATCGGCTTCACCTCTTTTGTAGAAATTCTTTGTTTTCATGTAATAATTTCAGGGTTCAGAGAAATTACTAACAATGTACGATTATAGAAAATTTAAATTTTACAAGTTGTTAAATATTTTTATGCTTAATTTTAATAGTGTGTTATCTGCTAGTTGTAAAAGGTCAGGAATATATGTATATTTTATCAATAAGTTCCTGCCTTTTGCAAGCAGGAAATAACAGAAAGTGAAAATAAGATACAAAAGTATTAAACTAGTAAATTGTAAATTTTCTGTAAGCAAACATTTCCAATAATACCTCTGAAACTGAAATTATGACACAAAAACCAAGAATTTCTACATAATAGGGAAACCAAGCCTTAATTAATTTATTGGACAGATTTATGAAACTGATGTTACTTCACAGTTTTGAAGGACTGAACGTTTTTCTGAAAAATTAAAGTACGAGAGCTTTAGCTAAAGTTCTTGGACTGGCAAAAATGTGTAACTCTTCGGAAGCGGTTTCATAACTTGTCACCTGTGAAGATAGCTTTCTTTATATGAGAAAAGACAACATGCACTTGTCATTTTTGCTTTCTACAAAGGCAAACTGCAGTTGTAGCATATATAATGTATCAATCTATCAATTTCCATGGCATGTTTCCAATTTTTTTAATGCTTTATATTTAAACTAAGTTAATGAGTTTTTGCTGAGATTATTGGTATTTTATTTTTATTTAGTACATGTAAATAATTTTCATTTTAAAAATATTTTTGCCCTCCAAGTAAATTTTTTAATTTCATTTATCTGTAAGTTACGCTCAGTTATATGTTCAAAGATTGTTAATGATGAGTCAAGTTTTAGCCACCTGTATTAATTATATGTTCAAGAAAAAAGAAAATAAATATTTGTATTTTAAAATTTATTATTTTGTAGGAGATTTTCATACCAAAAATTTGAACTGCTATTTAACTGCCTTAAGAGATTCTTTTACTCATGCTTACACTAGCTGCTAAATACCAACTTAAATAATTGCATTCAAATATGAACTGTGGAATTTATTTGGTTGGTACTATAATGCTACCTTGTGACTAGGTCAAAAACACCAGACAGTGCTCATTGCACTGCAACGAGATGACACGCAAAGGAAGGTGGGGTTCAAAATTCTTTTGGTTGTAAACAAGAGCTCTAAAGGCAAATATAATGAAAAATAAAGAAAGAAAATATTTTTCGAGTTCAACCTTTACAATAGTACTTGTAAATAACAATGAGGTTAGAAGCAGACATAACGCACAAAAAATGCCCCTATTTATTTTGCTGTATCATTGGTCAAGTCCACAAATGTCCTCTTGGTACACATAAATGAGAATGATTTATATGGTTTCAAATATATGTATTGACGCGTGACGTGTCGTACACTATTTCCTTTTTTTTTTTGCTACAACTCCGTATTATCATGTGAGCATCACGTGCCCCAGAAGAGAAACTAACCCAGACAGACTGCCACCCAGGCCAGCATTCTGCCTTCTGAGACACGGCGGATGCCTGGAGAGCAGAATGCACCTCAAGAAAGATAGTGATATAAATGTCCCCCGCCTAACTGAATCCCGTGAGAAGGGAGACCAGTCGGCAACGCAAGTGAGTTGCCCCTAAACAAGTGGCAGATACAGTCCGCACACAAGGAAAGTACCCAGTTTCCAGCCTTCCCTGAGAGATCACAGCCAGTGCTGCACCGCCCAGGAAGGGAGGAACCACACCGCCGGAGTCGCCCGATGGCCAAAGGAATCAGACACACCTCCTGGCCAGGTGTATAAGGGTCCTGCACTGCCGCAGAATGGCCGTCGATACCAGCAGCTCGCCTTAGCACCAGTCATGCTAAGGCTCTCTGCTATGTCTGCTCTTCTCGGCCTCATGAGGAAATGCCCAGTTATCGCCAGTGACNCAGCTCGCCTTAGCACCAGTCATGCTAAGGCTCTCTGCTATGTCTGCTCTTCTCGGCCTCATGAGGAAATGCCCAGTTATCGCCAGTGACTAACGCCGGACTTTTTCTTCAAGCATGTGCTGCAGCCCCGAAGAGTCGTTCCCCTCCACTTGACACTTGCAGTCAACTCACACCACCCTATCCCCTCTTAAGTCCCTTCAGGGCAACCCAGCTTCAGTTAGGGTCCACGTTGTTCTAACGACTACCTAATTTGTTGCTCTCGCTCTTCAAGCAGGCCCTTCAGGCAGGCTCTTCAAGCTGACAGGTCCCTTCACCTGTCTTTTGCTTCTTTCTCCTTCCATAAGTTAATCAGTGTATTGATTCTAATCAGTAGAGTACAGGTCACCGTGTTATATTCTGGACAGAATAAAACACATCTACAGTCTAACCGCCTTCTGTTCCTTCTTCAGTGAAATGTACTTAGTCCTTCCTGGTAAGTGTAACACCACAAAGGAGCGGCAGGAAACTGTGGTTTGTGAACTGATTTTCGGAATCTAGAGTAGGACTGCGACCTGTCCCCTAAAAAAGACTTCACATACGTCACCCAAAACACATCACATTAGACGGCCACCCATACTGTTGACCAGGTATGCAAAGGTACCTGGTGCGCACATACGGTAGAACCCAGATCACTAGCAAGAGACACAACAAAGAGACTAGATCACCCTTACCAGTTAACCTACTTCATCCACTGCGTATAGACCTGCGGAAAGTTGTGCCAGGCCTAACAAGGAGGTAACCCTTCTGGGTTACACTTAGCTAGGGGTATTGTTGCCTGCCACACCATGAAGGCGTGAACTATTAGCACCTTTTCCTTGTAAATGCAGTTCACCCACAGAAGGGGCAGTAAGTGGAGCGACAGAATAGCAGCTGCTGTCCTCGCTGAGAAACACACTGCTTAATCAACCTTCTCCAGCCTTCAACTGCTTAACCCCCCAGGAACGAGCTCATGCCACCCGTCAACTGTTGAGGCCTCACTACACAGTCCTCCCCCTTAATTTGTTTGGCACCTTGGTGAAGACCCCTGGAGCTGCTCACCCAGTCGTCCAGTACCTCCGCCGAGGCCTGCCCCTGGTGCTGGGCGTAAACCTGCTGGTGACGCCGGTTCACCGCTGACAGATGCCAACAGCGATCCGTATGCCTGCCTGACCTGACGGAGCGACCCTGCGAACGCCGCCGTCAACCAGCCTGGTCAGGAGACCGAACCCTGGACCTTCAACGACGAGTGCTCGGCCCAGCTAACGCCAAACAGCCAAAAGCCTAGTCTAGCCCAGCTAGACTTCGTACCGTGTAGGCGGCCTACCCGCCCTACCTTATTTAAGGGGTCAATCAAGGCGAAGTGCCAGATCCTGTAGACCCCACCTCATTAGGCTCTGCACCCCAAGCCTTTGTGTCTGACCTGACGCATAACAAAAACCTAGTAGACGCAGACACGCTCCAGCGCTTCAGGCCATCACATCTCAATATATTAACATTAGCATGAATGACTGTGTAAGAGTAAAAAAAAAAAAGAACAAATCAATCAACAACAAAAATATATATTATCTAAGTACTTTTACACCAATGAGTATTGGAATCTGAGTAGCATTATTTTTAATACATTTTCCTTTTTTTTTTTTTTATCTTTATATTACATCTTTATAGCAAATTAAAATATTTAAGGGCACCCTTCTGAAATTTAAATGGGAGTTACTTGATACATTAAATATTTGTAAAAACATGAATGTTACATATTACTTGCTATATAAAAATTTTGTATAAAAAATGAGACTTCCAGGTTGGAGAAGATACAAATCCAGACACGCATGTGATGTAGTATAGTCACCAAGTTGCCAGGGAGGAAAGGAGAACAAATTGAAAGATCTTTCCTGCACACATGATGCTTCGAGGGAATAACACAAAATGTGCCAAGGCGAGAACGCCATCCCGAGAAACTGACGCATTGCTTGGCTCACGAAGGCATCAAGGTTTCATAGTTAGGCCGTTAAGGTCACATGGGTCCCCCACTAGAACCGCTACACAAAAATATAAAGAGCTACAATAAATGGTGCTTGAACAGAAAAATAGAATCACTAAAGCACAAAACTGGCTTTGGTATAATATATCATAGGAATAAGGCGACTACATGCTCGAAGGAAAATGCAGAGATTAAGAACGAGTGAATGGCAAATGCAACTATTTATAGATCACAGTCTGCACTGGACTGTTTGTTTTGCATGACCTTTCGATAAATTGAAGTGTCTGGAAAGACATATACCAAATACAACTGACAAAAATCTTAGAAAAATATTTTCATAAATTAAACGTCAGTTGTGCAATTTCATGAAATTAATAACAAACATAAAATATTTTAAGCACATTAAATAATAAAAACACACACATTCTTGAAATATGACAATGCTAACATGACTGATACAACAAAACATAGCAGAACTGAAGGTTTCACTTCGTATTATAATTGAGACAAAATATATATAAATCAGGCAAGACTAGGAACATTGTCGCAAACACTCAAGAGATACTAAAATTATCACCAAAATTAAGGGGGGAAAAAAAAAAAAAATTACAATTACAAAACAAGTGCCAACAACAACGGCACAGTACAGTAAGAAATGTTTTAAAATTCATTAACTGAAATTTTTGGAGCATTTCACAATTCTTTTGTAAAGGTGGCTTACAAATTTTAATTTTTTTTTAAATATTTAATTTCCATTTGGTTAAGGCCAAACTGGGTAGGGTAGTTTATTTTTTAAGAGCATTTGACTTGATTAAATTTATTGTAAGAAAACTCTTGTGTCCAAGCTGTTTGCTACTTGTTTGATAGTACTTACATACAAGAGTATGTCAGATATAGTTAATGCAGGTAATGAGAAAAGGTACACAGTTGAATCATTTCACAGTTACACACTGTTATATCCCTATATCTGCTACAGCAGATAATTGAAGTTGGAATTCTTTTGTCACATTACTTGACACACTGTTTTGCCATACCACATAACCACATTATTATTATTGCCATATATTGCACACACAGTTCTGGCGTGCGTATCCAACGGTGTGTTTGTCCAACGAAGGGATGTGTATCCTACAGAGTGGATCCAAACAATGTGAGGCTTATACAGTGACCTTACACTGTGTATACTACAATGGCATATGAGAATAACATACCACCAAAACCAGACATATTATCTCTGTTGAATTTAGTGACAAGTAAGTAACAAGAAGATGTTTTGAGACAGTCAAAAATGTGTACAGTGAAGAAGCAATGGGCAGATCAGCCATCAAGTAGTGGAAGCATTTTAAGGAAGGTGCAGGACTAGCCAAGAAGTGGGCATCCAGCCACATTAGTTTAACTGACCAATTCACAAATTGATAAACATGTTACTTTCTTTAACAATGCTTTTGCTTTCAGTATGTTATCAATTACTTTCACCTAACTTAAAATGCTTCCACCACTTGAATACAGCCACTCTGTCACCATACAATTGTTCGATCACCTTAAATGTTTCTGGCTACTTTGGCATAACTACACACAAAATTCAAAAGTGATCCCTTGTAAAACACACTGCAGTTTGATTTTTATAGTGAGCTAAAAATTATAAATGCACATTGGCTTATCACATAAACCAAGCACACCACGGGCTGTCTTCATACGCAAATCACAGAAAAAGACAAGCATATAAATGCAGTCTGCACTGCATCTACAGTGAAGGAGATGTAAACACAACCTCACTTTTTACATCCACAACTGTAGAAATTAAGTTTAAAAATACTTTATTGATGTCACACATAAAAGAAACTTCAAAATAATTTAAAACTACACAAACATTATCATAAAAGTTCAAATGAGAGGTGGGCTACATTAAATATTTACATAATACTTACTAAGGCTTTTATCATAATATCTTTTGTACAAAAGGAAGCCAAGGGCTCCTGCATTCTTCTTCTGTTGAAGGTTTGGACACAGGTGGGGCTGTATTCTGTACAATTTAGCAAATCGAGCAACCAGCTTGCTCAAAGGTTTGTGATACAACTTTTCTTTTCTCACATTAGGAATATTTGATTTTCTGAAAATAAAAAAATTGCTTTTTATTATTAATACACAGGTTTCTTCACACTAAGACCAATCTGATGACATAAGCATAAATTAATTATTGTACAGAACACTGGTGTCAAATGTTCTGGTTTATTCAGCAGCAGCAGCAGGAAGTCAATAAAAATGACATTCTTGTAAGTATAATTAATTATTACAAGAGTGATGATTTAAAGGTGTGCATAATTGAACAAACCTTGTGGTCAGATTTGATCACAACTTTACAACACAAAGGTGCACCGCATGTATTTTGTATTTCCATCAGCATTTTCATATTCTTCAAAGCATAAAATTTTATGTACTTAGGTGAAAAAGTGAATGAAGAGATTTGGGCGGCTCTTAACATCAAAGTCTTGAGAGCTGATGAGGGTGAAGCAAGGTGAGTATGGAGCAGCACTGGAATGCAAGGGTTGAGGAAACTGAAGACCCCAAGAAAACCAGCCAACCAGCGGCATTGTCCGGCACGATTCCCCAATGCGAAAATCCGGGGGCGACCACAGTTCACCTTGGTGGGAGGCGAGTAGTCTAACCACTACACCACCATGGCCCCCTTAGGTGAAAGATTAAGAACAAAAGGCAAGGATCAATTTTCTGAAATTATATTACAAAGTATGTACTCACAATTAATGAGTCATTTTTTAATTACTGCGCTTTTAAGGAGTATAGAAAAGAATATGTTATAAAGTGAGCATAAAGTGATAGTCAACTTTTGCAAATGGATAACAATTTTGTCTCTGTGTAGTATGTTGAAAAATAAACTAAACAGAAAAACAAACATCTGTAAACATCTTACCTTATTTATGCACCTCAGTAGTCCCCATGCTTTATGGCTCTTTCTCGCCAGATTTAGATTTTCTATCATTCTGATCATGTGATCTCTTTTGGAGTTTGTTATTGACGAGACAAGTTTGTTTCCAGCTTCCACTGTCATTTCACCCAAGTTGCTTTCTTTGAAAGTTTTTGTATTCTGTTAGCAGGAAGGCTAACTTGGAGGTGAGACCGAAAATATAAGACGTCCGACAACCATGAGGAAATTACTTTCTGGAGCATATTTTTACCGCCGCGATGAAGGTGTTGGTGGTTCTATAGTAGAAACTTAGACATCCAGAAGTTCTGCGAATTTTGGCCTGTCTGCTTTGTTGAAATTATACCTGCTACAAAAAGGAACTTTCTGCTATCTAACTGCAGCATACATTTGACACATTATTGGTCTGTACTGTGTATTTGGTATTGGGGAGCTGATGGTTTTCATGCATTGTTGGCTGATATTACTAATACCAAATATGAGGTCTGGATTGTAACCTCATCTCCACCTACCACTATTAAATGATGCCAGTAGTTTAGCATCGCGAATTAGAGTAAGGCTATGAAAAAGCAAGACAAAAAGTTTTGACAGATTTTTTTTTTAATTAGAAACTTTATTTTGCGTAATTATTTGTGCCTGTAGAAGTAATATTAATTCCTGCTTATTAAGTTTTGCTCCGTGTCTTATAACATGTCGTGATCGAATCAAAAAAACCTGACCCTCTTCAATTTTGTCCCAATTTGGCTCGCATAATGTACTACCAGAAATAGTAAAACATTATTTTTATATTTTCTGGTGATATAGTTTTTAGGTTACTGGTCTAAAGAAGGAAGGCCAAGCTGAAGGTATGAACATTCAGCTAGGTGACTCATGCTGGGTGACAGCTGGAGCTTGTATGAGGAAGCTGCACACAGTACTCAGTTGTCCTGTATCTCTCTTAGAGTAAAGTTTGCTGTGCTCATAATTGTTATTTCTATGAGTCTGGACAGAATTTGTGCATCACCTCAGTGTTTTGTGTGTGCATTTTATTACAATGGCTGACCAAGTAAGTGACCGAATGTACTGTTGGAACCAATTTAACAAAGACAAGCACAAAGCATTTAAACATAATCTTAGGCCTGTAACAGAATGACTGTGTTCTGTTTCTGATAAGATTAAGAAGGATATAAATTTGTGACAGATGTAGAAAAATCTAATTAACAAGAAATGAATTAATGGAGATTGAAGATAATCATTAGTAGTAGGGTTAGATACTCCAAGCTAACGGCAAACTCTAAAAACTCTTCCTGTTGTGTGGTCCTAGTCATTTAGATTAAAAGTTTGTTGAGTTAGATATTATCTTGAAGTATCTGAACAAGTCTCTCTGCACTCTTGGAGAATCACCTATTGTAAAGAAATGATTGCATGCACAGTCATACCGTAAACAAAAAGGAAAAATAAAATAAATGTTTAACCAAAAAAGTACTGACACAAGTAAATGAAGAAGAAATAGACCATGAAAAAGACAAAAACAGTTCTGAGAGTGAAATAGTAACTCAGTTTAAAGAAAAGTTTAATGAAGAAAATTTAAGTTTTAGTAAAAAAAAATTCAGATTCTTACAGTACTACCCAAAAAACTAGACCTGCAAAAAAATAGAACAGGAATGTTCCATCGTAATTATGCTAAACTTTTCACAACTTTCAATAAACGTGATTGTTTACACCAAATCCTGTACCGTGTCGCCATCTTACTATTGTTCACTGACTGGAGAAAACAAATGACAGTCAGAGTGCCAATGTTCCCATATAAAATGGCAAAGTCATGCAGGTTACAAACACAATAACAAACTAAACAAAGATGAAGTGCCATGTAGCTATTCAGATCCTTAGGGGGATCACTAGACATCCCACCTACCTTGAAATCAAAAATTTCAAACTCAGTTCAAGGGAAGGGGACACAACTTTGCTACTGGCCGGGTACAGTAATACTTCCTGAAGACGTAAACAGCTGTGTAACATGCACCACGCCATCTGGGTCGAGTAATGTCTTTATGACACGAGCCAGCTTCCAACAGCATGGAGGCAGATTGGCGTCTTGCACAAGCACCAGGTCGCCCTCTTCTACGTTGCGAGATTCTTTAATCCATTTGGACAGCACCTGTAGCTGATGCAGATAATCCTTATGCCATCGAGCCCAAAAAGATTGTTGCATCTGCTGCAGCAGAGTCCATCTTGACAGTCAAATAGCTGGAACTGATGTTACATCATGTTCTGGAAGGATCTGTGGTACTACCAAGGTTAGAAAATGATTGGGAGTTAAACCTGTCAAACCAATGGGGTCTGTCGACAGGGCACAGAGAGGTCCTGGAATTCAGGACAACTTCGATCCTAGTCCAAATGATATAAAACTTCATAGGTCAATTACTGGTTACCAAACACCTTGTGCAAGTGGGATTTTGCCGCCTTCATGGCTGCCTACCACAGTCCTCCGAAATGAGGGGCAGCAGGGGGGTTGAAATGCCATGTGATCTTCTTCTGGTCACACAGAGCCTTGATGAGTGAGTTGCCCTTGGAGGTGTCCTAGAAGAAACTATAAAGCTCCTTCAACTTGTGGCTGGCCACACAGTCACATAACAGGTCGGTACAACAACCACAACAGGCCACAAAGTGTCGAAAGGCTGCGAAAAAAACTGTGGTGGATAGTTTCGAGACAAACTCCAGGTGAAGTGCCTTTGTCACAAAGCAGACAAACAAACAGATAAGGTGCGGAAAGTCCTAGGCGTTCTGGTTTGCACCATTGTTATTGAAAATGGGCCAGCATAATCAACACCTGTCTTGAGAAACGGCTTGGCTGGTGTAACACGCTCTGCAGGAAGCCCTCCCATGCTGGGTACAGCACGCTTCAGTCTGTAATGGAAACATGTTACGCAGCGATGCATGTGTTGCTTTACCGCTTCCTGACCATTCACAATCCAGAATTCTTGCTGGAGCACAGACAACAGATGCTGAGGTCCAGGATGCAATAGATCCTTGTGAAACTGGTTAATGATCAGTTCCGTAAGACGACATCTTTTTGGTACGAGTATTGGGTGTTTCGGTCAAAATGCAGTGAGGAAGCCTGAAGCCTGGAGCCTATCTCCCACCCTAAGTATTCCTTCTGTGTCAATGAAGGGGGATAGTTAGGCACCAAACTCTCTAGCTTGCATCTTCTTGAACCAAAACATAAGCGCCGCCTGTAGCTCCTGTACCTGCGAAGGGCCAACGAACCTTCTTTTATCATGTGATTTCAAGTCAAGGAAGTGCTGAA
>NQII01002017.1:379572-402328 GCA_002778355.1 Clitarchus hookeri | reverse complement strand
CATCACAAGTTTATACCGCCCCGCACATCAGCTGCCGCGACACTCCTTGGCTAGAGCCCTCCCGGTGACGTCATGAACACGAGCTAAGGAAAGCGCGGGAGCCGGGAATAACCCCCCCTGAGACTTCGTGGCAACGCAAACAAACGTCACATAGACCATATGTGCCTTACTCGAGATAATGATTTCGTTGCAGGGTAAGAGGACTCTACGTAGTTCGCATACCCGCCGCACCACGCGCGCTTCGCGTACCGAGACACCATCTTGTGTGTCACAATTTGCCATGAGTAGAGANCGCATACCCGCCGCACCACGCGCGCTTCGCGTACAGAGACACCATCTTGTGTGTCACAATTTGCCATGAGTAGAGACACGAAGAAATAGTATTCCCTATTAAAAAAAACAAAATAACACGAATTTTAGCATTAGAGTTCGTGTAAAGTGATTTTTCCCATTGTACTTCAAATAAGACTATCTTTCAAAATTTACACCGACCTTTCCTTGCAACTAATCCGATATTCGTGGAATGAGTGTTACATAATGATCTGTTTTGTTGCTTTGCTAATTAAAAGTGGCAAAAAATGCACACCGACATGCAATGAATATTTATATAAAATTTTTGCGGTTGAGGTTAGGAATACTTATCACACTGTTTACCAAACGTCCGCTGTCTTCGTTGCAGCAGTTATTTTTGTTAGAAATTTCTAATGGCAAGTGTCAATAATTCGAGAATCACATACTGTAGCTTTATTTGAACGACACGCCCGTTTCAGCATTTTTTTTCCACGTACATACTGTTCTTATGACTGGATCATTTATGTTAATAAACAAATCTTTACCTTAATTTTCACGAATCGGAACCAGTAGACATTTTCTTGATTTTTAATTTACATTTTTTTTTTTTTCGTATTTAATAGTTTTACAGTCTTCCACAAAATAAGATTAACTAAATTAATCTACTACCCTCTCCCTATTTTGCTAAAATTTCAACCTTCTAATAAATGTTATCTTCGTCTAATGAAGTGAGAGGTCAACTGGTATTAACAAATTATTCTTTTTTGTGTTTGTCTCCTTTGTTATTTATAACATAGTAATGTAACACATGTCTCCATCGCAAGTGAGGTTCATATTATACACTGACTGATGCCATACCAGTCATGAAACTTGCATACCTCATTTTACGAGGTAACCATACTTCTATCCAAGAAATTCTAATTTTTTTGGCAATGAAATTGTTAAAAAAAAATTTGTCTTTTTGCTAATAAAAAAAGATGCATAGCTACCAATTTTAAAACGTTCAGAATTATGAGTTATGCGAGGAGGTGTTAAAAAAGNACCTCATTTTACGAGGAAACCATACTTCTATCCAAGAAATTCTGATTTTTTTGGCAATGCAATTGTTTAAAAAAAATTTGTCTTTTTGCTAATAAAAAAGATGCATAGCTACCAATTTTAAAACGTTCAGAATTATGAGTTCTGCGAGGAGGTGTTAAAAAATTTATATTTTATGATGCCTATATTGATAATACTTTTGACACATGTGACTTAAGTATTTCGTTATAATATATAAATTTAATTTATTCACCCCACCACTCAAAATTCATAGCTGTTGTTGAACATTTTTCTCTGGAAATAAACATCTGACTCAGTCTCAACATTTATTGCCACCATTATAATTAATGTGACCGTACGCAAGGTTAGTAATTATTTCAAAACAGAGTTTTTATTGAGTACATCTCTAAGTGTTTGTTTTGCCATTACCCTGGCCCTATATTGATTTTTATTAAATTTTGGTACTCCAAAATTTTTCAGTTAAATAAAAAAAGTGTGTTCATATTTTAAAAGTGTAAATAATTTATGACATACAGGTTGAGTGTAAAATAATACCTAAACTTTGAAGGTCTATAATATCACAACCTATAACATTGGTCGACCAATCAAATGAACTCTGGTAGTGCGAAATATGTTTATAACATCTTCATAAATGTTCAATGTGACCACCACAAGTGGCCCGAACGACATCTACGCGATAATCCAATTGTTCCACACTCTTGTCAGCACGTCCGGTGTTAGGCAGTTTGAATGGTGTCCGTAATTCTCGTTTTGAGATCGTCAATGGTGGACGGAACACTTAATCNGTCCGGTGTTAGGCAGTTTGAATGGTGTCCGTAATTCTCGTTTTGAGATCGTCAATGGTGGACGGAACACTTAATCCCTTATGTACCCCCACAGAAAAAATCTCACGGTGTAAGATCTGGGCTTCTTGACGTCCACTGATGAAGAGCCTGGTCACCAGCTGCTCCTTGACCAATCCAGTGTTACGGCAACATCTCATTCTGGTAGCCACGAACCGCTAGGTGCCAATGTGGTGGTGCACCATCATGCTGGAAAATGAAGTCCCCCGCCACCTCTTCTAACTTAGGTAACAACCATGCTGTAGGCATGTCCAAATAAGGGATTCCAGTAACAGTGGGTTCGTGAAAAAAGAAAGGGCCGAAAACAGGTCTTTGGATACAGTGCAAAACACGTTCACTTTGGGGGAAGCATGCTCATATTTGGTGTAACTTAGTTAATTTTCTTTCATTGGCCTTGTACAGGCTACTACCATTCCATAGCTGGTAAGCCTATGTATATGCTTCTCGGGGGGAGATTTCAGTGAAAAACAGTCAGTTAAGAGAAAGTGGTTGTTTTTATGTCACTTCACTGCCGGTCGGCCATGTAGCNAGATTTCAGTGAAAAACAGTCAGTTAAGAGAAAGTGGTTGTTTTTATGTCACTTCACTGCCGGTCGGCCATGTAGCTGTTTTGTGTCTTCTACATACTGCATCACTGCATCTAATTATGTCTAACCTATTGTGTTTTTGGCATGTGAGATGGCCATATAACAGTCCTATGTGATATTAAGAAGCATTATAGAGAGTCAACACTCTTGATAGGTAGGCACAAACAGGAATTTATATTATTATGACGTCACCTCATCGCAGGGTGATCTCAAGAGGAGCCACATGGGCGATTGACCCACGCCCTAGATGAGTCTCTCATGCTCTGGCGCCCTTCGAAACTCTACAGGTATTCTAAAACCTGGTACTGTATATCAAACCTTCCTTTTCGCTTCCCCTGATTCCACTACAACGTGTCACAGTGATATTTAAAAATGAACAGTGCTGTGCATTAATTGGCACTGCTGCCTCGGATATTTTTTTCAGATTGTTTGGTAGATGCATGCAAAATTAAACCAACCATACATACTGTACAGCTTGCCACGATGGCCTACAGTGATGAAACAGTAGGTGATGTTAAAATTACAGTTCACATTAGAGACATTGAATCTGACACCACCATATTTATTTCAATCAACTTTAGGTAATATGCCATACTGAGAATACAATTGTTAACAGAGAAAAATTCTGTGGTGGAGCCATCTGCACAATGTATCCATTTTGGTCAATAAACTAGAATCGGGCACCACTGGCTGCGCACCAGAGGTATAGCTGGACGACCTTCAACTATGCCATTCCGCCTGAATAGTGCGAAGCAATCCAGTTCCTTTTCAATGAGCATCATGATGTTTTTGCTGCCTCTGATCCATTATGCCATACTAATGTGGCAGAATACAGCATCTCATTAATTCTTGAGAAACCAGTCCACACATCGCACCACCTTTATCAACCTCATTAGTGATGTATTATTAAAGAACAGATACAGAGAATGTTAGATGAAGTCGTAATTGGACCTACTACCAGCCCATTTTATTAATTTATAACACTCGCCCCTAGGAAAGATGTTTCCTGGAATTATTTGTGTACTTTAGGTTCACTAACCTCATCACTGAAAATGCATCACCTCTGTTCATCAATGCCGAGGACATGCTCCATAGCCTCGGCATGCCAATGTTATGACATCACATGATCTCCGTAGCAGATACTGGCAAATACCAGTGAAAACTGAAGATCACCCGAAAACAACTTTCACTGCACCAGGCAGCAGATGTTTTCATGCAAGGACCATGCCATTTGGTCTTAAATATGCTCCAGCCCCCTTCCAGCCAATGATGGTGAAAGACCTAGATATATATGTGATTTCACTAAGGCATATCTTGACGATGTGGTCAAATGGACGGAGTCTAGGGNCGCATACCCGCCGCACCACGCGCGCTTCGCGTACCGAGACACCATCTTGTGTGTCACAATTTGCCATGAGTAGAGAGACGAAGAAATAGTATTCCCTATTAAAAAAAACAAAATAACACGAATTTTAGCATTAGAGTTCGTGTAAAGTGATTTTTCCCATTGTACTTCAAATAAGGCTATTTTTCAAAATTTACACCGACCTTTCCTTGCAACTAATCCGATATTCGTGGAATGAGTGTTGCATAATGATCTGTTTTGTTGCTTTGCTAATTAAATGTGGCAAAAAATGCACACCGACATGCAATGAATATTTATATAAAATTTTTGCGGTTGAGGTTAGGAATACTTATCACACTGTTTACCAAACGTCCGCTGTCTTCGTTGCAGCAGTTATTTTTGTTAGAAATTTCTAATGGCAAGTGTCAATAATTCGAGAATCACATNCTAATGGCAAGTGTCAATAATTCGAGAATCACATTTTGTAGCTTTATTTGAATGACACGCCCGTTTCAGCATTTTTTTTTCACGTACATACTGTTTTTATGACTAGATCATTTATGTTAATAAACAAATCTTTACCTTAATTTTCACGAAACGGAACCAGTATACATTTTCTTGATTTTTAATTTACATTTTTTTTTTCGTATTTAATAGTTTTACAGTCTTCCACAAAATAAGATTAACTAAATTAATCTACCACCCTCTCCCTATTTTGCTAAAATTTCAACCTTCTAATAAATGTTATCTTCGTCTAATGAAGTGAGAGGTCAACTGGTATTAACAAATTATTCATTTTTGTGTTTGTCTCCTTTGTTATTTATAACATAGTAATGTAACACATGTCTCCATCGCAAGAGAGGTTCATATTATACACTGACTGATGCCATACCAGTCATGAAACTTGCATACCTCATTTTACGAGGAAACCATACTTCTATCCAAGAAATTCTGATTTTTTTGGCAATGCAATTGTTTAAAAAAAATTTGTCTTTTTGCTAATAAAAAAGATGCATAGCTACCAATTTTAAAACGTTCAGAATTATGAGTTCTGCGAGGAGGTGTTAAAAAATTTATATTTTATGATGCCTATATTGATAATACTTTTGACACATGTGACTTAAGTATTTCGTTATAATATATAAATTTAATTTATTCACCCCACCACTCAAAATTCATAGCTGTTGTTGAACATTTTTCTCTGGAAATAAACATCTGACTCAGTCTCAACATTTATTGCCACCATTATAATTAATGTGACCGTACGCAAGGTTAGTAATTATTTCAAAACAGAGTTTTTATTGAGTACATCTCTAAGTGTTTGTTTTGCCATTACCCTGGCCCTATATTGATTTTTATTAAATTTTGGTACTCCAAAATTTTTCAGTTAAATAAAAAAAATGTGTTCATATTTTAAAAGTGTAAATAATTTATGACATACAGGTTGAGTGTAAAATAATACCTAAACTTTGAAGGTCTATAATATCACAACCTATAACATTGGTCGACCAATCAAATGAACTCTGGTAGTGCGAAATATGTTTATAACATCTTCATAAATGTTCAATGTGACCACCACAAGTGGCCCGAACGACATCTACGCTATAATCCCATTGTTCCACACTCTTGTCAGCACATCCGGTGTTAGGCAGTTTGAATGGTGTCCGTAATTCTCGTTTTGAGATCGTCAATGGTGGACGGAACACTTAATCCCTTATGTACCCCCACAGAAAAAATCTCACGGTGTAAGATCTGGGCTTCTTGACGTCCACTGATGAAGAGCCTGGTCACCAGCTGCTCCTTGACCAATCCAGTGTTACGGCAACGTCTCATTCTGGTAGCCACGAACCGCTAGGTGCCAATGTGGTGGTGCACCATCATGCTGGAAAATGAAGTCCCCCGCCACCTCTTCTAACTTAGGTAACAACCATGCTGTAGGCATGTCCAAATAAGGGATTCCAGTAACAGTGGGTTCGTGAAAAAAGAAAGGGCCGAAAACAGGTCTTTGGATACAGTGCAAAACACGTTCACTTTGGGGGAAGCATGCTCATATTTGGTGTAACTTAGTTAATTTTCTTTCATTGGCCTTGTACAGGCTACTACCATTCCATAGCTGGTAAGCCTATGTATATGCTTCTCGGGGGGAGATTTCAGTGAAAAACAGTCAGTTAAGAGAAAGTGGTTGTTTTTATGTCACTTCACTGCCGGTCGGCCATGTAGCCGTTTTGTGTCTTCTACATACTGCATCACTGCATTTAATTATGTCTAACCTATTGTGTTTTTGGCATGTGAGATGGCCATATAACAGTCCTATGTGATATTAAGAAGCATTATAGAGAGTCAACACTCTTGATAGGTAGGCACAAACAGGAATTTATATTATTATGACGTCACCTCATCGCAGGGTGATCTCAAGAGGAGCCACATGGGCGATTGACCCACGCCCTAGATGAGTCTCTCATGCTCTGGCGCTCTTCGAAACTCTACAGGTATTCTAAAACCTGGTACTGTATATCAAACCTTCCTTTTCGCTTCCCCTGATTCCACTACAACGTGTCACAGTGATATTTAAAAATAAACAGTGCTCTGCATTAATTGGCACTACTGCCTCGGATATTTTTTTTTAGATTGTTTGGTAGATGCATGCAAAATTAAACCAACCATACATACTGTACAGCTTGCCACGATGGCCTACAGTGATGAAACAGTAGGTGATGTTAAAATTACAGTTCACATCAGAGACATTGAATCTGACACCACCATATTTATTTCAATCAACTTTAGGTAATATGCCATACTGAGAATACAATTGTTAACAGAGAAAAATTCTGTGGTGGAGCCATCTGCACGATGTATCCATTTTGGTCAATAAACTAGAATCTGGCACCACTGGCTGCGCACCAGAGGTATAGCTGGACGACCTTCAACTATGCCATTCCGCCTGAATAGTGCGAAGCAATCCAGTTCCTTTTCAATGAGCATCATGATGTTTTTGCTGCCTCTGATCCATTATGCCATACTAATGTGGCAGAATACAGCATCTCATTAATTCTTGAGAAACCAGTCCACACATCGCACCACCTTTATCAACCTCATTAGTGCTGTATTATTAAAGAACAGATACAGAGAATGTTAGATGAAGTCGTAATTGGACCTACTACCAGCCCATTTTATTAATTTATAACACTCGCCCCTAGGAAAGATGTTTCCTGGAATTATTTGTGTACTTTAGGTTCACTAACCTCATCACTGAAAATGCATCACCTCTGTTCATCAATGCCGAGGACATGCTCCATAGCCTCGGCATGCCAATGTTATGACATCACATGATCTCCGTAGCAGATACTGGCAAATACCAGTGAAAACTGAAGATCACCCGAAAACAACTTTCACTGCACCAGACAGCAGATGTTTTCATGTAAGGACCATGCCATTTGGTCTTAAATATGCTCCAGCCCCCTTCCAGCCAATGATTGTGAAAGACCTAGATATATATGTGATTTCACTAAGGCATATCTTGACGATGTGGTCAAATGGACGGAGTCTAGGGAGGATCTTGTTCACCACTTGCTCTTAGTACTTGAATGACTCGCGATCGACCATATTACATGAACAAACAGGAAATGCCACATGAGTATATCCTGTATACAGTTTTTGGGACATTTGGTTGACGAAAATGGTAGGCACCACACTCCAGAACAGTTACACTTAATCAAAAGTTATCCAGCTCATATCACTCAATAAAAGTTACATTAATTTTCGGACTCATTAATTGGTCGGGGGAATACGTATAAGACTTTTCAACAGATGCTGCTTCTCTCACTAACATGATTTACCTGCTCAAAAGTAATGCTGGACCAATGAACATGAAAACAATTTCAGCGAAGTTAAATTACATTAATGCAACTGCCCTGCACTTGCATGTCAAGACCCGANTTCAACAGATGCTGCTTCTCTCACTAACATGATTTACCTGCTCAAAAGTAATGCTGGACCAATGAACATGAAAACAATTTCAGCGAAGTTAAATTACATTAATNTATGATTTACCTGCTCAAAAGTAATGCTGGACCAATGAACATGAAAACAATTTCAGCGAAGTTAAATTACATTAATGCAACTGCCCTGCACTTGCATGTCAAGACCCGAGGCATCACTTTTATCTTCAGACTGATGTGATCCAAAAGGGACTTAGCGCAGTGCTTTTCCAACTGACTAGCAATGGTAATAAACAAATAACAGATTTCAGCGGTGTTAAATTCAGACCTGTATAACACTGCTACAACATTAACGAAAATGAACTATTAACTGTTTTCTGGATAGCAAAATTGCTATAATCTGTTCATAGAATATAGCAGTTTACCGTACTATCTGGTAATATGCTTAGTGTGGCTGCACAATACCAAACAAGCACGAAGCAAGTTGAAGCACTGGACATTGTTTTTACAGTCGTTAGACTTTGATGTTCATTACATGCCAGGAGTAGAGAATGAGTTAGCTAATGCTCTTTCAAGGTCACCGGGTGAAACCATCTTACGCGATGATGAGTGCGAAGGCAATATCCACCCTACCCTGTCTGACCCCTCTCTTAATGCCACTAACAGCGATACCTGCATCACTATCACAGCGGCTCCCGCAGAGCTCACGTTACTGGAGTTGTATATGTAGATGATAAACATGCAGCAGACTTTCACCATATGCAAATGAACTGAGAAATGTGCCAACAATGTGGTCGAGCACTAGTGTGTGACTGATAGCNGCAGACTTTCACCATATGCAAATGAACTGAGAAATGTGCCAACAATGTGGTCGAGCACTAGTGTGTGACTGATAGCCATGAAGAAATATGTGTTAACACAAACAGTTACATGGGAACAGAGTACATGCCATGTGACATGCATGAACTTGTATTGAAGCATACCCAACTGTAGTGAATGGGCAGGACATCCAGGCATCATACAAACACATAGAAATGCAAAAAAAATATTTTTACTAGGCAGGCATTTCCTGTGATGCACACTATTTCATAAGCTAGTGTATTCAGAGCAACTGCCTTAAAAGACCACCTGATCCATATGATATATTGTTCTGGACTTAATGGGTTGTGCACTCGTACCTCTTCGGGAAAACGATTTCTCATTGTTGTTAAAAAATAATTTTCCACATGGGTCGAGGCATACCTGGTCTCAACGGTGCATGCTAAGAACTTTTCAAAAGTTTTAAAGTTTAATTTTTTACATGCAGGGGATAACCATGCTTACTGCTAACAGATAATAGAACTCAACTCGGGGAAAGGAAATAACATGTTTGTTGCATGAGGGGGAGAATGGTGCATAGGACCAACACTGTTTATCATCCACGTGGCAATTCAACTAAGTGAAGTAATCAGAATCTGAAGATGCAATTATATGTCTGTGCAAGGCTGATAATCAAGCTTCCTCGGGGGACCACTTGCTTGCCTAGCGCTTCACCCTTCGAAAGTGAAACAACCTTGTTACTGAGGATATGCCAGCTGAAATACTTCAAGGCTGCCAACTCCTGCTCCTCAATAATTACACCTAAGTATTGATGGATCATTCCCGTGAGCCAGAGGGCATCGCAGGAACGTTGGCAATGAAGAGAGGTTTATATATAGGAAGCATGCGACCACCATCAGTGCTACATCATGCAGTGGCTTCCTGTTACTACTCGACTACCACCTGACCTAAATCCAGGCCAACAGGTGTACCTATATGCACACCACCTGTTGGCTTCTGCAAAGAACTTCAGTGGTGGGCTATCACCGAAATGGAGTATCCCACATCAAGTGATTCACCACATCGAAAAAAACAGGTGTCACATGCATATGGTTAAGAGGCATTGCAATATTGTCCATCGTGGAGATCTGCACTTTGGAGACTCCACTCCAGGCAACGCGGCACCTGATATATCCGAGTCTCGGCTAGTGGACAGTGTTGACACCCTGTCCACACAACCACCTACCAACTCAGACACTTCGGCACTTCAGAACAGTATTGTAACACAGTGCAGCACCTCTTCATGCCTGCGACGTCTGGAGTCTTTAATGCTCTCTTTAGATGCAAATGACAGGTCGCCCGCTGGTGTTTCCTTACCACCCCAGCTAACACAATGAACCTGCTGCACCTGCTCAATTGGAAAGCTGTGTCGAGGTGGCCTGTGTCTGGACGTGCTGCACAGTGACTCCCTTCGACACACCAACCTCAGTTATTACACTTGTCATTGACGACGACACCCAAGGCACATCACCAGGGCCACCTGTCATGAGTCCAGACCCACTGGTGACGACCCCGACCCCGACTAGCGACACAGCTATGCCTTCGAGATGAATTTCGTCAACCTCAGGGAACGAGGTCTTGCAAGATCACATTGTGGGCACANAAAAAAAACACACTTCGTTATTATCCAACTCATACAATATTTTAAAACCGTACTTGTAAAACCGTTTACGTAGGTATTGATACTAGTAGGAAATAAGCTACAAGTTACAAGTCCTTGTAAGTTACAAGTCTCTTTATGAAACCAAACTTTACAAGTACTTGTAAAAATCACTTGTAACTTGTAAGAATTTACTTGTAGCTACAAGTCTTGTACTTGTAGGTTTATGAAACAGCATTCTGTTCTTTTCTTACAACTTACAAGTAAATTCACTTGAAACTTGTAGACTTGTACTTTTATGAAATAGGCCACTGGTCTCAACGGTGCATGCTAAGAACTTTTCAAAAGTTTTAAAGTTTAATTTTTTACATGCAGGGGATAACCATGCTTACTACTAACAGATAATAGAACTCAACTCGGGGAAAGGAAATAACATGTTTGTTGCATGAGGGGGAGAATGGTGCATAGGACCAACACTGTTTATCATCCACGTGGCAATTCAACTAAGTGAAGTAATCAGAATCTGAAGATGCAATTATATGTCTCTGCAAGGCTGATAATCAAGCTTCCTCGGGGGACCACTTGCTTGCCTAGCGCTTCACCCTTCGAAAGTGAAACAACCTTGTTACTGAGGATATGCCAGCTGAAATACTTCAAGGCTGCCAACTCCTGCTCCTCAATAATTACAACCTAAGTATTGACGGATCATTCCCGTGAGCCAGAGGGCATCGCAGGAACGTTGGCAATGAAGGGAGGTTTATATATAGGAAGCATGCGACCACCATCAGTGCTACATCATGCAGTGGCTTCCTGTTACTACTCGACTACCACCTGACCTAAATCCAGGCCAACAGGTGTACCTATATGCACACCACCTGTTGGCTTCTGCAAAGAACTTCAGTGGTGGGCTATCACCGAAATGGAGTATCCCACATCAAGTGATTCACCACATCGAAAAAAACAGGTGTCACATGCATATGGTTAAGAGGCATTGCAATATTGTCCATCGTGGAGATCTGCACTTTGGAGACTCCACTCCAGGCAACGCGGCACCTGATATATCCGAGTCTCGGCTAGTGGACAGTGTTGACACCCTGTCCACACAACCACCTACCAACTCAGACACTTCGGCACTTCAGAACAGTATTGTAACACAGTGCAGCACCTCTTCATGCCTGCGATGTCTGGAGTCTTTAATGCTCTCTTTAGATGCAAATGACAGGTCGCCCGCTGGTGTTTCCTTACCACCCCAGCTAACACAATGAACCTGCTACACCTGCTCAATTGGAAAGCTGTGTCGAGGTGGCCTGTGTCTGGACATGCTGCACAGTGACTCCCTTCGACACACCAACCTCAGTTATTACACTTGTCATTGACGACGACACCCAAGGCACATCACCAGGGCCACCTGTCATGAGTCCAGACCCACTGGTGACGACCCCGACCCCGACTAGCGACACAGCTATGCCTTCGAGATGAATTTCGTCAACCTCAGGGAACGAGGTCTTGCAAGATCACATTGTGGGCACATCCATGCGATGTGATGGGGACATCCAGTCACACATCCTGCGTCTCTTGCCCTGGAGTCGCAGGCCTTGCTCAATTTCAGCCACCAGCAGCAGCAATGAAATGGAGATGGAGGATGGCTTCTCACAAAGGCGCCATTCCAAGCTACCCCACCATCCACCATGCGTGACTTGCCCAGTCTGCAGAGGCACCCTTCCTCCTTCTGCATCTGCTGCTGCATTGCACTGCTGGGATACCCGCTAGGGCTGTGACCACCATCATCTTGCTCCTATTATCGGCACAGCAAGGGCACATCAGTCTGCAGTGAGTAGACAACCTCCGGAGGATGGGGGCATACGATGCATGGTGCATCCCCAACTCCCAGCATCCGTTCTGCCTGCCACCCTTGTGCAGCTCGCACAGTCCGTCTACCTGGTTCGCCGTGCCTGACAAGGTGGCAACTGCCATAAATGCTGCCTACTGGAGCGGTATTTAGGAAGGTATTCACACAAGCTTTCATGCTAACACTAGCATCAAGCAGCCATCCTACCTTCATACACCCAAGAGATGATGGGGGCATGATTGTTCAAGGCAGCTGAGCAATTGGAATTTCAGACACAGTGAGGGAAACATCTGGCAAATGAAGGCCACATTAGAGCTCAAATGGTAACTGCGGGCCAGCGACTCTACATGCGCACCTTCATTCACCGATTAAAGTCCAATTAACGAGAAATAAGTGAAGTGAGTGTGTGGGTCGGTCTCTAACCTCAATTTATCTTATGTACTCCCATCAACAGTATAATAAAGTGAATACGGGTAGGCAGTAAACACTTCCTCCCCTATAATCTGACTTCGACTCGGCCAGCGACATTATAGTCCTGGCGCTACAATTTACATCACATTTTATATGGTTTTCTGATTTGTCCTCATTGTTAAATTACAAGTGTACATGTAAACATTTGCCANCA
Source organism: Clitarchus hookeri (assembly GCA_002778355.1). NCBI lineage: Eukaryota > Metazoa > Arthropoda > Insecta > Phasmatodea > Phasmatidae > Clitarchus > Clitarchus hookeri. The sequence goes on along the minus strand of NQII01002017.1, from coordinate 389,335 downwards.
TCACATTTTATATGGTTTTCTGATTTGTCCTCATTGTTAAATTACAAGTGTACATGTAAACATTTGCCATAAGTAGCTAAGAAAGACAAATCAATATTTTATTCTCATAACACATTTCTTTAGGGCCATTGCCAACCAATGAATTTTTCTTATGTATAATATGTTATATAATTATACTTTTGAATGTCTCGTGTAATTCTAGATTATCAGTTAAATTTCATTGTTGTTGTTTGTTTTTCATATTGTTTATCTTGTTTTTCGAGAATTAAGGCACCAGGTTGCTGTGACTTTAAAACGAACTACCTCCATGCAGAATGATAGGTGCATAAGAGTAGGGCGAGTTGCTACACCACTCCCCGGGCACCTTGACATGAACCACGCATCCACGAGCTCTTTGTGCCCACACTGACCCCCGCAGTCACATCAACTTCTCCAGCTACACAGGGGCCGCACGAACCACATCAGGCCAAGAGTGTGTAGTGCAGGTTGACATGAAAGCAACTTGCACCTTTTTGCCAACAAGGATTGCGTAAGTAAAGAGTCCACCCTACTTATTTATTACAAGAGGTAACTATTTTAATAAATAATTAGGCGATTCGAAATGCAGATTACCCCAATGCCAGAGCAGGGAGACACACGGGAAATTGGTCGTTACGTCGTAGCAGTTCGCGCAGCGACAAACGACATGACACACCTCCAAGTGGCATCGAACTGGCCTGCAGGCCGAAGCTGAAGTGCTAAGTACTCCAAAGTGTAACCAGTAGTGCGCAACATTTTCCAAGCACACCAAACAACGTTATTTCATGCACAGATACAGTCAGGGGTGTGTTTTATTGTATTAAGAGCAATCGAGCATTGCAACCCGCACACCTTTGTCCAGGTGGACTCGTCCATACCTTCAGGAGACAGCCACCTGGCAGCACTGTAGCACGTGAAATTCAAATGCATCACATGAAGTGAAATACAGACACATTTCACAAGAAAACATAGAAGCGTATTTAATGTTTACTTATAAAAGTGCAATTATGTTTTCAAAAAGGGAGATTGCCTATAAAGGCCTCCATTACTGTAACATGTCATTTAGTGTGGTGACACTCCCCATCAACTTCACTTCACCAACCTTAACAGACATTTGTTAATTAAGGTGGGTGTATACAAAGTGTTTCATTTAACTTATACAATTTTCGCAATTGGAATTATATTACATAATGTTCATGTTATGTTTTACAATTCGGCATTTTACATCCCTTCTCATCACTCATGACGGAAGCCGATGTCACTCTGCCAGTTAAACTCAGCACTCGGTCCAGAACGGCTTGTTGGTCGCCTGCTTCGTGACCCCCCTAGGTACCATAATTTAGGCTGTTATCACTTCACTGTAATAGTTACTTAATTAACCGGAACATTTGTTTTCTTTCTTTGCTGTACTGAGGGGAGAACTGCCCGTACTCTCACCAGAGAGCTTAACGCTACTGCGCATCCACTTAAAATGACGCTCATTTTCATTCTAAGGTCACCGGCAGGCCATAAGTGCTGGGTCCATTTTCTTTCATTATTCACATGTAATCAAGCACAGTGAATAAACAGCTTTACAAAGTTCAATGTGTATGTATTTATTTTCCTCCAGGACATGTAGGACACTACACCCCTTGTAGTACCACCCACAATTTTCTAGTATATTTCAGGCATACTAGATGGTTTAAAGTCTCGTCATAAGGTGTAAATAGTGTAACAGTATGTTTGTGACAACAATAATCTGCAAAGTGATAGAAGACTCAAGAGCTCTCTGGGTCATCGACAGAACGACCCACATCACTAACTCTCCACTGGGTTATGGCGCAGGGCGATTCTACACGCAATCATCCCTGGGTCACCTCGACCATGTCAACCTCAACTTTTGCACTAACNCTTCGACCATGTCAACCTCAACTTTTGCACTAACCCTTTAAAGATATTAGCTTTTTTCTCTGGAAACTTAATTTATCTGTGACCAGGAGTAATCCCAGTCCCTCTACTGGCTCACCTATTTTCATGAGACTTAATCTTCATGTAATTCTTATTTTGTGGTCTGTGCCTTTTTCCGCTTCGGGTCGCTGCAGCCCTTGAGTNATGCTGCACAGTGACTCCCTTCGACACACCAACCTCAGTTATTACACTTGTCATTGACGACGACACCCAAGGCACATCACCAGGGCCACCTGTCATGAGTCCAGACCCACTGGTGACGACCCCGACCCCGACTAGCGACACAGCTATGCCTTCGAGATGAATTTCGTCAACCTCAGGGAACGAGGTCTTGCAAGATCACATTGTGGGCACATCCATGCGATGTGATGGGGACATCCAGTCACACATCCTGCGTCTCTTGCCCTGGAGTCGCAGGCCTTGCTCAATTTCAGCCACCAGCAGCAGCAATGAAATGGAGATGGAGGATGGCTTCTCACAAAGGCGCCATTCCAAGCTACCCCACCATCCACCATGCGTGACTTGCCCAGTCTGCAGAGGCANGATGGCTTCTCACAAAGGCGCCATTCCAAGCTACCCCACCATCCACCATGCGTGACTTGCCCAGTCTGCAGAGGCATCCTTCCTCCTTCTGCATCTGCTGCTGCACTGCACTGCTGGGATACCCGCTAGGGCTGTGACCACCATCATCTTGCTCCTATTATCGGCACAGCAAGGGCGCATCAGTCTGCAGTGAGTAGACAACCTCCGGAGGATGGGGGCATAGGATGCATGGTGCATCCCCAACTCCCAGAATCCGTTCTGCCTGCCACCCTTGTGCAGCTCGCATAGTCCGTCTACCTGGTTCGCCGTGTCTGACAAGGGGGCAACTGCCATAAATGCTGCTACTGGAGCGGTATTTAGGAAGGTATTCACACAAGCTTTCATGCTAACACTAGCATCAAGCAGCCATCCTACCTTCATACACCCAAGAGATGATGGGGGCATGATTGTTAAAGGCAGCTGAGCAATTGGAATTTCAGACACAGTGAGGGAAACATCTGGCAAATGAAGGCCACATTAGAGCTTAAATGGCAACTACGGGCCAGCGACTCTACATGCGCACCTTCATTCACCGATTAAAGTCCAATTAACAAGAAATAAGTGAAGTGAGTGTGTGGGTGGGTCTCTAACCTCAATTTATCTTATGTACTCCCATCAACAGTATAATAAAGTGAATACGGGTAGGCAGTAAACACTTCCACCCCTATAATCTGACTTCGACTCGGCCAGCGACATTATAGTCCTGGCGCTACACTTTACATCACATTTTATATGGTTTTCTGATTTGTCCTCATTGTTAAATTACAAGTGTACATGTAAACATTTGCCATAAGTGGCTAAGAAAGACTTATCAATATTTTATTCTCATAACACATTTCTTTAGGGCCATTGCCAACCAATGAATTTTTCTTATGTATAATATGTTATATAATTATACTTTTGAGTGTCTCGTGTAATTCTAGATTATCAGTTAAATTTCATTGTTGTTGTTTGTTTTTCATATTGTTTATCTTGTTTTTCGAGAATTAAGGCACCAGGTTGCTGTGACTTTAAAACGAACTACCTCCATGATTAATAGTCAGAATGACAGGTGCATAAGAGTAGGGCGAGTTGCTACACCACTCCCCGGGCACCTTGACATGAACCACGCATCCACGAGCTCTTTGTGCCCACACTGACCCCCGCAGTCACATCAACTTCTCCAGCTACACAGGGGCCGCACGAACCACATCAGGCCAAGAGTGTGTAGTGCAGGTTGACATGAAAGCAACTTGCACCTTTTTGCCAACAAGGATTGCGTAAGTAAAGAGTCCACCCTACTTATTTATTACAAGAGGTAACTATTTTGATAAATAAGTAGGGGATTCGAAATGCAGATTACCCCAATGCCAGAGCAGTGAGACACACGGGAAATTGGTCGTTACGTCGTAGCAGTTCGCGCAGCGACAAACGACATGACACACCTCCAAGTGGCATCGAACTGGCCTGCAGGCCGAAGCTGAAGTGCTAAGTACTCCAAAGTGTAACCAGTAGTGCGCAACATTTTTCCAAGCACATCAAACAACGTTATTTCATGCACAGATACAGTCAGGGGTGTGTGTTATTGTATTAAGAGCAATCGAGCATGGCAACCCGCACACCTTTGTCCAGGTGGACTCGTCCATACCTTCAGGAGACAGCCACCTGGCAGCACTGTAGCACGTGAAATTCAAATGCATCACATGAAGTGAAATACAGACACATTTCACAAGAAAACATAGAAGTGTATTTAATGTTTACTTATAAAAGTGTAATAATGTTTTCAAAAAGGGAGATTGCCTATAAAGGCCTCCATTACTGTAACATGTCATTTAGTGTGGTGACACTCCCCATAAACTTCACTTCACCAACCTTAACAGACATTTGTTAATTAAGGTGGGTGTATACAAAGTGTTTCATTTAACTTATACAATTTTTACAATTGGAATTATATTACATAGTGTTCATGTTATGTTTTACAATTCGGCATTTTGCATCCCTTCTCATCACTCATGATGGAAGCCGATGTCACTCTGCCAGTTAAACTCAGCACTCGGTCCAGAACGGCTTGTTGGTCGCCCGCTTCGCGACCCCCCTAGGTACCATAATTTAGGCTGTTATCACTTCACTGCAATAGTTACTTAATTAACCAGAACATTTGTTTTCTTTCTTTGCTGTACTGAGGGGAGAACTGCCCGTACTCTCACCAGAGAGCTTAACGCTACTGCGCATCCACTTAAAATGACGCTCATTTTCATTCTATGGTCACCGGCAGGCCATAAGTGCTGGGTCCATTTTCTTTCATTATTCACATGTAATGAAGCACAGTGAATAAACAGCTTTACAAAGTTCAATGTGTATATATTTATTTTCCTCCAGGACATGTAGGACACTACACCCCTTGTAGTACCACCCACAATTTTCTAGTATATTTCAGGCATACTAGATGGTTTAAAGTCTCGTCATAAGGTGTAAATAGTGTAACAGTAAGTTTGTGACAACAATCATCTGCAAAGTGATAGAAGACTCAAGGGCTCTCTGGGTCATCGACAGAACGACCCACATCACTAACTCTCCACTGGGTTATGGCGCAGGGCGATTCTACACGCAATCATCCCTGGGTCACCTCGACCATGTCAACCTCAACTTTTGCACTAACCCTTTAAAGATAATAGCTTATTTCTCTGGAAACTTAATTTATCTGTGACCAGGAGTAATCCCAGTCCCTCTACTGGCTCACCAATTTTCATGAGACTTAATCGTCATATAATTCTTATTTTGTGGTCTGTGCCTTTTTCCACTTCGGGTCGATGCAGCCCTTGAGTGTGTGCACCTATTTAAGTGTCTGTGTAAAGAGATAATATGTAAGTAAATATCGTGAACTGTTCTCCTTGTTTTATGCCACATTTTAGGTCGCTTCACGACCTGTTAAGTGTGTTCGAAACCCTAACAATTCATTCTGACCTTATTTCTCATTATTGCACCATCAGTATTGCCGAAATCGGATGTAAGTACTGTAAATTATGGGTTTTGTGAGGTGGCCTAAACAGCCTTGCACTTAGTGGCATAAGAGAGGGGTCCTACATCAACTTAGGTAGAACCGGTTGCATACCTTATCCAATAGGCATCCAGGACCATCATTATCTTCGATGTCATACGTCAACAGGGATATTCAGGAGAAATCTACATAGATGAACAGCCCACTGCCCATTCTTCTGTGCTCTCTACAGCTAACTGGAGCACAGAAAATTAATTTCCGCAATAGTACTCTGCCTACCACCTTCTTCATGGATCAAGTAGCAATTCCTGGCAACCGAAATATGTTAATACCTTCTACTAACATTCTGAAAAATAACTAAAAACATATAAATAATACCTAACAAAATGAGCTATGCCATAAACAAATACCAGGCAAATGGAACTGAATTAATTATCAAATAAATATTAGGTGCAAAAATGGGGATAAAAAGCATTTTTTACCACATTAATGAAAAACGAAAAGGTAACAATACAATTAATAATATTTGTNAAAAATGGGGATAAAAAGCATTTTTTACCACATTAATGAAAAACGAAAAGGTAACAATACAATTAATAATATTTGTGGTAATCATTTTCATAGACTGAAATACTGAAAATGAGGTCTCAAAATATTTTAAAAACGGTGCCATAACAATGACATTACAGTGGTGTATTTCAAAACAGTGTACAATGTACAGTCAAAACAAAAGCAGTAGAAGTAATTTCTAAAGCAAGTACAAATAATTTCCAATGCACTACAATTTTTTATTTTAGCCAATGAACACGTTTGATAAGCAAACCAACCTTACATTTTGTTGATAACCAACCACTTAACCTCATATACCAAGACAAGCGTTTAATCATATCCGGTTGCATTACTGTCATCTTATCATTAGTTCTTGCAAAAATTTAACATTTATTAAAAAAAATTGTAAATTAATTTTTAAACAATATTTGTTGCAAAATTAAATTTTATACATCTAAAAATACAATACATTACAAAAAATTCCTACATCCATAATTGTAAAAAAATTATATGTATTATTACAAAGATGTTTTATTATAATATGAATATATTATCATATATGATTCGATCCTCTAAGGCATTCTATGGTATAGGAAAAAATCAACATATGAAATAGAGTTGCATTAGGTTGAACAGCTCCTGAGAAAATAAATTTTGAATTGCTGTTTCAAAACAGAAAAAAAAAAGTGATATAACTGGCTATCGAATGCCATTAAAATGCCAGCCAGTAGACGAGAACAGCGCACTACAATGCAAAACAATTATGAGAATGCAGGCTGTCCTGGTGTCATAGGGACCATTGTACACATGCATTATTGTAACAAGTCTTTAACTGATTTGCAGTTCTGTGAACGACTTTCTGCGAATTGAAGTCAGCAGCAATCATTTGCCACACGAATTCTTTGTCCTTCAAATACACAGCATCAGTCTTTCTGTTTTCGCTTATGTTCTTATTTTTGATAATTGTTGTGTATTGTATGTTCAAAGGGGGAAACAACAGTAAATGCATAAGTGTTGTATAGGATATCTGTTCAAATTGTTTCCTTTACGGGTTGGTGCTGTATGCATATCCGACCGATTCCATTTAGTGTATCCAAGTTTAGGGCCGATTGTTCCAAATCGTGTATCCAAGTCTAGTTTTTTTTTTTCAGAAAGTTTTTTCTCACAAAATGAAATGGTTGTGTGGTGTAAAATCACAATGTTGAATGCTAGGCAAGCCATCCATTACTCGCCGGATGTAAATATGTTCCTTGTCAAGCACGACATTATCAGGCATTCGATACAGAGCAAACAATGCAAGGAAGGGGAAGCAAAACTCGTAGACAACGTGGGCTTGTTTTGCTGGTGCCGAAGGCGAATGGATAATGGAACGAAATGCAATTTAAAAGTGTCGGCGAGGCAGGGCAGTTTTGTGGAGATTCAAACTTTTTGCCAGGCAAGATCATCGAGCTGTGTTTACTGTGGTGCGTGATCAAGTACCCGCGACAGCAGACGATCGCGAATGAACTTCGGTGCTCGGGGAAGATGGTCGTAACTTGGTCGGGCTTCTGCCACCAAGTGTGCATAGACTGGGTGCTGACGTACAGGAAGTGCATAAGCGAGCCGGGCAAAGTGGTCGAGATCGACGAGTCGAAATCGAACAAGTGCTAGAACCGCAAAGGACGCAAAGTTCACTGCCTGTGGATTTTCAAGGGGGGTGGGGCGTGCAGTGGGACGACCTGACTGAATTCTTCCTGGTGCTAGTGGAAAAGAGGAATGCAGCGAATCTGGTCAAGATCATCCGCGAATGGATCGTGCTGGGTACGACTATAGTCTGAGACTGTTGGCGAGGTTACAGAACCTGGAAATTCACGGCTATCGCCATATGCAAGTGAATCTGAGGAGGGAGTTTGTATGCAGCGAAAAGAGCGACGTGGTGAACACTCGAAACACACTAAATATGAAGAGGGGTGAGGCGTTGAGGGTGCACACGCAAAACATTGAGCGGAGCTGGTGCTTGANGAATTGATGGGTGCACACGCAAAACATTGAGCGGAGCTGGTGCTTGATGAGGTACACCATCCCGTGCTTTGGCAGACGGAAAGAGTTGTGCGTCGGCTACCTCACACAGTGTGTCTGGAAAAAACTACCGACTGATCTCATTACTGGTCCATGCAGCAGCCACGCACCATCGGAATCAACGCGGAGGGGATGGTTGCAGCGGCGAAGGCGGTTCTTGTCAAGAGCCAATTCATTGAACCTGTTTTCATCACAACCACCCAAAACCTTCACCAGTTTTTCACGACCTGGATAAGTAATATGGTATTTGAAACTTCGTATCATATGTAANTTGTATAAAATGTAATACAATAGTTACAAATTTAAACATTATGTAGTTTATTTTTTTAAATAAATAGTTAAAACAAAACAAAATAAAAATATATTTCTAAAAATAAATAAAAATAAACACACTGTTTGTTGATATACAAAAAAACGCGAATAAAGACTGGACCAGATTATTTAAATATTCGGTTCAAATCACTGCAAGTGTGATGTGAAAACACTATAATGTGAGCTCCTTACAAGTTGTATTTTTGAAATAAAAATCGTGCTTGTTCGCACCATCACCTCCCTTGAAATCAGAGGTCTAATGTGTCATACAACCTCTGATAACACTACTGTGTGCTCCTTTTTTTTTTTATAAAAAATTATACTAAATCACAATTTATTTAATCTGGTGAGCCCCAAAAATTCTACTGTGTCAATGTGGGCTCCTCCGCAGTTCTGTGAGCCAAGGGGTAAGTGTGTTAGTAGTTAAGACGGTTGGGTAATGGGATATGTCTCAGGGTAAGCCATTTTCACCTTAGCTCGGGTTTATTAAATTTAAAAGGAATGCATGCATCGCGCCTATAGGAGGATTATTTGGTTCCGTGGCCACAATTATAGCCACAGACACACCCCGAAGGAAGAAGATAAATGGGCATAACTGACCAGCGCAAAGTGGAGAGGGCACTAGGAAAATCTATGCAACTTGACCTAGTGTAAATTTAATTTTTCTATTTTAAATTCGTTATACAGATCTGTAATATGGCAGTATCTAGCCGCATCTGCAATGATTCACAGGGATATATTTTGTACGATTTGCAGTTTCTTAATATGTGTTTTGGCTATCTGTGACCAGGTGAGTGCAACATAATTGATGACTGGGCGCGTACAGCAATACTGCTGTATTTCGTGTTATGGCACTTCGTACATTAAGTATAGGATAGAGTGCGGAAAGCCTGGAATTTGCACTTACGCATTAGTAATTAATATGTGCTTTCCAGGTGAGTTTTCGGTGCATGTGTACGCATAAATATTTTTACATCATCTCTGTGGGGTATAGGTTCACCAAAAAGTGTGATTTGCAGGTGATTGGCAGCTTGTGGTAATGCCCTGTACGTGAATACGATCGCCTCGCTTTTCCCGACGTTAGTTTTAATCTGCCATTTTGTGTAATACTCTGTAAAGGCTGTCAGAGGAGTTTGTAGCCTTCGTGTCGCTAAGCCGAGGTCATGAGAGCAACTAAATAAGACAGTGTCGTTGGCATAGCAACCGAATAGCACCAGTCGGTGGTCAGGCTTCGGTAAGTCACGTATATAAATATTAAATAATAAGGGGCCAAGAATGCTGCCTTGTCGCACTGCAGCATATATAGTTTTGCTATCTTAT
>NQII01002017.1:364369-379453 GCA_002778355.1 Clitarchus hookeri | reverse complement strand
AAAAAAAAAAAAAGCTACAATTTAGTCCTGCCTGTTGAAGGTATGTGTTATAAAATCTTGTATTCGCACAAATTGATGCATTGTCAAGAGCTTTTGTCGGAAGCCAAACTACTCCTTCAGGAAGTCAATTGTCGCTGGTGAGATGGGTGTTAATCCGCCTTATGATTATATATTCCGCGACCTTGGAAAAAACATTAAAAAGGTTAATTGTACTGTAATCTTCTGAGAGTTTCTTATATTTCTTTGGCTTGTGAAATACAATTACATTCGCGGCTTCCCATATTCTTGGAAAGTATTCCAACTTGAGTATAGCATTAATACTCAAGGGTTGGTTCAGGGCTTTTCTTTTAAACAATTGCTTGAATGCTGTCAGCCCCCGGGGTACTTTTCTGAGATGCGTGTGGTGAATAGCAAACTTTATATCGTGCGACTGAGTAAGTTTGCGTTCTTCTTCAGTCGGTCGATCGCAAGAATGTATTTATTGCTGCTTTAAAGATGCACTTTGTGATTTTTTGGAATTAACATCTGCCCGGCCACGTGCCGCAGCTGGCGATTACATTGTGACCCAGGTAATTAGCTATAGTCCATATTTTAATAAACTACTCAGCATCGCCCGCACCATGCACATAAATTAGATTATGTCTTAGATAATTACCCTGTAATTATAACTGCACTACATGTTATTCACGGTAGCTAGATATATGACCATGGATATGCGCGTCCCATTCATGATTATCTAGTTAATATAATCGCGCACAAATGTATAGCTTTAAACATTCCTCTTCGCATAAAAGTCGCGCAGTGAGAGAGATGCATTTAAGGCAGAACTTGCAATACGTCTCACTGAAAACGGAACAATGTGATGTCTTTGGAAATCTACATAAGGTAAGTGATAACTAAAACTATATTTTTTAATATATGTACATTAATGGAGGAGGATAACTTCATATTTACCTCTTTTATATTGGTAAACATTTATTTATTATGTTCTTTTATCTATATTTAATGATTCAATTCAGATTGAATCAGACTTGTTGGACTAGTAAGAGGCAAAACAATTTTTTCATTTTTATTATTATTACTGGAACAATATATACTGAAGTGAGTGCCTTCGGTGTCTGTCAGGATCTCGCTTTAATGTGAAATGTATCTGTAAAAACCAAGTAATAAAATCATCCTAAAGTGCTGACGACTTTTGCATGTTGAATATTATTATTAATTGTTTAAAAAAAAGCGTGGAAAATGCTTCACTTAATGCCTGTGCACGAGATTATAACTTTTTTATGGGTATTCCTTATGAAATAATTTTTTAAAGAAAATTTGGAACTGTTTTTAGACACTGGCACTATTTTTACTGCCAGCAGAATCAGGAAAATTAAACATGTTTCAATTTTACCATATTCCATACTTATTACAGCGAAAATAATTTGTAATTTACAACTAAAAGAGATTTCAATGTTTTTGAATACTTACTATAATATATTTCTATGTGATGGTAGGAGGGTTACAAATCCGAAGTTGGCAGAAGTGGCGAGTGGCGACAAGACATGTTGGCAATAAGGCGTATTGCTGTTTTCAAACTAAATGTTTATTTTTCTTGCTCTAAAAAATACTTCAAATAATCACATCAAGTTTGTAACACGTTGTGGTTTTTAAACCTACCTAGGCACGTTATAATGCGATAAATCTGTGTTTCCGTGGCAGTAATAAATATGCTGTGATGTGTGTCAACGACCACTGGGTGTAAAGGAGCGTGGCTGTGTCGCAGTCGTTAAGCCGGCCGTGTGTGTGCAAATATTGGACATGTAAAATTTAAGTTTTAATTGTGAACTGTTTTTATGACGAAGTTAATTATTTTAAAGGCACATTTCTTATCAGAATGTAACTTCGCCCTAGGTGTTTGAAACGCAATTGTGTAACATGCTTAAGTTTTTGTTATCTGAATGTTTGCCACAAGGTAAATATAAAGAATAGTGACTTTTTTGTTCATACTGTGGAATACAACACAAAACCAAAGCTGAAAGAATTAGTGATGATCTCCATTCCATGACGACCTTTAATGGTAATTTTAAAGAATAGCCACTTTTCCGTAAATCGGGAAAATAATACCTGCAAATGTTATATATAGTTATTAATAAACACACTCAATACGAATTTTTTAGTGGGGCTTCATGTAATTTGCAGTATATACCATGAAATGTGATAGTGAGGAGGGTTATGAAGATTGCAGTGTTTACGCAGTAAAACATGTAAAATGTACGTCCAGTATGTTTATATCGGGTCGCTAAATTGTATTAAATGCGAGAATACCTTTTGAAACAAATCCTTAATGTATGAAACGCTATTCACAGGGGANTGTTTACGCAGTAAAACATGTAAAATGTACGTCCAGTATGTTTATATCGGGTCGCTAAATTGTATTAAATGCGAGAATACCTTTTGAAACAAATCCTTAATGTATGAAACGCTATTCACAGGGGATATTTATGCCGAGGCGCTAATGTTATACAGGTAAAAAACACAGCAATCAAACAGTGTCGGAACATCATGTAATTCTGTTGAATTACTCAAGGCATACCTTGACTATATTCACGAGAGGATTGTACTACATAATAATATTACTAGTAGAATAAATGTACATATAGTAGATCATACAAAAAGATTTTCACAGATGGTATTTATAAACAGTTGACGTGTATCGCCATAATACATTACAATACATTCGGTGATCAATGATGCACAAGAGACAGGAAACAAATGTGCATTGAAATTGGTCTATGTCACAGTTGTATTGTGGGAATTTGCGCCACTTCAGCATAGCAAGTGAGTTTGACTGTACGGAGGTTTGTGATGTGCGAGTGCTGTTATNTGTGGGAATTTGCGCCACTTCAGCATAGCAAGTGAGTTTGACTGTACGGAGGTTTGTGATGTGCGAGTGCTGTTATTCGTGTTTTATTGCAATTAATTCTGTTTAATATGTTAAATCAAATAATTATGCGAAAATACAAGTGTTTCTGTGCCATTATGTCCATGTCAAAATGTTAAAATATAATATGTTTGCGATAATATGAGTGTCTATGGAGTTTAGAGATATTTAATATGCATTAACGTTTCGTGCTTAATTATCTACGAGCTATGCCGATTCAATGGGTGAGCAATGTAATATAATTATTTGGAGTTTTAGCAGAGACAGTGATTATATTGTAGTGAAGTGTACTGTGTAGTGTTGCATGTGAGTGTGTTAATTGGAGGGTTTATGTAATTCTGCCTCCAGTCATATAAAATGCAGCAGATCTAACAGAATTTAACCCTTACTTCGTGATGTGTAACTCACAGGTGTTCTATGAACTGCTGCACGAAGATATACGGTATCTTGCGTTGGCAAACGGCACCCCTGTGTTTACATATCGTGAAGTTAGGTATTGTTCGGTTAGGTCCTTTTGCATAAAAAATATTTACATAAGAAAATATATTGATAATGTACATATTTTACACAGGTTTTACCGCACAATTTCCCTGATCTTCATAGCCCTCCCCACTATCGTATTTGTGATTTGTATTGTAATATGTTGATGTCCCTAGTAAATTCGTATTCTATGTAATTATTAGAGTGGAATTATACCACTTTCTGTGAATTTTTCTTTTGTTTTCGGAAATGTCGATGTTCTTTACAATTACCTTTCAGCGAAAACGAATCTGAAACCAAAATCGAACGCAAGGATTCAAAAAAACTAGTAGCACTACAACCACTTTGGCGAATTGGTTTGAGCAGGCCCATAATTAAGTGAGAGGAATTTGGAGAAATGGTAACTGCACAAATGGAAATGGATTTGCACGAACCTCCGACTGAAATGGATACCAATCTCAAAGAACCGAACAAATTGACAGAGTGGAAATGGATCCCAGCGAAATGATAATGGAGATCAAGCTTTTCGAAAAGAGCGAAAACAATAGCCAAAAAATACATAGGGATGAATTTCCGCTATATTGTGTCTGTTTGACCGAAAGTGACTAGTTTGACTGAAAAAAAAAAAAAATTTGTTTCGATGAAAAAGTTTATTTTGATTTGTTGTATTTGCATTTCCCTTATGGTGGCCACGCATGAGATGATTTCAGAAAATTACGGTGATTGAATTGAGCACAATACATTTTCAAACAAAGACATAATCGCTGCCATTTCGCTGCATCAGTTCATCAGATTGCCAAGTTTTATGCACCCTATCAAAGTTGAATTAAGATTGGGATGAAAACAAATGCACTCCACGAATAAACGCCACACCAGCACAGTAAGAACAACCCAACAATTACCCTCCACCTCTTCCCACCCCACAATTACATTTTCATGAGATTCCAAACTCGGAATAGTCCAAGTGTTAAAAAGCACTGACAATTTTGAAATTGAATGGGCATGCATCTCAACTTACCCGCTCATGTGAAACGATGATGGGACTCAGACCTCATACGCCTGCAAATGTGGAATCATCATGAGCTATCTGACGATGTCCAGCTTTAAACTAAACATTTCCAAGTACAGGTCCAACATGATATTAGGGATTTTAGAATCTCAACTATACCGACCATGTTAATTTCCTGACATATTTACATGAAATTCAAAATAATAATCTCTCATAAGATGTACAAACTTACATGTTAGTTATTATTATTGATAATGGGGGTAATTGTATTCGCAATTTGTTTTCCACAGAGATGCAGTATTTCATCACGGAAATTTACAAGAGGAGTGAAAATTAATTTCCCATTAAATTTCAAATGTTATTTTCCACAATTCGTTTGTATCTTAGTAAACAATTGATTTTGATATGAACACAAATCAATTTTCAAAATGATAAATCGGTGATTTGAAATCAAAATCTTTATGTACAGGTGAGGAAACGTTGCCGATGTTGGCACTATTCAATTCGCCAACTTCAATAACGGAGATGGAGACCCATTCGATGGCTAAGGTCCAATATGTGCACACGCATCCTTACCTTCCTAAAAAACCATATGCTTCGACAATGGTCCTACCTTTTTTTACCAACATGTACTAGTTCGCGAACTGGGTCACACGTTTTTATACGACAATAAAAGAAAAGATAGCGTGATGTATGATCCGATAAAACATGAGAAATTTACGAGCTTTGATGTGTACAACATCTTTTCAATGTATCCATTTTTGAAAAAGAAAAGAAATAAATATATATATAAATTTACTCTTTTGTTATAATTTTTCTGAATGGTGGTTTTAGAGAGTGGAGGGGGAAGCACTTAATATATGGCTAAATCTCGAGCAGAGATCGAAATGCCACAACCCCTGATAAATAGTACATCTGCAAAGACACTGTGTGCTCTTGCCAAGAAAAAAAAATGGATAGGGTGTTGGACTTGGGAAATCAATATCTGTTGTACAACCAATACAAAATAGTTTTACTTTGAGTAGAATAAAAAATGACCTAACTTAAATAATAACCTAACCTAACATCAACTGCACCAGCTACATCGGGCCGCACCAACCACATCAGGCCAAAAGCGCGTAGTGCAGGTCAGGTCGACAAGAACGGAACTCGCACCTTCTTGCCGACAAGGATTACATATATCAAGAGAGAGCCCTACTAATATATTACTAGAGGTAACTCTTTTAATAAATAAGTAGGCGATCCGAAACTGTGTTTACCCCAAAGCCACAGTCGTTGGGCGCACTGGCAATTTGTCATTACATCGTAGCAGCTCGCACCACGACATACGATGTGGCGCACCACCAGGTGACGTCAAATGGCCTGTAGGCCGAAGCTAAAGTGATAAGTTGCACAAAATGTACCCAATAGTGCGCAGTATTTTTCCAAACTCATCAAACATGTTCATAACATTCACAGCTACAGTCAGGGGTGTGTTTTACTGTATTAAGAGCAATCGAGCATGGCAACCCACGCCCCTATGCTCAGGTGGACTCATCCATCCCTTCAGAAGATAACCACCTGCAACACTGTAGCCAGTGAAATTCCAACACAGCACAGGAATTGAAATACAAACACTTTTCACAAGAAATTTAATAATGTATTTAATGTTTAGTTATAAAAGAGCAATTATGTTTTCAAAATGGGAGATTGCCTATAAAGGTCTCAATCCTTGTAACGTGTCATTTATTGTGGTGACACTCCCCATCAACTTCATAACTTCATCCTTAACAGACTTCAACCTTCAACCTTAACAGACCACTGTGTTTCAATTAATTTATACAATTTTTCACCATTGCAATAATATCACATAGTGTTCATGTCATTATTTTCCATTCGGCGTTTGACATCGGTTCTCATCACTCGTGGCAGAAGCCGGTGTCACTCTGCCAGTTCGATTCAGCACTCGAGCCACAATGGCGGCGTTGGTCGCTTACTCCGTGAGCCCCCTCAGTACCATCATTTAGGCTGTTATAACTTCACTACAATATTAACTTAATTAACTGGGGCATTTGTTTTCTCTCTTTACTGTAATGAGGGGAGAGCCACCCGCCCTTTCACCAGAGAGCTTAATGCTTCTGCGTATCCGCATAATACCACACTTATTTTTACGCTTAGGTCACAGGCAGGCCGTAAGTGCTGGGTCAATTTTCTTACTTTATTCACATGTATTTAAGCACAGTAAATAAACCGTTTTACAAAGTTCAATGTGTGTCGATTCACTGTAGGATCCTACACACTTTGTTGTACCTCCCGCAATTTCTCTACTATATTTGAGACACGAGACGGCCTACAGTCTTGTCATAAGGTGTAAATAGTGTAACAGTATGTACACGACAACATAATATGCAAACTGACGGAGGCATCCAGCGCCACCTGGGCCGTCAACCGAACGATCCACATCACTAAATCTCCACTAGGTTATGGCACCGGGCAATTCTACACTCAACCAGCCCTTGGTAACCTTGACCACGTCAGCCGGATTACTGGGATATGCAAACAACAGGAAAGTTAATGTGGATTATGTGATAGAGAAAATTTCAGCAAACTGGCAACAAATGCAAATTCAGTTCTAGTTGTGAACGAGCAGCCACTTACCATCTTCATCTACGAACATGAGATTTACAGACTGATCATGTATTACAAAATGCCCTTTGCAGAAAATTTTCAGGATCTAGTTTATGAAGAAGTCCTTCCATATATTCGCGAATGTAGTCAGCGCAGGTTTAAAATCCGCATCGAGTATTTGACAGAACAACTCCAAGATAGAACCAATGATGTGGGAATTATGAAAAGACAGTTATTGACTCGAGCTGCAAAAGAGGCTGTCGTCATCAATACCACAAAAAAAAATACAGAATGAATAAATTACATCTTGAAAACAAATGTCTTAATATTGAAATTGAATGAAGACAATTTCGATTTTGTGTATTACATAGTTTGTGTGCAAAGAAGAAACTTGAAAAGAAAACTCAACTTTCTCCGAAAAAAAGATTCCAACTGCAAGGAGGCTGTATTTCGAGTATAATCTATAGCCTCTAAACATGCATGGTCGTGTCAAGGATGCACTGAACACACAACTGAAATTTTATAAGAATTACTTCATGATAAAAAATGCTCAATTTACAGAAAATGAAATATTGCTGCAAATCCGCAATATTGAAAATGTATCATGTATATTATTGTAAATGATTAAAATTAAAAAATAAGCCAAATGTTTGTTGATATTTTAATTATTAATTTCACTCGATTTGCTAAAATTATTTTACTTGTATGTAGTAACCTTTTCCAACTACTTGACCCACACTCGGTTTTTTAAACTTGTTTAATTTTTTACCCAAACTACTACTTCACTTCCTTCGTCGATTTTGAATATGCGATGGCGATCTTCTATGCAAAGGATTTGGAGACCTGCTCCTACTATGGCTATGTCGTCTTCATCTCCTTTGTTTGGGCATGATAAGGCTCTTATATATACATGTGCGATGGAGAATTTTTCCTTATTTATTAAATGTTCGATAATGCTGCGCAAGATGCAAACTGCTAGAGCGTACTTGTATTTCTGATGGACATTTAGTAAAAATTTACCTTCTTTTGTGTAAATATTACACAAAAAGTTTAGTTCTTGCAGATAACGATCGGAACTCAGCAAATTCAAAATGTTTTCTTGAATCTCTTTAAAGACTCTATCGTTTTGGTCAGGATATATGTTAATTTTCAATTTCCGTATACAGCCAGTCTTCTGTTTTGAGCCTCAAGAAATAAATTATCTGCGAAAATCCTAAACTCCTTTTCTCTGGATAACCGAGCTGGGTGATTAAAGTATCGGGAAATAAGTTGTGATTTAAATGCTGCTGTGTCCCTCTTACCGCTTGGCATTATTGATAAATCCTGCAGACCCCGATAAATACTAGAGCCAAGAGTAGATATGGGTATCCGGAAACAGAAGACACCGAAGTCGATATCCTATACACAAAGTTATGGATGAAAATGCGATTTTCCTCAGTTTTGACCCCGACTTTGGGAAACTTTAAATCATCGGGTGCCGCCATCACCTGATCATCACCATCAACTCCAGGTATTTCCATTTTGGGAGATGAATACATCTTGTCACTGTGATAACTATGATCATCGCTGAACGAATTTAGACGATGCGATCGTCTTCACTCTTAGCATTCTTCTCAGAGTTTTGTTTGCTCGATTTAACAGTACAATTGCATTTGAATGGTTGGCATAGATGATTTTTCGAGTTGCTGTCGATGATTTGGGAACGAGATGGCATTTAATAATCGATTAAAGGCTTTCGCACCCCCTCTTTGCCTTCTTTATCAAAACTTTCAGTTGGTNTAGATTAAAGGCTTTCGCACCCCCTCTTTGCCTTCTTTATCAAAACTTTCAGTTGGTAAGTGATCCTCTTATTTTCTGGTTTCGTCTTCGGCCTGACAGCCATCATCGTCATCACCGTGATCCAAATCTTCGTCGTTTCGAGTTTGCAAAACAGACTCGAACACGTTCGTTGTCGGAACACGACGACGACGAGGGGATTGCGATTGCAGGGCTGTGGGAGTNCTCCGAAAAAAAGATTCCAACTGCAAGGAGGCTGTATTTCGAGTATAATCTATAGCCTCTAAACATGCATGGTCGTCTCAAGGATGCACTGAACACACAACTGAAATTTTATAAGAATTACTTCATGATAAAAAATGCTCAATTTACAGAAAATGAAATATTGCTGCAAATCCGCAATATTGAAAATGTATCATGTATATTATTGTAAATGATTAAAATTAAAAAATAAGCTAAATGTTTGTTGATATTTTAATTATTAATTTCACTCGATTTGCTAAAATTATTTTACTTGTATGTAGTAACCTTTNCAAATGTTTGTTGATATTTTAATTATTAATTTCACTCGATTTGCTAAAATTATTTTACTTGTATGTAGTAACCTTTTCCAACTACTTGACCCACACTCGGTTTTTTAAACTTGTTTAATTTTTTACCCAAACTACTACTTCACTTCCTTCGTCGATTTTGAATATGCGATGGCGATCTTCTATGCAAAGGATTTGGAGACCTGCTCCTACTATGGCTATGTCGTCTTCATCTCCTTTGTTTGGGCATGATAAGGCTCTTATATATACATGTGCGATGGAGAATTTTTCCTTATTTATTAAATGTTCGATAATGCTGCGCAAGATGCAAACTGCTAGAGCGTACTTGTATTTCTGATGGACATTTAGTAAAAATNTAAATGTTCGATAATGCTGCGCAAGATGCAAACTGCTAGAGCGTACTTGTATTTCTGATGGACATTTAGTAAAAATGTACCTTCTTTTGTGTAAATATTACACAAAAAGTTTATTTCTTGCAGATAACGATCGGAACTCAGCAAATTCAAAATGTTTTCTTGAATCTCTTTAAAGACTCTATCGTTTTGGTCAGGATATATGTTAATTTTCAATTTCCGTATACAGCCAGTCTTCTGTTTTGAACCTCAAGAAATAAATTATCTGCGAAAATCCTAAACTCCTTTTCTCTGGATAACCGATCTGGGTGATTAAAGTATCGGGAAATAAGTTGTGATTTAAATGCTGCTGTGTCCCTCTTACCGCTTGGCATTATTGATAAATCCTGCAGACCCCGATAAATACTAGAGCCAAGAGTAGATATGGGTATCCGGAAACAGAAGACACCGAAGTCGATGTCTTATACACAAAGTTATGGATGAAAATGCGATTTTCCTCAGTTTTGACCCCGACTTTGGGAAACTTTAAATCATCGGGTGCCGCCATCGCCTGATCATCACCATCAACTCCAGGTATTTCCATTTTGGGAGATGAATACATCTTGTCACTGTGATAACTATGATCATCGCTGAACGAATTTAGACGATGCGATCGTCTTCACTCTTAGCATTCTTCTCAGAGTTTTGTTTGCTCGATTTAACAGTACAATTGCATTTGAATGGTTGGCATAGATGATTTTTCGAGTTGCTGTCGATGATTTGGGAACGAGATGGCATTTAATAATCGATTAAAGGCTTTCGCACCCCCTCTTTGCCTCCTTTATCAAAACTTTCAGTTGGTAAGTGATCCTCTTATTTTCTGGTTTCGTCTTCGGCCTGACAGCCATCATCGTCATCACCGTGATCCAAATCTTCGTCGTTTCGAGTTTACAAAACAGACTCGAACACGTTCGTTGTCGGAACACGACGACGACGAGGGGATTGCGATTGCAGGGCTGTGGGAGTNGCAAAACAGACTCGAACACGTTCGTTGTCGGAACACGACGACGACGAGGGGATTGCGATTGCAGGGCTGTGGGAGTATTGGGAAAGGTGATCTTAGGTCCTGGCCTCCAGGCAACGAACGGGCTGTAGTTGTAGGTCTTGGTGGACGTTGATGGGGTTGTGATGCAAACAGAAAGTGAATATTTGCGAAATATAACATATGTAAAAAGTACTTTAAAATCGTTTTGATAGACATTGTTTTTCTTTGTAGGATTAAACACCCAGGTATCACCTTCGTCATTATTTTCAAGTTTTAAATGAGTCGACAAACTGAAATCTATGTAAAACAAGTTGGCCACCTCGTGCGTCACCATGTTGAATATAATGGTACTGAAAGTGGGCAAATCCATAAATATTTGTGGAGGTAATTTATGTGGGTCAATGTACCGAATTTACAAATTACAATTATCAGACTGATATTAAATCTGTTCGATTTTAAAATAATTGTAATCTGTCAGTTTTTTCTCAGGCCGAAAATTGGTAATGTACAACTGAAATGAGTAATCATTGATTTTTTTTATCGGGTTAAAACTTAGTTATATTAAAAAATGATTTTTTCCCGTAATTTTATTTATTTTACAACAATTTTTACAACTATGTAGAGTTATTTACGTATGAAAAAATATTTATTTACCCGATACTATTATTTCTTCTTTACAAATGAGTTTTTGTTTCAAGATTCGAGTTTTCTGGTAAGAAATTTCCAAAAATAGTCTGCGATTGCCAGAGCACATCTATGCTGACACATATTTGGATTGTGAAAGTCGCAATATTCAGATTCAATTAGAAATTTTCGCGTAGCAACTACGAGCTTCTCGGCCGGCACTCCCAACTTCATCAAAACGTGGATTTTTGAGTACCCCACACAACGATGTGTCGGATACAACTATCGTGTACGATAATTCTAATTGTTTCAACGTTCACCATCGGATAAAAATAACGTGCATTGTGGCGATTGAGATTGTTCGATATCCATTTTGATATTGTGAAAGGTGTTTGTCTTCCTTATATAAATACACACTGAACCTCTTGTACAGGAGGAAAAAAAACAAGTAAAAAAAANTGAAAGGTGTTTGTCTTCCTTATATAAATACACACTGAACCTCTTGTACAGGAGGAAAAAAAACAAGTAAAAAAAAGAAAATTAAAGAAAATAATGATATTTTATTAAATCATTTATTGCACTCTTCCCCTTTCCTTTAAACGTCTCGAGTAACCAAATCCCAAATAAATAGAACTATGGGTAAGGATACATTCCCAATTTGTTGGCTTTTAACTGCGAAACTTTAAAATTACCTCAATTCCATTCAAAACTTTCACATGATAAATTATCATTTTCTGTCTAAGCACTCTCATTTCTTTTTTCGCAAATATCTAGCCTGTACTTTATTTGCCACAAAGATATGTTTGATCTAAGTTTCGTTTAAGATCGAACAAACAGTGTCGAGATTGATCTCTCTTGTCGAATCGGTAATGTCTCAAGGAATTCCATGCATCTTCATATACAAATTGCTGTGTTCTCCGAGATTGGTAGACATACTCTTTGTTAAGTGTATGTATGGAACGGATCTAGTTATGCAACAAATATTTGTGCCTCATGCAGCATATCCAAACTCCAGTGGATATTTTTTCCCATTGTTTGTGCCAAATTTAAAATCGGCGACCAAAGTTCTGGGCTGATTGACATCTTCGAAATCATGGTGTTTCCGCAGTCGCCTTTTCATTCTCGAAGTAACGTTTTCGTTTTCTTCACTATAGTCACTGGAAGATCTCGAACCCCGAGGTTCAGTCTAATACCCATAAGCATTCTTCTTCTCCACCTCTCTGTCGATGACATCGTCGTGGCTGCTGCCTCATTACTTTATTTTTGAACTAAACTCTCGCTTTCCTTTGCGTCTTTATGAGAATGTAATTGTCCCTTTTCATTATCGTACATCGCAGATTGCCACTTCCTTTTACCAAAACTCGAATTAATTGATTTGGTAAAACAACTGTCATTATCACCATCACTCATTGAATGCTGTGGTTGCTGCTGCTGTTCAGGTTCGAGTTGGATTGATTCCAACTCACACTTGGGGGGATGCTGCTGCTGTTGGGGTTCTAGTTGAAGTGATTCCAACTCACCACCGGAGGGATGCTTCTGCTGTTCGGGTTAAAGTTGAAAATATTCTACCTAACACTTGGGGAGATGCTGCTGCTGTTCGTGTTCTAGTTGAAGTGATTCCAACTCATACACCGAGGAATGCAGCTGCTGTTCGGGCTCTAGTTGAAGTGATTCCAACTCACCACCGGAGGGATGCTTCTGCTGTTCGGGTTAAAGTTGAAAATATTCTACCTCACACTTGGGGGGATGCAGCTGCTGTTCGGGTTCGAGTTGAAGAGATTACAACAAACTGTAAAGGGGATACTGCTGTTGCTGCTGCTGTTCGGGTCCTAGTTGAAGGGATTCCAACTCGTTTCATTTAGCTAATTCTTCATGTTCACATATCTTGTCGCATTACTTTTTATTAGTATCGATCGGTGATGGAAAATCGCGGAGGTTTACTTGTGATTTCGGATATAGTAGAATCAATCTTACAGTTTTATTTTCACATTCTCTGAAATAGCTTGCTTGCTAAGTGCAGTAATGTTAGTTCATTACAACAGAAAATGCTGCGATGAGTTGGTGTCGGCTAAATTTCGCGTATATTTCGCTCGTTAGAGTTTATGTTCTTATTTTAAAAACCAGGAATCTCTGGAACGACTTTTTGAGTGTGAGATTAGGATTATTTTATTTCACATAAGGAACTTAAACTTTCCAGAAAGGGCCAAGGTTTTTCCTGTGGGTTTGTTAGATTTTGACATTTTGCCATGTAGGATTCATTGATGTGCGCTAATCGCTTAACCGCTAGAATTTAAGGGGGCCCGCTCCCCTAACAAATTTATTCCTTGGATCATTGCGGGTCAATATACTAGGCCTTATGGCTTCTGCATTTACCTGGGATTTTAATGAACTTGGTGAAATCAATGGACATTGTATATGATTTCATGGGTGATGTGATAATGTTGTGCTTGGCCATCAGCCCCCCCCCCTTCACCACTAAACCCGCATCATTCTTCATTATGCTGCGGCCGCGACTTGGAAATGAGGTTGTAGCCACTGGAACCCTCCACCTGCCCCCAGACTCCATTTCCGGTGTCGTGAGCGGCCAGGTTTTCGGTTTCCAGTCATAAGAATACAGTATTCGCATCCCCGCTCACATGACGCGCTCTGCCGCAGGTTCCTCTTATTTTACAGGCAATTAGGATTGCCTGTAGGAGTGATTCGGATTTACGGGGAGTAACCCACGTCACTGGTCCTTTATGTAGTCTTGCGGAGTTTTTACCTGTCGCCAGTGGCCCATAGCTGCAGCTGAAGCTCGGCAAGAAGCGAGATGCTCGTAGTTTGCATTTCTCCGGGCCTCTCTAGGATGTGGATGGATGGATCCTTGGTGTTGTGGAATGTAATTTTAAAATGTGTAAAGGTTGTGAAATGTTGTCATTATGTCAGAGCTCAGTATTCTCCTGGCATTATACGGCAGACACAGAACCAGCAGAAACTTGGCTGGGATGTCTTGAAATAAAATGTTTATTATTTCTTATGTAGTACGTATTCGCGTTCACAATTTTTTTTCTCCTGTATATACACTGAGGCAACAAAAGTCATGGGATACCTCCTAATATCGTGTCGGTTCTCCTTTTGCCCGGTGAAGTGCAGCAACTTGAAGTGGCATGAACTCAACCAGTCGTTGAACTCCCCGGCAGAAATATTGAGCCATGCTGCCTCTATAGACGTCCATAATTGCGAAAGTGTTGCCGGTGCAGGAGTTTGTGCACAAACTGACTTCTTGATTATGTCTCATAAATGTTCGATGGGATTCATGTCGGGCGATCTTGGTAGCCAAATAATTCGTTGGAATTGTCAAGAATGTTCTTCAAACCAATCGCGAACAGTTGTGGCCCCGTGACATGGCGCATTGTCATCCATAATAATTCCATCGTTGTTTGGGTACATTAAGTCCATGAATGGCTGCATGTGGTCTCCAAGTAGCTGAACATAACCCTTTCCAGTCAATGGTCGGTTCAGTTGGACAAGAGGACCCAGTAAATACCATGTAAAAACAGCCCACACCATTATGGAGCCACCACCAGCTTGCACAGTTCCTTGTTGACAACTTGGGTCCACGGATTCGTGGTGTCTGCGCCACACTCGAACCCTACCATCAGCTCGTACCAACTGAAATCGGGACTCATCTGACCAAGCCACGGTTTTCCAGTCGTCTAGGGTCCAACCGATATGGTCACGAGCCCAGGAGAGGC
>NQII01002017.1:324293-361897 GCA_002778355.1 Clitarchus hookeri | reverse complement strand
ACCGAAGTGGTAGGCCGAAATTATTTAAATTTTTTTAAAATAGGTTTTTTATTTAATGGAATTGTGGTCTGCGACGACACTCTAAACCGACGTAATTATTAAAAATCCAAGGTGGCAAGCCGATACATTTTAACTTTGATTAAAATATTTTTATTATTTAAATAATAATTTTTTATTTAACTAATTTGTAGGGTTACGGGTCGTTGGGGGTGGGTGTGGGAGCAGCGAGGGGCAGATGAAGGAGGCTACTGGCCACGCATGTGACGTCACAGGCCCCTTGTCCGTGGGGACCCACAAGCCTACTACTGATGGTCTATGTTGTAAATCCTACGAGTGTACAGTTAAATCCGGTAAAAGTGTTTGTGTTTATTGCTGCATCAGTACGAACAAATATATCGCATTTTGTTATTTCTTTGAAGTTAAAACTTTCGAAGTTGTAATAATTTGAAGGTTATTTCGTACGAGCAAAATTTTCCACTGCTCCATCAAAACAATATGCAATTCAAAATGACACATTCNATTTGAAGGTTATTTCGTACGAGCAAAATTTTCCACTGCTCCATCAAAACAATATGCAATTCAAAATGACACATTCGCGTAAAAAGAACCGCAAGCTGTCACACAAGTGCGTTAAACATAATTCGTCGTCAGTAGATAGGTTTGGGGGATTCGAGGGCNAAAGAACCGCAAGCTGTCACACAAGTGCGTTAAACATAATTCGTCGTCAGTAGATAGGTTTGGGGGATTCGAGGGCTAGTACTGAGGGCTGTCGGCCATCTTGGATGACGTTACTTATTTCCCGTTTTTACCTTAAAAACAATCAAAACCCTAGAATTTCCGAGAAAAAAAACAGAATTTCCCTCAGAAATTCTTTTTTTCTAATAAAATTGTTAAAAATTTGTGAAAAAAGTGCTTGCTCCTCAGTATGTCTGACTGACTTCTCAATATGGCTGAGATTTATCAAAAATCAGCCACAATAAGGAATCNTGCTTGCTCCTCAGTGTGTCTGACTGACTTCTCAATATGGCTGAGATTTATCAAAAATCAGCCACAATAAGGAATCAAAAAAATCGATACCAAATTATTTTAAAAATTTGTTTTTTTAAATACAAGTGTAATTATATTATTATATTTAAAAANAAAAAAATCGATACCAAATTATTTTAAAAATTTGTTTTTTTAAATACAAGTGTAATTATATTATTATATTTAAAAATTTAAAGGTGAGTGATATATCACAGGACTCATCATATCAAGGTGTATACGATCGTGATGTAATATTGATAATGTAGCACAATGACAGGTCTGACAAATATTGGATTAAAGAGGTATTCTCCACTCTCGCCCTCCTCTATTTTCCAAAACTAAGCACCATAATTCCGCCTCACCAACACACCTCACCTTCGTCTTAACCTTCGTCCAAACTCGTCACTTAACCCTATTCCCCTCCACACTCTCCCTAATCATCCTTCAAAATCATAATTTTATGTATAAATTTACTTAAATAGTAAAGCGATTTATATCACCGCCCAAACATCGTCGGAAATTATATTGAAAGTATCATTATTTACGCCCCCCACCAATTAAAGATACTGCCCTANTTGTTAATGCAAAATCTGCGTATAAATTTTGCACATTCCAATGACAGCTGGTACCATAAAAAAATAAAGATTTTATCATGAAGATGAGGATTTCAGCCCACAAACTCTCGAATGAGAGTCAGGTGCACTGACCACTGAGCTACACAAGTGGTCTTCGAGAGTGATGATTAAATGATGTACATTAGTGGTACAAACGAAGGGGCTGCAACTCCTTCTAATAAATAAGTACAGATAATGTTAATACATATGTTAAACATTTTGTTACATTTATTTTTAATAAATCCATATATAGCTTATGAACACTAAAAGTTTGGAGCTAGTTTTGTTTAATTTCATGGTATTTAATATTTTAATAATATATTTAAAGACAAATGTATTAAAATCATTTAGTTATTTTCAGTCGGGATCTGAATCATATGTGCCTAAGCCCATACTGAATGTTCTCTAAGCGCTTTAAAACATTATGCAGAGAACAGCAATTTTCATATGTCAGCTCATATGCAAGCGAATATTTACTTGTATATAGGAAGGCGAATATAATTTGCAAACTCTTTGGGGCAGGCTCGTGAAATTTAGTTTGCATGTATCATTTATAGATCCAGGAATGAGTGTTTAAGCCCTTTATAACTATAGTGGCTAGCTAATATTTGCTTCATAGCGATGTTTTGGACGATATCAGTTTATGACAGGCTGGTTACGATATTGGGTTAATACGAAAAATATTATTACATTTCTGTTTTTTAAATTTACTAAAATATATTACCTAATACAAAAGCACTTAAAAAATATTCATGTTCGTCCATGCAAAGTGTACGTCCTAGTACAAATCTCAGTCCTTCGTTAAACGAGAGACCAACTATTCTGGCACTTATATACTTCGTGTAATCGTGCAGTAGGCGTGAAAGCAAAGTCCTTGCATCAAAAGCGACACCGGTATGCTACCGAAAGTTCTGTAGATGATACACTAGTGGACCCAGATGGTTCGGCTGTCATCACGTCGGAAGGAGCAGGAACCAGGAATGAATATATCTTTGTAGAAAGAGATGTTTCTCCTAGTGATGAGTTCAAAGGCTCGTCGTTCATACTAGTTGCAGCGGATTTTGGTAGAGGAGCCATATGATCGAAATTACCGTCCATCACACCGCCGATGGAGGTTGCAAGAACTCTCTGTTGCAGCAACGACACAGTTACTTAAATAAGGCTTGTAGTTTAACTTTGCATGACCTCGAATGTTTGCAGTAAGTATCGTAGCGATAAAACGACCTGCGTCGTACAAGACATACCACTCATGCCAGGACTAGTAAATGTATTTCTAAACTCTGTTAATACTATCGGCATATTCCATCATTTCCGCATCATCTAATAACGTTGAATTAACATAGCCCAGAAAAAAATCAAACCCATTCAAACTAACCTAACACTTCTCAGAAAAACGTTATACATACAACAGCCTAGAAAAATCATAGCTAACCTACCACAGTTCAAATAAAAAAATACCTAAACTAAACAAACCGATCCCACCATGTCTCATAACATACTGACCAGTCATACCATCTGCTGTAAACAAAAAAAACTCAGTCATACAAACCAACCACACAATTCTCTATAACCCAAGGAAAAATACTCGCCTGTACTAGTACACCATAATAACTACCCAAGCAATAATACATTACAAGTTGACTCATAACATGCAACATTCCCACCATCTGTCAAACTAACATACTTAACCTACCATAGCACATATAAAAATCACTGAACTATTTCCCACATGTCTCCTTTTATTACTTCAGCCACTCTGTCAATATTAAATGCCCCGACATAGGAAGCATAGGTTATTAATCATACAGCCAACCAGCACTTCGGGTAACTTTCACCTTACACTTACAAAGAAATCGTCGAAACAAGCAGAATCATAATTAAAATCCATGTTTGCCCAAGAGAAAGTCACACACCATAACATGTACCCAAGCAATCATACATTCAAGGCCAGCCCATAAAACAATCATTACTACCAGCCATCAAACATAACCGACTGAATCAATCCATATAATCTTCTATAACCNTCAGCCCATAAAACAATCATTACTACCAGCCATCAAACATAACCGACTGAATCAATCCATATCATCTTCTATAACACAAGAAAAACTCAGTCATTACTAATAAACCATACCACCAAACTCACCATCCATACCATCAGCCATAACTCAAGAACTTAAGTGTAACAAGCAACCACACACATCAGACCAACCCTTAACACTATCATACCTACTGCTCATGCCTTTTGCTCTACCAGCCGATACCAGACAAATACACTGGCCACCCATACCAACCACTATAACTCAAGCATGTCTTAACATTACAGGACTCGTCGACACATACATACAGTCAAACAATTTGGCATACACTGACCATCGCCAGACAGATATACTATAAACCACACCACCCATCATACCATCCATCATAATGCAAGTGTACAAAGCCACTTTACAATCCAGACCAACCCATTAAACAGACATTTTTACCATCAGCCAAGCTATCATAACTGACTGATACCAGCTATGATAACTCCTATAACCCAAGGAAAACTCATCCAAATCATCCATCACACCAATCATAACCCAAGTCTACCAAGCAGACATACAAGTCAGACCAGCCCATAACCTAACACCCATTCCATCTGCTCTACCGGCCGACACCAGAAAAATATACTTCNCATACAAGTCAGACCAGCCCATAACCTAACACCCATTCCATCTGCTCTACCGGCCGACACCAGAAAAATATACTTCGCAACATACTACCCAAAATACCATACAATCCACACTAACTAAAATAAAAAAAAATTATAACTCTTTCATGTCTCCCATAGCATCATTACCAACAGACACCAGCCAAATTTTAAAGGCACAATACCAACCAAGTATAACAACCAACAAACCAGCTGATTGTACCAACCATCTGTACAAATATCCTTGTTGATCACCATACATACAGCATACCAAACTAAAATGCCAATAACCATACGAACCAACAGTACTGTACCAACCATTACCCAGCGTATTTCACACACACCACACACACATTATAAGCAATAAACTACAGCACAACATACCTACTACTCATGCTCTAACAGCATGCTCTCACAGTATGACCTGTTAGTATTGTTGGTCGGAGTTATTGGCTGTAATATTTTCAGCTCGATGTCTAGCAGGGCTTGTGTGTGTGATTAGCTGTTTTGCTGGTAATGTATGATGGTAAGCTCTTCGCAAATGGATGTCATTGTCTGTTCATATGTGTTGTGTAGTGTGGTATGATACGTGAGTATTGATGGTTGGAATGTTTTGGCTAGAACATTTGATTTGCTGGTCTGATGGCACGACCTAATCGCTAAGGCTGGTTCACTGGCGTGGGTATACTGTATGGAGTGATTGTATTATCTAGTCATGTAATCGCTATTACATGAAGAAATTGTCTGTCAGAATAATTCACTGGAATATTTCATAGTAATGTCTGTATGGTGGCTTTGTTGGCTTGGGTGGTATGAAGACAACTGTTTAGTATAGTCGATATGGCATAATGAAATGAACTGCAGGTAGTGACCGATGTTGTGGTCTGTACATGTAGTCGGGGTATCACATGATAGAATATTTTCGTCGGAAAAATCCGCAGGAATAGCTGGTTGCCATGTTTTTGGCAGAGGCTATGATATTGCATAGAATATTATGAGATAGTTAAAACAGTTTTAGTTGGCTAGTTTGAAGTTCGAGGTGTATAGTTGGTTGATATGGTATTAAATATGGTTGGTCGGTAGGCAATGCTAGTCGGCAAATGTAATTAATTGTATGGTGTTAGGGGTGAGGAACCTGTCTCTAGCAAATGAAACATTGTCTTACCAGACTGCAGGAAATTAATAAATATTTCAAAATTGGTAATGTTTTTTGTATTGTGGTAAAGTTATGACAGTATTGAAAATTTATAAAATGGCGAGACTGTGCATACATTTGCCGCTGTCAGTTAACTTGGAGTAATATTTTTAAGAGACATTATAAGTTCTGAAGTGCTCGTTCTTTGCAACCGCAACCGCACACCGCTCCTCACGATCCGCACTCCGCTTCGCACATTCGCATACCGGTCCGCACACATTGCACACTACTCCGCACATTTGCGGGATGCTCCGCAAACTTCGCACACTCCTGCTTATTCTAGCCAACAAGCAGAATAACTATTTATTCAGATTATCCAGCAGGATATTCGACTTCCTGTGCGAATTACCCAGGGAGAGGCCAAAATATATCTCATGAATCGCGACATGGGAACCTTCTTACAAACACCATTCGTTGTATTATTGTACGACCTTCGGATTGCGGTATGACATGTGTTGTGCTAAGCCTACTTGAAGAGCCGAATGGTATACGTTTTGAAAATGTGCATTTATACTCGATATCCTTAGAGCAACCAAAGTACCAGCATCTGGCATACTTACTACAAGTTGTAAGTTATATACGATTTGTTTCAATTAATGATAACGACAAGGTCGTACCACGAGGTGAAGCTTTGTCGAATTCCGTGTTTATTTTGTGATGATGTTGCATGTGAGAAGCAGAAAATCATGCAAAAATATCTTAAAGGTAGACAAGTTGCAGTGTTNTATTTTGTGATGATGTTGCATGTGAGAAGCAGAAAATCATGCAAAAATATCTTAAAGGTAGACAAGTTGCAGTGTTCTATTAGTATTGAATGTTGTTTCGATGACAGGGTTATTTATGGCATTTTTAAAGTGCTTCCTGACCGACTATGGTTGATAAACTGTTGGTTTGATTGTATGGTAAGCATAACTACTTTGTTGATATGTTACGGCCTGATTATATGTTCGGTTGATTTGATGGTATAAGTTGGTGTCGCTTCGATGGTATGAGTTGAGTGTCGCTTTGATGGTATGAGTTGAGTGTCGCTTTGATGGTATGAGTTGAGTGTCGCTTCGATGGTATGAGTTGAGTGTCGCTTCGATGGTATGAGTTGAGTGTCGCTTCGATGGTATGAGTTGAGTGTCGCTTTGATGGTATGAGTTGAGTGTCGCTTTGATGGTATGAGTTGAGTGTCGCTTCGATGGTATGAGTTGAGTGTCGCTTCGATGGTATGAGTTGAGTGTCGCTTCGATGGTATGAGTTGAGTGTCGCTTTGATGGTATGAGTTGAGTGTCGCTTTGATGGTATGAGTTGAGTGTCGCTTCGATGGTATGAGTTGAGTGTCGCTTCGATGGTATGAGTTGAGTGTCGCTTCGATGGTGTGGTCAGAATTGCTTAATGACATGATTATTTTGTGTGAGTGGAATGATTTGATGGAATATTTAGTTTATGCAGGAGGGTTAGAGTGATTGGTTGGTATTTTGGTTAGTATGATTGTATGGTATGATAAGTTGGTATGGTATCTGAAAACTATGTCTGTATGGGTGTTATAGATGGTTAATTTCATGGTTTAGATGTTATGATAACTTGGTTGTAATTTATGATTGGAATATTTTGTTTGTTGGTAAAGTGAAGCTAGATGAAATGATAGTCGATATGGTAGTCAATATATTTGACAGTTAAGGTTGGTCAGTAATACAGTGGTCCGTGTTTTATACACGATGAGTATTAAAGAATACCCCAAATTTGAAGGTCTATAATATCAAAACCAAACAATATACATCCTTGATTGACCAATCAAATGAACCGCGGAACCTTGAATTTTGTTGTGGTATGGTAATGACTAAGTTTTTCTTCGTTTATATGAGATGGTATGGCTGTTACATTGGGTGGTCTGATAACCATGGGTAATGATAGTTTGACAGATGGTAAGAGTGTTTTTTTTGCAGTGGCCTGATATGTACTGTAATTGTATTAGTTATTTTTAATGTATGTTATGCAAATTAGTAAGATTGAGTTTTTTTCCTTTGTTTATAATGGATGGTTTGACAGTGGCTGGTGCAGTGACTAGTATATTTGTCTGGCGCTGTTTTCTATGATGAATGGTAGGGGCAGCAAGTATTTTTGGAATGATATGTGTGGACTGTTGTGTGATATGTTACGTAGTTTATTATTTTCTGGTGCTGGTCGGTAGAGATAATGTTATGAAGAGTAGCTAAATTTTTGGTAAGGCTGGTGTAAGTTGAATGTTCGGGGCTTGTTTTAGTTGTAGTGGGTGGTATGGGTGGTGAGTATACATGGTGTTGGTCGGTAGATCAAATGGAATTGGTGTTAGGATATGGGCTGTTCTCAACTGTATATTTGCTTGATACACTTGAGTTATGATGGATAATGTGATTGGTGTCTAAGGGGGTATGTTTCAACTGAGTTTTTCGTGGAGTTATAGGAGGTAGTATGTTGGTTGGCCCGGTATCTGTCGGTAATGATACTTTGACATATGATAGGAATGTCTGTATTATGGGTTCGTCTGGACTGTAAATTTAATTGGTATGCTTGGGTTATCATGGACGTTATGGTTGGTATGTTGTGTGATATGTTTTCCAGTATATCTGTCTTGTGATTTTTGGTGTATGTCGATTGTCATGGGCAGTATGTGTGTGTTGGTGAGACCTGTAATGTTAAGGCATGCTTGACTTAATGTGTTTGGTATGGGTGGTCACTGTATTTTGACTGGTGTCAGTCGACATGGTGAATGGTAGAAGAAGAAGTTGATCGTGTCACTGGTATGGGCTGTATGTTTGCTTTGTATGGTCTGTGTGGACGAATGGTTGAGGTTTGCTTGAGTTATAGTAAGAGGTATGGACGATGAGTATANTTGCTTTGTATGGTCTGTGTGGACGAATAGTTGAGGTTTGCTTGAGTTATAGTAAGAGGTATGGACGATGAGTATATTTCGTCTGGTGTTGGTTGGTATAGCAGATGGCATGCATGAGTTACGGGGGATGGCATGGTACCGGTGTGCGTGTATATAAGCAGCCGGGTTCCAGTTAGGAAGCTTGGTTTGACAGTGGCAGTCGTGAGATACNGGTACCGGTGTGCGTGTATATAAGCAGCCGGGTTCCAGTTAGGAAGCTTGGTTTGACAGTGGCAGTCGTGAGATACGTCTCAGCTTGTGCAAGCAATTGTAAATTTTTATGGAGACAATAGTTGCTGGTCCATCAACGTCTGAGGTTGGCCCAGAGCCATCGACTNTAAGCAATTGTAAATTTTTATGGAGACAATAGTTGCTGGTCCATCAACGTCTGAGGTTGGCCCAGAGCCATCGACTTATTCATATGAGACACCTGCGGCAGCAACACCATCGACTTCTTCAGGCGTGACACTGAGAGCACCATCGACTTCTTCACACGTGACACCTACAGCAGTGCTGCCATCGATGACTTCGTTAAGGCTCCATTGCTGTTACAGTGACAAGATATTTGCCTACAGGTAAAGTGCAAGGAGGCATGAAAGAACTACTTGTGTGAAGGGGCCTTACTATGCTATGCAGCCATGCATAAATGGCAAACACCTGTTCAAGCATGGAGATAATCTAAAGATACATAGAAAGAACTATCAAGGCAGAGTATCAGCACAAAGAAACTACTTTTTGTATCTGTTAGCGAAACCACATCGAATGGATTCTACCTGAAACAATCATCATTCAAGGATACTTATAAAAATTATGTGATTGGAAATAACTTTGTAGGTACGAAAGACTCATGTACATACCTCGACCACATTAAGCCTAGGTTAATCAATTAATTAACAAAAGAAGTTGAGAAGGTCCTATAAAATATAATATTTCGCTGGGATGTAACAACAAAAAGCCTTAATGTTTTGATGAATCCATCAGTTGGCGAGCATTAACGACTGCGAATGAAGCATTGTACAATGTTTATGGCATTCCAGAGGTTGTAGAGGCCTTGAAAAAAGAACCTTTGTCTGAAGGAGAAGAATATATGAAGAGGGGTTCTGTTTGTATACTTGCTAGCGTAGACTGTCTTGAACAGAATATAAGCAGATTATAGAATGATCTCAAGTAAAGAGACTGTTATTTTTTTTATCATAAACTTGTAAATGTGTTGTAATAAATTTTAAAAAATGTTTTTATTTAATTTAATAAACCTAAAATAACTTTTTTGCAACAGTCCTTAACATTATATACGCAAACACACAAACTCTATGAATGAATTTCTATATGAGATGGAACAAAAAAGGTTAAAAATACATTTTCTAAACGAGTGGTTAAGTCCTACATAAGTTATGTGATGGTTTGTTTAAGGAGTGGAACGAAGATGTTTTAATCCANTCTAAACGAGTGGTTAAGTCCTACATAAGTTATGTGATGGTTTGTTTAAGGAGTGGAACGAAGATGTTTTAATCCACGATGGTAGTTCGAGGTAAATCAGCAGACTACTAAATCCATGTTGAATGACAGAGCATCATGCCAATATGGTAGGAATGGGCAAAGGTGACTATAGTGAAAATGAATGACAGAGCATGGGAAATTAGGAATGGAAAGACAGAGCATAATAATTAAATGGCAGGCATGGAATGACAAAGTGGGAGAAAATTAAATACAATAGGTGAGAATGGAATGACAGAGTATGAGAAAGTAGGAATCAGATGATGGAGCATGAGAAAATAGGAATGAATTGACAGAGCATAAAAAATGAAATCCAAGTATGCTGCCATCAAGGTGGAATGAAAGAGCATGAAATAAAGACGACTAAGGTAAAAAGGAATGACAGAGCATGATAAAAGGTGACTAAGGAAAATAAAATCTAAGATGGCTGTTTGAGGGGACCAGGTAAATTGTAAATTACTAAGGTGGAATGACATGGCATGATTAAGTAGGAATGGAATATCAGAGCATGATAAAGTGAAATCTAAGATGGCGTACATGGAATTATATAGCATGAAAGAAAGATGAGTATTTAGGAAACAAGATGGCAGTCGAGCGAAAGTGAGTAATCAAGAATTAAGGGGGTGATGGAAACAAGATGGTGTCTATGGTGTAATCCAAGATGGTGGCTGGAAACAAGATGACAGCGATGATGTAATACAAATGGTGACATAATCCAAAATGGTGGCTATGATGTAATGCACGATGGCGACGTAATTCAAGAGGGCAGCGATGCAGTAATAGAAGATGGTGACGTAATACAAGATGGCGGTGGTCGGCACCGCAAGACCGATCCCTGATACTTTGGCCCCGTATGGCGATTTTCTATCTACTTGCTAGTCTTGTTGAATTCGTCTACAATTATAGAATTAGTATAGGTATTTCACAAGTCTCGTCTCTCAGATTGTGTTACATGACGTTATGCTACAAGTCAAGAAGTTGTAAACTTGTTGGAGTTGTGTTATAGGCCCTTGGCGTAATTTTTTTTTGTACTTTCTTGGTAAGTCTGAGTAAGAAACTGTTTCTAGGTTCATGCTTATTGTTTGAGTCGATTTTATGGCCCCGAGTGTATATGGGATGTATCACGTAAAAATAACACGAAAACATACTGACGACGTATAGTCTAAAGTGAATGGTAAGGTCAGTACACAGCTTTGAAGTTGGACATTAAGCACTAGTTTATTACAAATACGGAATAAATTATTTCAGACTAAACACCTGCATAATATATAAAGTTAGTTGTGGATTGCGGATTAATAATCCGTATTTTAAATATCATGTTTGCTACAGCGTCATGAAGATTAAGTTGAAATAAGAACAGTAGCCGTAATTATTTAAATCAAATGATTTCGACAGCGACAGGCAGGTGTTAATGTATTTACAAATATTTGTTCTATTACACATTATCCAGACACTCAGTATTCTAACATAAATATTTTATCTAGTCGTTGTAATAAACTAGTGCATCAGGTCAACATTCAAAGATGTGCACCGCCCTTAAGATTCACTTTAGATCATAGGTCGTATATACAGAGTGTTCGGAAACTCAGTGCTCGGGAACTCAGTGCTTAAACTCCAGACATAGTTGCGTTGGAACATTTGTAATACAAAAGCTCTATACACCTACATCCGGGAAAGTACTTTTATATAATTTAGTTGTGTTCAAAGTTACGGAGTACAACGCATGAAGTAACATAGGAAGTAAGCGCGGGATGCTGCGTTTGTAATAATTAAGTGCCGCGGGCGTACGTCTTACGCTACTTATTATACATGCATGATTGAATAGCCTTTTTCTACAGGCGTTGTACGCCGCAGATTTTAAAACAATTAAATTATATAATAATGCTTTTCCGGGTACAAGTGTACAGTGCTTTTGTGCTACTATTGGTCCAAAAGAAACTATGTCTGGAGTTTGGGCACTGGGTTTCCGAACACACTGTATAGTATGTGTGCGCGCACGAGAGGGACTAGGCCAACACACAGGTCAGTTGCCTTATCCACAAGTTGTTTACCTTCAGCAGGACGCAGACACTTCATCACCCGGTTGTTACGTAACTGAGTCAGTCAGTCGGGTCGCACTTGTGGACATTCGCTAACCCAGTCCCGGAGAAGGCCGTCAACTCACTCTGCTGCACCACGACATTGTATCTTTATGGGTAGAGACACTCCGATGTTTCATGGTTATAGTACGTCTCAGATTTTGATTCTAGTAAAGAGTATGTGGCGTTTGTTAAATTGTTTAATAGGTTTAACATGCTTAGCAAAATTATTTATATTAACACCATTACAAAAAGACCTGCCGCACCTAAAACATAGTTAACATACCTTACTGCAGCACTACTTGCATGTAAAATTTGGTGCAACTCGGTTAATTGTTCCTCGAGACATTGCATAAAAAAGCAAATATTTTTCATGTCCGATCTTCATAAATGGCCAGAGAACAAAAATGTAATGTATTAGTACATTCGATGATATCATATATTCAGTATACATATTAAAGTCAAAATCGGTTATATTGATTCGTAAATACAGCACACTAAGCTAAAGTGTTATTATAGCTGCCAATTCTGAAAATAAGTGCCTGGCTCACTTACAACATACAAATTAATATGGCCTGCAACACAATTCTTCGGCAAATTTTGTGGGATTCGATTAATTGTTTCCCGATACAACAAAAACTATATTTTTCATGTGAGGCTATCTTAANTGGCAAATTTTGTGGGATTCGATTAATTGTTTCCCGATACAACAAAAACTATATTTTTCATGTGAGGCTATCTTAAAAAATGGCGGAGAAATGAGGCCTTGTATAAACAAATGTGATGATTATAATAGATACTGCCAGCACACAAAGTTCAATTGAAATTTATTTCGTAGATATAACATACTGAACTAAAACGTATTTATGGTCACTATTTGGGAAATTGGAGTCTATCCCACTGAAAACATGCTATCACTTTATGTGGACTACCGTAATGCTACTTGTTTACTAAATTTGGTTGGAATCTGCGGGGTTCTCCGAAGAATTTTATTTGTCATGTGATGCAATCTTACAAAATGGCGGACGAAAGAGACTTTGTGTGGACACATTTGATAATTGCAATATATACTACCAGCATACAAAATGCAGTTTACATCAGCTGCCGCCGTGCCAATTGTTTGCCAAATTTGGTAGGAATCGATTAATTGTTTCCCGAGATATGACACAAAAACTTTACTTATTCGTGTAGTGCTATTTTACAAAATGCAGGGAAAAGTGGCTATGTGTTGGCACATATGATGTTTCAAATACATACTTACAGCGTACAAGATTTTATTGAAATTGGTTGAACGGTATGGTGGATATACCAAATAAACTTCAAATATGTGTATGGCGGCTATTTGAAACTAAGTGTCTNATTGGTTGAACGGTATGGTGGATATACCAAATAAACTTCAAATATGTGTATGGCGGCTATTTGAAACTAAGTGTCTTATCAATGTAAATCGCATACGCTTACTTACCATACCATGGTATCATTTACTTGCCAAATTCGGGGAGAAATTTTTTATGTGGGGCTCTCTTACAAAATGGAGAAACAACAACAATATGTATGTCTAAATTCAATGCTTACGTGATGCTCTGCAAAAATACAAAATTTGGTTTTTATCGGATTGAATGGTTTCCGAATTATGACATAGGCGGGAATTGGTTGAGTAGTTTCTGAGGTATAACGTAAAAGCTTAATTTTTTTCATGTGGTTTTATCTTCCAAAAATGGAAGACCAACATCAATATGCATGTCTTAATTCAAAATTCCATGGAGCACTGCCAAGAAATAAAATTTGGTATAAATCGTTTGCATGTTCCCGAAATATGACAGAGCACCATAACATTTTCAATATCCACCTTTTTGAAAAAGAGCGATCGGCGTGATTAAAAATGATAAATGTTAGACGTATTTACTAAGTACTATTTGTGAGCCGAGTTTTATGTAATTCGGTTAACACATTCAAAAGTTCTTAGAGAGGTCACATATACACACACACACACACACACACACACACAGGCAGGAAAGTGATTTCGTAATCCTTTCATTCCTTTGGAAAGTAGACTAATCAAGAGGATGCTTTCTCCCGATTTAATAATTCACTGAATACAATTTCACGACACGACATAACCTAAATCCAAGATGTAAATACAGTTTCCCGCCAAAAGCAGCTGTCGATGTGCTCTAATTGGCTACTTCGTCTTGACTTAAGTCAAGCTACGAACGCAAAAGGAACAAACACTTTAATTCAATCAGTGTGTCCAAACCTAGCATTGATGTACCTGCGATGTTTCTTTCGTGTTTATTGGAGCCCATCTTCCTCTAGTGCAATGAAACCAATAAATAAAACGAAAAATCTGATCCTCACTCTATTTATCCTATTTTGGGGTGGGTGAAGGACTCTCTACCAAGCTTGCAAACACAGAGTTTAAATAGAGAATCAATGTTAAATAAATGCCATCTTATTGCATCAATTTTAAAGATAACCGTTACAAACAAAAAATAATATTCACCGCAACTTTCTCAGAGAATACTGTCGCGTTAAAAAATTTTCAAATTTCAAATTTTATTCAGACATTACTTTTTTAAGAAGTAAATTTTAATGATAAATTTGAGGAAAAAACGTTAAACATAAAATTTGGCAAGATTTATTAACCTACCAGTATTCCTTAAGAAACGTCACATAGAATCTTTTTTTTTTTTCGTTTAAAACGGTTATCTTTGCAATTGACGCACTGAGAATTAATTTATTTAACATTGGTTCCCCATTGAAACTCCGGGGCTGCAAAGTTGTGGGCAACTCATTTAAACCACAAGGCAGTCTTCCGGCGTAATCCAGTAAAAGGAAAACGTATTTTGAACCTCAGCGACTGTCGCACAGATTTCGCCAGAGCCCTCTCCACTTTGCGCTAGTTTGCTGTGCTCTTCCATCTAGACACTTCTTCTCTCGGGGTGAGTCCATGGCGGCAACTGAGGCCAAGCCACCAGACAACCCTGTGCAGTCGCGATGCATTCTCCCTTTCAAGTGCGTTGACTCGAAATAACGTGTTATTGTATATTTGTACCACATACTTTTCAACTTATTGACAATATCAGTAATTACTCTTTCCTCGTGAAAAAAAAAATTGTAAGCGAATAGTTTTTGTATAAATACATGTCAGAATCACGATTCTACTGTTTTGAAATTTAAAAATAAAGAAATATATCATGCGAACAGAAAGGAGATAATTCACACTGAAAGAAGGTGCGAAGAACTATTTCAAAACGCCTATGAAATTGTACAAGGAAATGTTTTCGCAATTTAAAAAATTGCGGAAAATAAGAAAATTCCTGCATATTTATGATGTGTGGTTGTCCCTAAAGTTTTGGACAAGAACTTTTACTAAACATTCCTTAAAATGAATTAAAACATGATATTTCAGTTGTCCTTTTTAAATTTTCCGCAAATAGTTTGATCCATTTTATTGGTACATTACAAAACAATGACATTTTTACTTTGGCATGTAATTTTCCAGAAACCATGCGAGTTAAAGAAACTCTTATCTGAGGAAAAAGTAGTAACAGATAATGTCTACAAGTTGATCAAATGTGGTACGAATACAAAATAACAACATTTTACTTGTCGAGCACTCTTAAACATAGAAACCGCGACCCAAGGCGTATTGTGCTTACCCTGAGACACGTCAACTCTCCTACCGTCTTAGCTACTGCATTCCATTCATGGTTACTACATACTTACTTTTCTGAAGATCTGCTTCCAAAATATTCCTACACCTTATGCAAACCAAGCTTAACCAAGTCTATAAAATTACACCAAGGGACAACACACCGCATTCGTGCACACTCAGTTGAATAATAATTTGCATAATATCTACTTCTTACTACTCGTCACCAACACACCCCCATTCTCGCCCCCTTTTTATCCAAATAAACTATAAATTAAATTTTGTTATTCATAGATGAAATTGAATCAAAATTTTAATTTAACAAAAAATATGTGTTTTTTGTTAACAGAAGTATAAAACGTAGTATTTAGTAAAGAAGTATTCAGGAAACAATCAAACACGTCACAAATGGGGTGATTTTTTAAATGCTTTATTCAAAAAGTGTACAGAAGACGTTAATAGAGTAGTATAACATGCATGATTGAGGGTTCACAGAACAAACTGCCACAGGACAGAACCCTAGCGTGATTCGAAAACACTCCTAACGGCTGGACATCTCTACACCAGGACTACTCAAAGGTTACACCTATACTTCCCACAACGGATAAATTCAGCGTCTTAACAAAATGTAAGCTAGTGGAGAAATTTAACATCAAGGTCTTTATAGAGTCGAAGAGGGTGCGGTGATTTGATTATGGAGAGGTGCCGGAATGCAAGGGCAGGGTGAATGGGAGCTCCCAGAAAAATTGCCGCAACAGCGGCATCATCCGGAATGATAATCCGTGTTCCAGGCCGCCGGGAATTGAAAACTAGTCGCATTTGAGGGAAGCGTGCTCTGTAGACACTCCGAAGGAAAGATTGCAAGGAGCGCCATATGTGTTTGCCGCTCTGAAGGTAAGTTTGCAAGTAGAGGGTGTGCCGCTCCACGATGAACCCGACTAAAAGCATATTTCCTACTGCTCTTTTACTGCAGTCAGCGTCACAACAGCAGTGACAAGAACTCACGACTGCCAGTACGACCGCCAGCACCACTGTCATTTAACGCACTCACAGTTCCGGACCTTAGAGTCTGTTGGTTTGTTCCATTCGGCCGCTCTCTTTGACTTCTTGTCTCTTTCACGTTCCATTCACAGGAAACTGTATGTCGGTGGGGGTACCGTTCTCTCGGGCAGAATGCCCCCTGGTCAGTTAGGTGACTTCCTTGTGGCACAAGCAAGATTTGCTAGGGCAACTGGTCTTCTGGGTAGATTCATGTGCATTCCATTTGTTCTATTGTCTACACAAAGGGAGCGTCCTTGGCATTCAACCTATTTTCGAAATGCCCTGGATTTAACATGTTATGAATGACGACATTTATTTTAAAATGATACTTGTTGAGAGGAAACTAATTTTTTGAACACAAAATATCACAAAATTTATTATAATGTTAGCTACAAGGCGTTTGCTATATTCTCCATTCTAATTTTTGTACACGAATACCACTGAAGCCTTTCCATTCGTTTTGAAGGGGTTAACAATTATTTCTGACCTCAACTCTCACCACTCTCGAGGAGAGAGTAAGAGGCTGATTGGAACAAGTATTGTGGCACCATCTCCAATGACGTCACCGTGCTTCCATTACACGAAAGTTTGTCCTTAAAACACTTCATCGCATCATTACCAGTAGGATGACGTTCCAAAACGTTACTCTGCAAGTAATCTTTACTGTTTTGCTGTCCCAAAACACTCCGTGTATATGTTTTACTCGCTCTTGGTGGTGTCGTAACACTGCAGATTTATTACGGTAAACATCATACCAAAGTTAAACTTGTACACCCAGTATTTCAACGAGTAACGAAGGGTAAACTGAAAATGGCTGTAAGTTTAGTAGAATGAAACAAACTGAAGGAAATGTGGACATTATGGTTACAGACTCACGGGAAAATAAATTACGAGTATTTAATTCGTATTCTTATTTGCAAGTTAACTTCTGTAGTGGCTGTATTTTTGACATAATGTTTGTGATAAATATAT
The DNA here is from genome assembly GCA_002778355.1 of Clitarchus hookeri. NCBI lineage: Eukaryota > Metazoa > Arthropoda > Insecta > Phasmatodea > Phasmatidae > Clitarchus > Clitarchus hookeri. The sequence continues at coordinate 344,234 of NQII01002017.1, read as the reverse complement.
TATAAGTAAAGCTATTTATTTATATACTCGTAACTGATTTAAAAAATGGCGAAAGTGATACATTTTTTTTAGAACCTACATTGGTAGATTAATCACTTTTTGTAAACAAACCCTTGTTATTTGCATCATGCTAGTTCCAAGACCACGTTCACTCTTCCTTTCATGGAGCCGCGGTGGTGTAGTGGTTAGACTACTCACCTCCCACCGCAGGATCGCTCCAAGGTTTTCGCAAGTGGGAATCGTGTCGGACAATGCCGCTGGTCGGAGGGTTTTCTTGGGGATCTCCCATTTCCCCTTTCTTTGCATTTCGGCGCTGCTCCATACTCACTTCGCTTCACCTTCATCAGCTCTCGAGACCCCGCTGTTAAGGACTGCTCAAATCTCTCCACTCCTCTCCAATACTTGGATAGAGAGTGAGTCAAGTTCAAAGTTTTAGAACGTCCCTTGTCAACCTAATATCAGGTGCTGTTTATAACATGCATCTGGCAGATAAGCACACGACCGAGAATGTTTTTTTCAATGACAGACTCTGTTATTGTGAAATAGAGGTTGCATTCTCGAATTAATCTTATGCGCACACTGAGGTAGTGAGAATTTAAAAATGGTCACTGTGTTTTCAAACTGTGATAAACATGACAAAATCACTACAACCTCGTTCTCCACATTAAGCGAGAAGCCTCAGTAAAATACTTGTTTCTTCTGCGAGTTTCTCAGATAAAAGTCAAAAGTTAACTAATTATCATTAATCCGAAGCATTATTCTTTAGCGCCGGCTACTCATACCTGACAACATCTTCAATCCGTAGATAAAATAATATTTCTGTTAGGCAGCGATAAAAAGAGGAATTAAGGGGTGGAAAAGTCCTCTCCCCGAAATAAAAAGGTTTTCCTGGCTCATGTCAAGGAAACTGAGTTTTGAGATATTGTCAGTTCATAATGTATACTTCCCAAAATAACTACATAATTGTGGTCAAGTATAGTTGTCAAGCTTTTTATTCAATTTATCAATTTTGGAATAATATTATTTCAGGTGGCCCATTTTCAATCAAATCAAATACTTCTTTAGTATTAAGTTACAGGTGTATTTTAATCTTTAATGACACCCGTTATTAAATATGTAGATTAACTCTAACAGATGATGTATTTTAAGTCAAACTATGTCACAAAACAATAAGCTTTATCAGTGATTGATCATAAGTGACCATTACCTATCATAATCTTCATTGTTAATATACGCATGATTATAAATAACTATCAGCCGCTGGATTTCTTTTGATACGTGTGACTATATGAGCAACTAAAATCTTAGTAACTCTAATAGAAATTACTTATAATCATGAGCCACGTCATAGTGTTCATAACAACATCTTGGAAGTCTCGAGCACGCCAAATGTTGCAACCACTTTCCCCACAAAGTCTCCTCGGCCCGGTTCCATACATGCCACACGATAACTATTGTAGCTCTAGTAGTTTACAAGTACTTTGTAACCAACTTCCTACAGGTGGTTGGAGGTTGGTAAAATGTATTATTAGTGATATTTGTGTTTGATAAGTGAGAATTCGAAGGATAATAATTTATGGTGAAGTGACAATAGTGAGAGATTCCTAGTTTGATTCATTTGTGAGTCCAACCCGAATTCAAAGCAAACATATTTAATTTCTGTGTAACTTTACACAGTTAACATATTTTTTCACATAACATATGAATCACTCGAAAAGGATTTTGAGCAGTCTTTCAGTTACTTCTGTGTTGTAATTCCATTTTTTGAAAATGTATGTTAATTTTATTCAACTTACTTGTTCTCCATCTTTGTCACCAACAACAAAATTGTCTAATTCTAAATTAAAATCACCCTACCTAGAGTTTTCTCTGCTTGGATAATTCCAATATACTTTCATTTGATGACGCCAGTCCTAAACTGTTTCCGAGTTTCATCTCTCGTGATGTCATCTTCGGGTAACCTCAACTCACTAGTAAGATGGCTGAATTCACTTGTAAGCTATTAGTAAAATGAGCTTGTAAGTGTAAATTACTAGTGTTGTAGTTTCGTGGAACAGGGCCCTGGTCTGGACTGTAAGTCACCTGTCGCAAGGGAAGGCTGAAGACAGAGGGAGGCACTCAGTAAGCCAGGGACTATGTTGCCACAGCTCGGTGTTCATTATAGATGAGAGTGGGCTGAGTGCTAGTCCAGCCTTGTAGACACGTGACCGTGGTCCCCTGGCTGTAGCTGTTACGTCACACCAGGTGAGCTGCCCGCTCCTTTCCCAAATATACAGTTTCTTCCTAAACTTCCTCTCCAAACTGTAACCGCAGCTTCTGTGGGCGAAAAATAACATTAAATATTGCTCTTCCCCACTCTTAGCTTACCGTCCTACCTGCCAATAAATACTAATAATAGTGAAGAAAGATTCTTGTTTTATTTTTACTTATATGAGTTATTAGGGCTTTTTTTATAATTATCCTTCATCTCAAATACATTTATTAAACCAATTTCAAGGGGAATTAAGAGGCCGCGGTGATGTGTTGGTCAGACTACCCACCTCCCACTGGGTTCGACTAAGGAATCGGCCATGTGCTGTAGTCAGGAACCACCCCAGCATCCACCTGCAGAGATTTAGGGAAACCATTGTCATGTAGCACCTTCGTATCGCAATCTTGAGCAACCATCGCTACTCTCGCTATAACAAAAGGATGCCACATCAATGGAAGGCGGGATCTAGATTCCTGTGTAGACTTGTGTTTACTGCTGAAAGCAAATAATATTGGCGTTCTCCTGTTTTACTTATTACATTAAGTAATAATTAAGCAATAGGTACATTGATGGAGTAGCTAAAATTTTTATCAATCACTACATTATAGTTATAAAATTATACATTATCCATGGGCGATTATAGAGGAAATAAATAACCAGGAAATAAAAATACTTATTTCTTTTGAATAACTGTTCTATTAAAACTTTTTTTTTTGTCACAACAGATATAGTTATAAATAAATACATTTTATTTTTTACAGTGATTTATACTTTTTCATCTTATTATATTTTTTTTAGTATTAGCCAAATTGTTTTTAAACTATGATTTTGTTTTTTATGAATTATTTAGCTATTAAAAATTTTCAGTACTGAAAATATACTTTTAATACATTACATTTACTTTTATTTTAAGTTGAAAAAAAAAAATCTCGTAGTTGAATAGTGCAAAAAATGAAAGCCATGCCGAGATCCGCTATACAAAAATGCAAAATAGAGGTTGAAGAATATTGTAATCACCAAAAATAATATAATCATGCCGCAAAAAAAATATCCGCAAACAAATTTACCCAAAACGGCGGATAAAAACTATTTAATCTCGAGATGATGAGAGATTCCAAACGTAAGCAAACGTAAGAGGACTCCATGTTGTATGGCGAGAAAACAAAGATGGAAGTTATGTGAGCGGAAACCTTTCTATACCAATGTAAGCTCCGGACGTCGTGGTCTCGCGCGACTAATCGATACATGAACAGAAAATCGAGAAAGACATACAATAATTTACAAATTAAGTTTTTCATTTTCATATCTGTAAGTTAGGAGTTTACACAATATTACGTGCGTAAATAAGTGATAGACATAAAGAAAAATAATTCTTTAAGCAAGAAGCACAAAATACAATACACAGATAAATATTTAAACGTTACAAAATANTGCGTAAATAAGTGATAGACATAAAGAAAAATAATTCTTTAAGCAAGAAGCATAAAATACAATACACAGATAAATATTTAAACGTTACAAAATACAATACACAGATAAATATTTAAACGTTACAAAATANCAAATGAAGGTTTTTCATTTTGATAGTTGGAGGTTAAGAGTTTACACAATATTATGCATGCAAATAATTAATAGACATAAAGAAAAATGGTTTTTTATATAAGAAACATAAAATAAAATGATAAATATTTAAACATTGCAAAATTTTCAGATAAAGTTTGTTTTACAACTTCAAAGTGAATAAAAAAAACAATTAAGCTGAAATATAGCACGTTCCAAAAGTACAAAAAAAAATATTTGGCGAGTCACCAAATAAATAAGAAAAGAATTAACAGAATTACATAGGGCCATGAAGCAAGTGCCAACACAACTGGCACGCCGTGGAGAACGGAAACCAGGATAGTCGGACCGGGATTTGAACCTAGGTCCTGAATGAGAGTCCAGTGGTTCGCCACTGCGCCATCTCGCTTAGTGGAAATCCGGCGGAAGATCATTTACAGATGTCGGTTTTTAGAGCTCTTTAATATTCCCTTCGTTTATTTCTCTTCTCGTTGTGATTTTGTAGTATTGTTATCGTCTGTATTATGTAAGTTGGCGAGATTCTGACAGTTCGACGAAAGTAGCGCCAATGTTTACTTTTCGTTTATGTATCCTTTCGCCATCAGCTGGTGCGTCAAGTGGAGGCTGTATTTTTTATCAATGCACTGTCAGCTAATCCACTTGCCATTGTGCTGTAATGCTTAGCAAATTTTAGGATATTTTAGACTGACACCTGTCTAAAAAAAATTAGTAGGTTATAAAAGTAAAAATATAAAACCTTGCAAAAATGTAATATTTGCTAACTATTTTAAATTTGTCCGAGACAGTGAATTTGGGTTAGCATACGGGAGACGGTAGTTGTAGCTATATCACACTTTGGACGTTACAGCTAATATATTCGAGTTGGAAATATGTGACATGGAATAATGTTAGAATTGCTAAAAACTATTCATGCGTGCCCCACTTTCTTCGGAAACAAGGAAGTGGGTTTTCAGGAGAAAAATATAGCGTATAATTTACGTAGACGAACGATTACTGGCCGAATAGAAATTACTAGTACTTAAAATCGCTGTACACGAAATATATGTTACTTTAAAAATTATGCATAGCTCGCGAAAAATAAAACTATTGGTATATGTTCGTAAATTTGTTATATATTGCATACGAGCGCTATAATTTTCTGGCTGGTAATGCTTCGGAAAAGATCCGATAGATGGCGGGCACAACATGTCAGAGCGAGGTGTGAGCCACTTTCTTTACTCAATAGATCGCGTCTTTTTTAAGGTGACTGCTCTTCTATTGCTGGCTCAGAACGACACGAATTTGAAATATATTTCGTCAAATTATTACAAAAAATTATTCAACAATATTTTGTAATATTTCTGTATACTTTTGGATTTAATATAAAGCGTGTATGGAAAGCATGGATGACTGCCTTAAAATGCTCCTGTGGCAGGTTCTCTAAAGCGGTTTTAAATGTGTTTATCAAGATGTTGTGTCTATGCAACATTCTTTGAATTTTCAACACCGTGTCTCTTTCAAGTCCTTGAATAAATTGGCAGTGGCGGTTTGTTTCAATTCTTCGTTACAAATGAAATATACCTGCAAGAATTTATGCTGTTCATTGACAGCTGGAAAAAACGCACATATTCTATGACAAACTTGCCCTTGAACAGTAAACGTTGGCGAAAATCCGGGCATTATTGTCTCTCTGTCAACTCCAAAAGATGTCATATGAGTTGTTCTTTCTGATCTTATTTAAAAAGCGCCGTGATTCATCAACGTCATACAAAAAGAGAGTTTTCAGAGGCTCTTCTGGCTCACCAAGTAAAGGAAGGGAAACTTTCCCACTGGAACAGCAGTCCCTGCGGTCTCATCTTTCCATTTCAAAGCGCTACAAAACCGGCACGACTTGTCCATGAGTCCGATAACAATAAGCCTGTGGTGATTCTTATAAACCATTAAGGGATCGTAACGAAATGCTGCGTCATTAAAGTGTTTCTTTGAAAAGCTCATTGACGTCCCGCTTGGAGTTCCGCGTTTGCGATTCTTCTTGCCTGTGACTGTTCAGGAGTTTCGGATGCCCTTAAATCAGCCAGTCGTTCTGCGTGTTCTTCCAGTCGTAGTTGGGTCTGAACAGGCGTTTCGGAGGCTCTTAATAGGGCTTGAGGCCCAGTCTGTTCATCTAAAAGCAGCTGCGTTTGTTCACTCATGTCTGAGGCTCTCAAAGCAGCTTGACGCTCTGCCTGTTCATCTCGACGGAGTTGAGTATCGGCAGGAGTCTCTAATATCCTGAGATGCTCCTGGCGTGCGGCCTGTTCTTCGAGCCTTTCCTGAATCTGAGAAGGCGATTCAGCGGCTCTCAAAGCAGTTTGTCGCTGTGCTTGCTCTTGTCTTCTCAGTTCGGCATCTTCTGAAGACTCTTGCGATCGAGCAAATCTTTTCGCTTGTGCTTGAGACGATGCTCTTGAAAGAGTTGATTATTGTTTGTGAGGCATTATTTATATAACAGACTATGAAAAACCAAACAAAAAAAAAACAGTTGAAAGTGTAAACAAATCCAATTCAAAGTGCAAATCAGTACCAAAGGTCAATCAAGTCTAATCAATTGAACAAAATCCGAATATTTCTTAACATCAAAACCAAAACGAAAAGCTAATCAAAAGAAACCAAAAGCAAATGCAGTCAATAGAAACTATTTGAACGCCATCTATTGTCATTTTTTAAAACTAAAATTGGTATGTCGTAAAACATAGAACGAATTAAGGAAATTACATATTGAGTAAATTTTTTGAGTTATTTTCCCGCGATAAAAAGTAACCAATATCACCTTTCAGCCCTCCAACTATTTCTGTGCAAGAAATTACGTCGATCTGTTGCTCGGTTGTGACGTAGCATTGTTGACGTTGCATTGTTTATTCCGTTTGTGTACTTTTTAATTTTCCAATAAGAATTTCCGCGAGGGAATGAGATATTTTCTCGCGATAAAACGTAGCATATGTCACTTCCCGGCCCTCCAAATATCTCTGTGCAAAAAATCACGTCGATCCGTTGCTCCGTTGCGACATGAAAGATGGACAAACAAACAAACAAACACACTTTCACATTTATAATATTAGTATAGATAACTATAGAAAACTCAACTGTGTTAAACATTTATTCTTAAGCATGCCTTGTAAGTAAAATATAATGTTTTAACATTTAATAAATATTTTTAAAACCTCTCAGGGGGACAATGACAAGATCAGCACATTTTAAATATTAGAGTTTCGTAATATACAGGCTGGCCCACCTAACGTGGACACCCCCAAAATTTCTGGAACGATTGCAGATCACGAAATGCGGTTTTCGCTAAATGAAATTACGTACAGGATAAATAATTTGCCGCAAAGAGACTATTCGTAACACGTGTATGGACAGAAATAATTAAACCACAAATTATTTTTTCCCTCAAGACATACATTTATTTCACCGGCATCTGAAAGTACGTGCAAAGAAAAATTCAGTGATATTGCATATGCAATGGAAAGTAACACAAAAACACAAAGAAATAATGTGTAAATATGGTTAAGTTAGGTGGGCCGGTAGCATAGGGCAGTGGACCTGTACTCACAGCTGAAGGCAAGCAANCTTAGCTGTACGCAAGCAACATGCTATGCTTACATTAATGGGGCAAGGGGCACGGAATGCGATATTGGACAAAAGAGAGCACTGCAGCAGAGGGAAGACGGGCAATGTGAGTGCAAGTCTGATATTAATACATTACATTTTAGTCAGATACCAAAGTAATTCAGGGGATTTGTTTCCTAGTCATTAACTTTATTCAGTAACGAGTGCATACATATGAACAACAAAAATATAACAAACCAACCTAAGGAGAAATGCAATCGCATCCCCATGCCAAGTACAAAAGAGCACATGTGTGGTTGAAACGCTTCACAATAGGTCTTTTCGCAGCATGTGTTCCATGTTTTTACCATCAACAGCAATACACATCTGTAAACGCACATACAGCGAGCGACGAGCGGCTTGAAGTGTTTGTGGCATTTCCTCTGCAAGCTCCTACAATGCGTTCCTACATTTTTTGTGGCATCGTAGGAACCATGTTGTTCACCCTATCTTTCAGTAATACCCACAGGAAAAAACATCTAGGGGTGTGAGATTGGGGGAGCGAGCTGGCCATTTTACAACTCCGCCACGCCCTAAACACCGGTTTGGAAAGGTTTCATTTAACACTTGCCTAACCACTAAAGCAAAATGCGCTGGACAACCATCATGCTGAAGCCACACATCACGACATATGTCGAGCGGTATGTCTTCCAGAAGCGCCGGTAAGGTCTCTCTGGGGAAATTATCGTGCATACAGCCTAACTTGTCTCTTGAATGAAGTATGGCTCTATGACATAGTGCAGAACGATTCCACACCACACTTTCACTTTCCACTGTCACTGGTGCTCCACGTTCCGCACCCAATGCAGATTCTCCGTCGCCCAGTAGTGCATATTTCGTTCATTTACGCGTACATGTTTTGTGAAGGTCGCTTTATCGGTAAATAGTATGTTCTTCAGAAAAGTGCTCTCATCCCTTACGGACATCAGAACAAACCTACAAAACAGAACACGCCGCTGAAAATCACCTTCATGTAATGCCTTATGAAGAGCTATGTGATATGGCGCAGTATCCATAACACAATTGTTTTATTTATTCCTACGAACCTGGAAAGTTCTCACGTAGCCATGTAGGGGTTTGCATCGACACGTGCCAACACATCGGGTTGTATCTCGCGCGTAGCAGTCTTTCGTCTCACTCGTATTATGGAATTCCAATCACCTCGTGACAAGAAACTTGTGCAACTTCTGCGTATCGTTTGCCGTGAGATGGGCGTCCGATTAGGATACCTTTCATCATACATTTGGACGACTTGCTTGGCATTTCTGCCACACACATATTACGAATAGTCAATTTGTGGCAAATTACTTGCCCCGTACGTAATTTCATTTAGCGAAAACCGCATTTCGTGATCTGCAAACCGCTCCAGAAATTTTGGGGGTGTCCAGGTTAGGCGGATCAACCTGTATATCAATAACAAGACTTTATAATTCAGAAATATAAAACGTTTTTTAAGTTATACTTCTTTTGGCGCGTTGAGGGTAAAAGTTTAGTGTGCAACGGAAGTTGCGGGCGCACAGTGTAACGAAATTCAACAGTGAACGTGGTAGGGGTATGACTCAACTTGCATGCGCGTATCATCTAGCTATTTACAAACGCAAGGTACACAACATAGCACGTGGTTATATTTAAAACCGACAGAAAATCAGTTCATGTAACAAGCAAATTGAAAAACATTTCATTTATATTAGTAATTCATTGTGACTATATATATATATATATATATCTTATTTATTAATTTTACTTACATTGGGCCGTGAGAAATTTGTTAGTAACAAAAATTTTATAGTGAAATTTTGAAAGTGTTTTCAAATATTTGAGGTTAATTTTTGTAAGTATTTAATCATGTTCCTTAATCAAACCTTTATTAATGGTACTTAATGTCTTTCTTCGGTCATTTTATCGTTTTCCTACTTACATAAATTATTTGCATAAGTAATAAAATTCCATTTTAGTCGCGCCAAAGAAGTATATATTTTAACGCGCGTACATAAGTACCTCAAAATTTGGGAAAAACGCCCCATGTATGACGGGTTTGGTGGCTTCCTAAAAACGTTATATATTACAAGCATCTTATACCTGCGTTGACATAAAGTTCCTTATTTAGGTTAAATCGAACTTTGACTTATATTTTATCTATAAATTACAATATTGCATTTATAACAAATTTGATAATATGAATAAGGCACAGAGAATATATGTGTTGGTAACGCCTAGTAAGAAATATATCTTATGCAGAATATTATTACATTGAGTGCGCACGAATGCGGTGCGTTGGCCCTCTGGTGTAATTCCATAAGCTTCGTTTGAATGAGGCGGAGGAATTTGCTAGAAGTAGAGCTTAAGGAGAGCTTCAGAAAAGTTGTGATCACGATGTATATTAAATGGTGTGCTTTTGCGGGAATATACTATACCTGTTGTATTTTTACCGATTGCTCTTTTGGAGGGCGTGAATAATAGTTACGAAATAAAGTTAATGCTTAAGATTCTTTCTGAGGGAAGTGTGTGAGTGCATATATGTATATACACACAAAAGCAACATTTTACATACATAAATTGAACGTCTTCCTTTACCGCCAGCTTAAAAATTATTATGCAGAGGAAATGTTACTTATACCAAACTCCCCCATAAGAATTCTCGTTATGTTACTGACCTGAGTAGAAATAGCCTTACACTTGGGCTTATGAAGGAAATCAGTGTTCTTATGCAAATTATACATACACTGAGTGCGCACGAATGCGGTGCGTTGACCCTGTTGCGTAATTTCGTATACTTGGTTATGCTATGTTTGCAGTAGGAAGGGGAATATCCTGGAAGTATAACTTTAGCAGTGCTTCAGAAAAGTTGTAAGTAACCGTGAATGGACTAGAGTTTACTCAGATGGCAGCCGTAGTTCCGTGTTTAGATCGGCTCCCCCGCCAGATACCAGACGTGTTGCTCAGCAACATGTCAGTTCTCTCCCTGACTTGGAGCACGCGCTAAGAATAGCTGCAGTTCCTGGCAAGACATGGGGGGAGACTTCCTTCAGGGCTGGCCAACTCACACGCCACTTACAAGCAGGGTTGCCACACTGCCCGCACGCTATTACGCATTCCGTCACGGCCATGTGCATATTTAAGGTGATTTGTGTTCCATTCAGAGAGAGTTGTTGAGTTGAGAGATTTTCGGGGCTCTTAACAACGAGGTTTTGAGAACCGATGAGGGTGAAACGAGGTGAGAATGAAGCAGCGCCGGAATTCAAGGGCGGGGGAAACGGAAAATCCCCGAGAAAACCCACCAACCAGCGACATCGTCCGGCACGAATCCCACTTGCGAAAATCCGGGAGTGACCCGGCCGGGGATTGAACTTAGGTGAGAGGCGAGCAGTCTAACCACTCAGCCACTGCGGCCCCCTGTTTCATTTGGAGTAAACCCTCTTAATTCCAATTTGATTGGCAAATTCATAGAGATGGATGTAATTTGAGTAAATGCTCGGCATCGAAAAATTTTTAAATACTATTATCAGGGGCGTTGGAAACTTCCCAGTTGAGTTAGGTTCGGGAAGGGGGTTGGGGTCTAGGTCTTGTAGAGAATTTGGTGCACCTGGTGCTGAATAAATTATATCTTCTTATTAATAAGAATATAAACAATTATGTCAATGTTTACATAAACATTTTGATTCCTATCCACACAATTTGCCTAAGAAATTCTTATATATCAGAACAAAAATACCGTATAAAGTGACCTCCAACTTTATTAAATACATGGAAAGTATGAAAACCTACATTTATATGATGTAAAATTTTTGGCGTCCTTTAGTGAGATTAGATGAGGGACAAATATCTCCCTAACATCCTATTTACAACACCCCTTCTTATTACACTGCTGGCCATTTTAATTGCAACACCAAGAAGTAAGCACCTGAAGTACTTCTCATCGGTGGAATGCGTAGATAACTGTAGGGCAATGACGTGATTAGTTGTCTATCCGAGTGGCGCAGCACGTGCGCCAATGGCGACACTGATAAGCGTTATATGTATAAGTGGAGGTCGGGGAGTCGCTGAGAGGTAGTGGCATTGTGTTTCCCCGCCATTAATGTGCACAGACGGAGTGAGTATACCGCGTCGAAGAACATGACAGCAATACCAAAAGATTTCCGTCTTTGACCGTAGGAGTATCTTGACCTGTTGGGGTTGTGGGTTATCCTACCATGAAATTGGAAGAAATGCTGCCACAGTGAAGCAAATATGGGATTAGAGAGTCGAGGAGAGATGGGCTAAGCGACGTTTGGGAAGCGAATGTCCCTAACACACACAAGCGACTGCAAGGACTGACATCTGGTTCACATGGCGATTACAGCCATATCAAACACCCTCTCTCAGGAGTTGAGGCATGTGATACATCAGTGTGTGTCCGCACGCATGGTTCCTCCCCATCTGCATCATCAAGGCGTCTTGTACAGGCGCCTATTACTGCGGAGCCACTGACTGCTCACTACAGGTGCCTGAGGCTGCGATGGTGGTGGAACGTGGAGCCTGGAGAGACGAAGGAGATGGCATCGTCTTCTCAGACGAATCCCGCTCTTGCTAGCAGCACGGTGATCACGCCCGTGTCTGGCGACAAGGTGGTGCACACCTGGCCGAGTCCTGCCACTGTAGCACCTAGAGTTTGATAAGCGATGCCATCGGACTCCAGTCCCTCCCTCGCCTGGTCTGCATCGCTGATACTCTGACCAGCGACCGTTACATCGCGGAGGTGTTCAAGCCCGTTGTTGTCCCCAATCTTTAGTGCCAGCCTGGGGCCGTGTAACGCGACCGCATGTGTGGCACATATCGTCCCTGCCGGGGGAGTCGACCTTGAGAGAATGAGCAGGGATATTCTAGTGAGCTCCGTACTTGGCACAATCCGACACATAGAGAAGATTCTGGATATACCCACCACATCCGGGGAGCAGGAAGTCTTCGTGGTCGGAATTTGGTTGAAGTGTGCCAATCGTGTGAAGTGTGGTGTAGCAAGGGACATGAGTCGTGGTGGGACGACGGGGGAGGTTGCGTGACGACGGCAGCGAGTATTTGTGGGGCGTGGACGGACGAGAGGGCATGGAACCCGACGATTAGAGAGTTATAGAGCACTCTAGAACATTCCGGACTGGTGGAATGTGGACTGAATTAAGGTTGGACTCTATGAATGTGTGATACGGACTTTTTTGTAAATAACGGAACTATCAAACATGGACACATAATTTGTAAAATAATTCAATAGGTTTCCATGCACTGTTAATTGGTACTGATTTTATTTATTTGATTGCATGTATTACTTTTAAGTGGTGTGAAATGTATTAATGAAAGTGATTAATTGTAAATAGCACGTGGAAGCCATTTGTTGTGAGATATAAAGTCGAAAGTATTTTCTTTGTAGTGGTTGTAAATAATATAAAAAATTATATTAACTATTTTATTTAATTAATACCTGCATCCCTTAAAGAATCTGGGTAAGCCCACTGGCTTTTATAAATTGTAGCAAAGTGTTTTATGATTTTTGTATTTCATGTTTCCTACCGGAAACTGCTGTCACACTTAATTTTTTTTTAATTTCAATCAAACTGTTAAAAAAAATTGATTAAATGAAATCAGGGTGGCTGTGACTTCACTGAAAAGTTAATAATAAAGTCATGTTTCCTTTAAAAAAAAAGTGAAAACTTCAGTTTCCGTCAAACATTTTGTTTAATTCCAATTTTTTTTTATTTTATAGTTTCAGCTAATTTGAATCGAGATCAAGAAAAACGGTCGCCTTCGACAATACAGAATTTTAAAACGGCGAACAATATTTCCAAACGAATTAAAGTAATTTTATTGCTGGAACTGTACATTGCACAATGATGTTTAAAAATCCGAGCTATTAACTTTAATCGTAACAGACAAACTTTTTTAATGGTAAATTTTTATATATTTTGTAAAACTTTTTTTTTTTCAAGATGTACTGTTAAAAAATATTTTGTTGGAAATGGGACATGCTTAGTGAGACTTGCTAAATGACGAATTCATCGCTACCGCCAGATTTATCCTTCAAAGTATGTACGGAAATGCGTTCTCAAATAAAGTACATACATTGAAAAAAAAAATTGTGTTTATTGCTCATAATAATTTTTCAATCGCAAGGAGTAATAAAAAATGTTTACGTATTAAATATGATCCTGTAATATAAATAAGTATTATATGTACAAATAATACCCATTATAATGACTTTCTGGAATTCCTGGCATGATTGTATTCAATAATTGCTTTTGATTAAAAGCAAATATTTCATAAAATACAATTAGAAATTATGTTGTTAGAAGTATATCACTGTGTTATTACGAGAAGTATACAACTGACTGTCAAAAGTATCAGAACTGAAACATATGAAATCGCAAATTACGACAGACCATGTGATAAACAACGACAATATAAAAAGCTGTCCATTTCGTTAAGTAACGGCATTCACCAAACTGACTAGACGTGTATCATCACTAACACATACAGCCAACACATGTTGCGGAGATATATAGAAAATAACCCACAAACAACTCAATTACATGCTCCGATAAACGCAACTACTTGGCTTAAATGCGAACAGGAGCCTTTGACAGGCTGATTCTAAAGTAGCTTTACAACTTTGAACATGACAATTAAAATTATTGAAAGGACTTGGGATATTTCTTCCATTGCATAAATAGAGCAACACATTTCATGTTTTATGCACAAAATGTTGTTTGTTGTTCAGTGTGACTTTCAATTGTTATGCGGCAGACATCCCATTTAAAGTCAACTTCTTCCCACACTCGTAGTAGCTCCGGTGTCACTTCAGCAACTGCAGACGTAATTCGTGTTCGAGTGAGTGCGTGAAGAGGTTTGGGCGGCTCTTGAGGCCCGATGAGGGTGAAGCGAGGTGAGTATAAAGCGGCACCGGAATGAAAGGGAAGGGGAAACGGGAGATCCCCGAGAAAATCCACTGACCAGCGGCATCATTCGGCACATTCCCACATGCGAAAATCTGGGAGCGATCATACCAGGAATGGAATCCGGTTCACCTGGATGAGAGGCGAGTAGTCTGACCACTACACCACCATGGATAAAGGCGCCACGTACGCTCTATGTTTAACATAATCCCACAAGATAAGTGTAATGGCGTCAGCGTGTGAGGTCTGGGAAAAGAGCTGGCCATGCTATCGTTACGGCTCGACCAATCCACCGACCTGAGAGCAGTTTAACTGTCGCACTTCTCCAAGCTAATGAGGGCTTGCACCGGCACAAACCCACACTACAATGACGCCGGCAAGGATGGGGATCACGGAAGTGGAGCGTGCCACAAACTCAGTGTTCAATCTACATTGGGACGCATGTGTATGCGGATTACGTACGAATACACGTAATAATGCTGAGCATCCCCTAACTCCTCCATGGCCATGAATCCGTGTGACCAATAAGAGTCGAGTATTCCGTTTGTTGACATTCGCTTTCGTGGCCATTAGTTATACAAAGATTGGCCGTGGCTATNCAATAAGAGTCGAGTATTCCGTTTGTTGACATTCGCTTTCGTGGCCATTAGTTATACAAAGATTGGCCGTGGCTATATCATTTTGTTTTAATAAACACGTGCGCGTTGTTTGGCAGTAGTAGTTACGAAGTGTTAAGCTCGGTAAAGATAAACAAAAATAGGTGTGTACATTATAAAACTTATATCTGTAGTTAACAACAGCTGAGTATTTCGTCATTTGTAGAGTTGTGCGTTTCTTTGTGTTGCTGAAATTCGTCACGATTCGTCNATAACAACAGCTGAGTATTTCGTCATTTGTAGAGTTGTGCGTTTCTTTGTGTTGCTGAAATTCGTCACGATTCGTCTGCTCGTTCCGTTTACGTGTTCCCTGTCCGTTTTCTTGCGCATCCGTGTCATTGTAGGGTGGGCCTTACTGGTAGCGAATACGTCCTTCCTGGTCATCTTCGTCAAGTTGAGGAATGAGGAACTGGTGGAGCATGTTCAGCTACACATTGCCGGCAATGATTGTCTCCGTGAAGAAGAAGAGCCGGTGCACTTGATCTTTGCTGAGGACACCAAACACTCTCACTCTGGGAGTGTCACGGACATGTTCCACCGGGGCTTCCGCTACGCAGACTCCTGTAGTTGTGAGTGTTGACCTGAACACTGACATGGGGCGTGTTTTCGTCACTGGAAACTATACATTCCACAAATGTTTTCGTCATCTTCAACCCGCAGCAACAATTCTGTACAAAATTCCTTACGAGCACGTTTATCGCCATCTGAAAGGACCTGCACTATCAATAATCGGTAGGCTCCTGAGGGGGTAGTGTCAATTCCATCTCTGATATTTCGTATAAATCTTCGTATTAACATTTATAACCAGAGGAACAAAATCAAAGCTATACATTACTTAACTAATGTTTTGAAATTTGTACGGTTTCAATTATACCTGTATTTTCCCATGTGGGATTGACAATATTAAATAATTATGAATTATTCGACTACGGTTACAGATGTGAAACTAATCATGTAAGAATAATAAGTTGAATTTCTAAATAACTGCTAAGATGTTCCCTATGCCTCGACTAGCTTGGTTTTTTTAAATATCGACTTGGAAAATTACGTTATGGAGGAAAATGCGTAAATCCAAGATGACAAGGATACTTCCCCCTTATTACTTAATCTGTTCCACCGCGTCTTAAGAAACACGTGGCCTTTCAGTTCGTAGGGTATGAGGAACAGAACATCACGTGCAAACAACATTCCTGCGCCACGAGTAGAGTGTAGGCCTACCGGGGGTTCTTTATGATACTGGGTGAGAAATGTCCTTTGAACTTGTGTAGGACGCAGTATGAATATGGTGTAGCGTGAACTGCTTTCCATATAATTAAAACCTTTATCTATTAATTTGATTCGAATGTAATTTTAATTAACAANGTGTAGCGTGAACTGCTTTCCATATAATTAAAACCTTTATCTATTAATTTGATTCGAATGTAATTTTAATTAACAAATTTTGAAATTAAATTTAACAACATAAATTAAAAAAAAATTAAGGGTTGTATGAGTATAAATTTACTGAATTAAANAATTTTGAAATTAAATTTAACAACATAAATTAAAAAAAAATTAAGGGTTGTATGAGTATAAATTTACTGAATTAAAATAATCTACTTATTAGTAAAATCTTATTTATAGATATCATTGTTGACTTTTAAAAATAAATTAATTCATGTGTTAATTTAATTTGTAATTTCAGTTTACAACTATATTTTATAACTATCTAAATGGTACCCTCTGACTCTTTAGTTTAATTTTTACATTTATGCTGTAAATATCGTATTAGTTTTTAATCCCCATCGAAATTTAATTCTTAAATTTAGGTTGTACATATAATTTTTGAATTCACTATTAAAAGATTTTTTCGTTTCAGTTTTTTAGATTATAATTATAAGTTTATTCTACAAATTAGTAAAATAACATATACTTGTACAACTTACATAGAATGGTGTAAAGTTATTATCACCATGTAGCAGAAAATAAACTGCAACATTCGTGTATTTTCTCTCCACGGCAAGTATATTTACACAGGCATCGCAATTGTATTATCACCACTGTGCATGTGTATTTTTATAATTTTCATGGTATTTCACTCCGTTTCGTAATTTAGCAGTTTAACAGAATTATAAAACGCGATCTCTGAAATGTGGGTAACAATTTACTTCACCGCCACCGAGCCCTCATATGCCACCTAATGGCCTTGGTGTCGTGAGACCGGGAGCCTAGACTCCCGTAACTCACCGGGTGTTTGTCAAACAAATGCACCCCGACATATACTCAAATCATTGGGCCGGCGGCGGGGGGCCTTTGTAGCTGTGGTTTGTTGGGCACCGGACCCGTATTAAGGCTGTTTATTGGTGTTGCCTATTATAAAGTAATATTACGTGTTTGTGTGTTCGGTGGGGGAGTGAAGCTCCCCTCCAGCCTCCCGTCTGTAGTGAATGTCAGTGTCGTGATGTCTGTCTGACATGTTGGCCTGTTGTGTTCAAGTGTGCTAATTAATCCCCCATGTAATGTGTAGGTGAGTCCTTAGTCTCCCGGGGCAGCGCTCAGGGTACGTGTCATCGTGTGGTCGTGTAGTGATAATTAGAAACATTGATAGTATGGTAGAGCTGGAGTGGTCCTTGGTATAGTCCATACTGTATAAGAAGGCCACTTTCTGACAGGTCTGCGAAAGTAGCGCCATTGTTTACATCTGACTACATCTGACTACGTATCCTTCCGCCATCAGCTGGTCCGTCAAGTCGGGGCTGTATTTTTTATCAACACGCTGTCAGCTAATCCACTTGCCATTGTACTGTATGCTAAACAAATTTTAAGATATTTTAAGACTGACATCTGTCTAAAAAAATAAGTAGGTTATAAAAGTAAAAATATAAAATGTTGCAAATAATTAAATATTTGCTAACTCTTTTTTAATTTGTCCGAGATAGTGAATTTGGGTTAACATTTGTGAGACGGTCTGTTGTATCTATTATTTTACTTTGGACGTTATAGCTAAAATATTCGAGTTGGAAATATGGACGTGGAATAACGTTAGAATTGCTTAAAAACTATTCACGCGTGTCTCACTTTCTACGGAAACAAGGAGATGGGTTTCGAGAGAACAATATGGCGTATAATTTACGTAGACGAACGATTACCGACCGAATATAAATTACTTGTACTCCAAATCGTTGTACATGAAATATGTGTTATTTTAAAAATTATGCAGAGCTCGTGGAAAAATATAACTATTGGCATCTGTTTGTAAATTCGTTATATATCGCGCAGGAAAGCGGTTAATTTCTGGCTGGTAATACCTCGCATAATATTCCAGAGATGGTGCGCACAGCACGTCACAGCGAAATTTGAGCCGCTGTTTTTGGATAACAGATAGCGTATTTTTTAAAGTAGATTGTTCTTATGTTATGGGATGGAAATACATTTCAAATTCGTGTCGTTTCGTCAAATTATTAGAAAAAATAATTCAACAATATTATTCAATATTTCTGTATGCTTNGATGGAAATACATTTCAAATTCGTGTCGTTTCATCAAATTATTAGAAAAAATAATTCAACAATATTATTCAATATTTCTGTATGCTTTTGGAATTAATATAAAGGACGTGTTGAAAGCGAGGTTGGAGAGGGATGATACGACATGAAAAAGCTTTCTGAAGTTAGCACAACTTCAGAAAACTTTTCCACGTCGTATCGTTCTATTGTACATTTCATTTTGAACACCTATCCATAACTACATTATCACGAAGTTTAGTTTTTAACACTAACAACCATTGTTTTGTGACCTTGTAAAATAAAATGTATTAATAAATCAAAGAACTCTTTTTATCCGGGTATTTTCTGCTTTTCTGGTGTGCATCCGTAATTCTGCAATGGCTGGGAACGTGGCCGAACTCAGCTCCATAACAGCTGAACGGATTTTGATGAAATTTGGTATGTATGTCATTTAAGTCCTAGAATAGGACATAGGATACGTTTTATTCCCGAAAATTGTACTTTTTCTGTGGAATAACAACAAAACCTAATTCTGCAACGGCTGGGAACGTGACCGAAATATTTTTTTCCTCTGGTGTCAGAGTTTATCAGGCCATCCAAGGACCTCTGAAATGGCTTAACGACTGCTATTAATCGATAACAACCGGGACCGAATATATAACGAGCCCTCCGAAGCCCGGAAGCACTCATATGTTTTGACACTAAACGGTCACCCATCCAAATGTGTGATGCTGGGAATGTTGCTTAACTTTGGTGATCGATTAAGATCCCTCAGCCACGCGCAAAAAATTGTGCCTAGGTACACTTATCTCTAAAGCTACAACTTGATGAAACTTGCGTTTTGATTTTCATACATCGACGCTGGAAAGCGGGAATGTGGTAACTACGCGATAGTTGCACAGATACACTACAAAAACAATACCCTACTTCTTGGCTATCGGGTAAAAAATATTTCCTTCCTTTTGGGTCTAGGCCAACATAGTATAATAATTTTATAATTCTGTTTTTATATAACGTGACAGACGTGCAACCCCTTCTCAAATTGTCGCAGATTTCAATGCTACGGCATCAACAAGTGCCAGCGTGCGAACTATTCAACAGACCATCATTGATATGGGCTTTCGGAGCCGAAGGCCCACNAAGTGCCAGCGTGCGAACTATTCAACAGACCATCATTGATATGGGCTTTCGGAGCCGAAGGCCCACTCGTGTACCGCTGTTGACTGCACGACACAAAGCTGACGCTCCCCGCGTCCATGTATTTTGGCCGTCAGAACACACACGCTAGCGAAGCCGCAGGCGGTCAACACCAATAAATATTAAGGGTGGCGGACGTGTCCAAAAAAGGATCCCGCGCCTCACAGCTGCAAAGACGGGCCACCCAAGTTTTCTGCACGTGCAGACGGCATCCGGAGGCAACGGAAG
>NQII01002017.1:261280-323749 GCA_002778355.1 Clitarchus hookeri | reverse complement strand
GCGAACTATACGTAATCTACGTACAGGAACGGGAGGGAGTTGTCTCGAGAACTTGTGTGGCAATTAACTTGTTTTAAAGCAATAATAAAACTAGAGATTTTTCTTGAACTCTTAATCATTACAGTGTATTGATTTATTAGGAAATTGGACCTTTAGAGAACAGTGTCAATCACCTTCCTCCAAAACCACAGCTCTGGGAGTTCTCAAAGCTTTACGCCTCGCCTGGGCCCGCTAACACCGCCATTGGACTGTTGATGACTGGAAACACGTTGCCTGGTCTGACGAGTCTCGTTTCCAATTGCATCGGGCGGATGGACGTGTACGGTATGAAGACATACTCATGAATCCATGGACCCTACATGTTAACAGAGGACTTTCAAAGCTGGTGGAGGCTCTGTAATGGTATGGGGCGTGTGCAGTTGGCGTGAAATGGGACCCTTACGACTCTGACAGGTGACAGATACGTAAGCATCCTGTCCGATCACCTGCACCCATTCATGTCCATTGTGCATTCCGACAGACGTGGACAATTCCAGCAGGACAATGCGACACCCCACACGTCGAGAGTTGCTACCGAGTGGCTCCAGGAACACTCTTCTGACTTTAGACACTTCCATTGGCCACCTAAATCATCAGATATGAACATAATTGAGCATATATGGGATGCCTTGCAACGTGCTGTTCAGAAGAGATCTCCACCGCCTCGCACTCCTATGGATTTGTGGACTGCCCTGCAGGATTCATGGTGTGAATTGCCTCCTGCATACCTTCAGGCATTAGTCGAGTCCATGTCACGTCGTCTTGCGGCACTTCTGCTTGCTCGCGGGGGCCCTACACGATATTAGGCAGGTGTACCAGTTTTTTTGGCTCTTCAATGTATAAAAAACACACAATAAAGCAACCAGTAACAAACTGCGAAAGTTTCCAAACAGATTTAATAGGAAA
Organism: Clitarchus hookeri; assembly: GCA_002778355.1. Classification (NCBI taxonomy): domain Eukaryota; kingdom Metazoa; phylum Arthropoda; class Insecta; order Phasmatodea; family Phasmatidae; genus Clitarchus; species Clitarchus hookeri. The sequence continues at coordinate 322,804 of NQII01002017.1, read as the reverse complement.
TTTTGAAATCCCGCCAAAAATAAACGACGAATTAGAACTAATGTGCAGACAAAACTTTTTACAGACGCAGTAATGGAAAAGTAAAAGCAAAACTACATAGTCGGTATAAAAGTAACTCCCTGGTGCGCGTCTGTCTGTCTGTATGACTGCGCTAATCGCGAGAACCACTGAACGGATTTGGATGCGGTTTTTACTGTTATGATCTGCATTTATTTACATTGTCCCAGCCCTTATAGGAGCTGAGCTCACATTAACGGTATGTCATGAAAAAAAGTTTGCTGCCAGCGCGCTCTCGTGAAATACGCTGCCTAATCCTTTAGAGATATATCAAAATCATTTACGAAAAAATTGTGTAAAATTAAATGATCTACAAGCACGTCAGTGGTAGCACACATCTATCTTTAATATATCAGTAGTAATAACCGAATTTACAATTTAAATCACGCAGTAAAAACAAACGTAAAATTCACTGTCTTTTCTAACCATAAAGAATTTAATGTTTATCAAAATAAATAAATTCATAATTTAAACTGTTTAATGTAGATAAGAAATGTCCTTTACAGCATATAACTGTCGCCAATATTTTAAAAGTTATGACAAGTTTTGTGAAAAAGTAATTTATAAAATCGATTGCGTTTATCGCAGGCAAATGAAAGTGAACAAGAAAGAGAATCTAGGTGACCAATAACCGAAAGAGGAATATTTTGCAAAGAGAAAGTGAGACTGCTGCTGAACGTCGAAAAAATTAATGAAGTAGAGCTCGCAAAATTCAATGCGCCAACACAAGTCTGTTACTCAGTAGATACAGAACTCGACAGTGAAGAAGCTGTGCACAATCCCACAGAATTTCTTAATTCATTGAATCCTTCTGGCATGCCACCACACAAACTAATTTTGAAATTTGGAGCTCCCGTAATTTTATTGAGGAATATAAATCTACACCGAAATTATGCAACGGGACTCGATTACAAATATAAAGTTAAAAAAGTTATCTTATTGAAGGTAATATTCTAACTGTTTGCGGTATTGGAGAAACTGTTTTATTACCTATAATTCCAATGATTCCTTCGGATTTGCCTTTAAATATTAAAAGATTCCAACTTCCAATAAGAGTTGGTTTTGGTAAGACCATAAATAAGGCACAGGGTCAAACACTTAATGTGGCTGGAGTGGATTTGAGTGGAGCATGTTTTTCACACGGACAACTATACAACTATACGTGTGTCACGTCAAACAGAAATCCTTTTATGCTGACGGTCGGAGGCAAAACAATTAATTTTGTATATAAAGAAATTTTCTAAACCACTATCATATACTATTTTTATGTTAGAAATGTATGAATGTGGATAAAGCGAAGGAGGGAGGTATGTCAGGATCGTGGTAAATGGAGGTCCACAATCTCTGCCTACCCCTCTGGGAGACAGGTGTGACGTGTGTGTATGTATGTTTGTATGCTATATATGACTACTAATTTACTATTATATATTATTGGAATTGTCTTTTCCCAATTTATTTATAAGTGTATCACTGTGAAACTCAATTGTACCCGGGCGAAGCCGGGCCGGGTCGCTAGTAAATATATACTACTAGCGAACCTGCCTGGCTTCGTCCGGGTACAATTGAGTTTTACAGTGATACACTAATAAATAAATCGGGAAAAGACAATTCATTTATATAAAAACAGAATTATAAAATTATTATACTATGTTGGCCTAGGTTTTTAACTGACTACGGCCACCCAAAAGGAAGGAAATATTTTTTACCCGATAGCCAAGAGCTTGATAACTTACTTTATAAGACTTAATATTTCATTGAATCTGTTTACGGATTAAACCTTCTTTTATTTTTTTTTTTTACGAGAAACGAACTCTTTCATGACCGTAAAAGTAGAACCTCTGCTGACAGAAACCCATGTACCACGCACACAGCAAGCCATGAAGTGAGATTCTATGTGACATATCTGCTACTTACTACGATACAGNGGGACATATCTGCTACTTACTTTGATACAGCGGGATGATGACATATCTGCAAATACGGATATCGGCGGATGTGTGCGTCATAACATTAAGCAGTGCTGCACTTTCTGTGTGGCCAGTGGTAGACATCATGTTGAACAGAAACTGAGCATTATATATTCTGACAAAGTGTGTACATTTGTAGTAAAATATACGAAACCTGTTCAAAAACTTCGTGAAGTGAGTTAGTTGTTCGGAGTCAGAAACCTTAGGAGGCTTGGCGTGGGTATCCTTCTCGAAGTAGCGATCTTCACACAATATACCCCGCTCTTCTCAAATACATATTGCAGGATTAGAGGGATTGTTGGGACTTTGGCACATCTGGACTTGGGAATGAAGCATTGGAGCTGTTCGTGCCATCACTCCAGTCGGACGGTGGCCATCTTGGATCCATGTGAACTTGACCCTAACCTTGAACACTAAAAATCCACAAAATTCGCAAAAAAATCATTTAAAAATTTTAAAAAAATATTTTTAAAATATGTAAAATTATCAAAAATGTATCTATAAAATTTAGAAAAATAACTAAATTTCGAAGCGACACTGCTCGCTGTGTGTTGTGAGAATTTTCCGTAAATAAAATAGGTCATAGTGTGTCATATCTGGTTGATTTTTCCTAAGTTTCTTCAGCGTATATGAGATTTCGTCCCGTCTCGAAGAGTTGCGGAAAAGGAAAGGGTCCTGTACACGATAATGAAGACAGTGTTGACGGCGAAAACAGTAGCCAGCTGACTTTGCTGAAAAAAGTGTCGTGAATATTTCAGAAGTCGACAAGAACTCCGAAGACATATTTCCTTAAGANTAGCTGACTTTGCTGAAAAAAGTGTCGTGAATATTTCAGAAGTCGACAAGAACTCCGAAGACATATTTCCTTAAGACGCCAATGAAGTTGTTGATAGACTCCAACATTTGAATGCCTTGCACAGTAAGGCGATATATTTAATCACCTGTTAACTTAAGGAAACCAGTTACATGTAATGAAACCATAGTGAATTATCCATCATCTGAAAACATCAGAGAAACGCAAACATTCAATGCATGGAGAAAGTGGGATAATAAATTAATGTGTTCTTAGTCGTGCCCATTTTTTTATTGAACATTACACTGCTGCTTTTCAAAAGTCTTTCTATTTCGGTGATGTATAAATTCGAATGCAATGGTCTGTTTCAAAGAAAAATTGTACGAGAAAGTGCGCTACGGGGAATATGGTTCAATCTAAAATATTATGTCTTCATCGGGCTGTTTAAGTCGGCTGGGTTTTGTTTGACATAAAAACGAACTGAGAAAGGAATGTTTTTGAAGAATTGAAGGGCGAAATTTTGGGATCGACCGTGCCGGGAATCGAACTTGTCTCGTCGTTCTGGGGGGAAGAGGCCGAGTGAAGAATGGGCTGGTGTGTAGGTGGATTTCATCTTTGAAAATGTTTGTACAAAAGAAAGGATGCTGTACGCATACTTGTGATGGGAAACGAGAGCTCTAGCCAATGCAGTCTCTCTCTTATGTGACACCATTGATGAAATAATCTTTGCAAAATGGGCCTGGGGTGTTATTTTCGAGGGGGAGCATGTACTAGTGTGTCCAAATCTTCATAATTTAGCAGATTGCAGTAGGCCTTCTGACCTGAGTATTCTCTCCAGCTACCTGATACTTTTAAAATTTTGCAAATTACAAGCGTATACATGAGTATTTATTTATTATTATTATTATTTTGTGAATCTATTGCTTAAGTACTTGCATTATACAAGATTTTGTATCTTCGTGGCATCACGAGTCGCTGATAAGAGCACAAGTATGCTAGCAAGCATCAGAACTCTTTCTGAGCATGATGGAGGTGCACAAAGTTTGTTGAAAAATTAACACCGATAATGGGACATTTTTCTCTCGCTTCTATATTTTAGAAAATTTATCGTTCGTATGTATATGTGATACACTGCCATGCCAGGGCTGATACATAACCAACGTGCGTATGTACCTCTGCAGGTTCGTATGTATATGTGATACACTGCCATGCCAGGGCTGATACATAACCAACGTGCGTATGTACCTCTGCAGGTTCGTATGTATATGTGATACACTGCCATGCCAGGACTGATACATAACCAACGTGCGTATGTACCTCTGCAGGTTCGTATGTGTATGTGATACACTGCCATGCCAGGACTGATACATAACCAACGTGCGTATGTACCTCTGCAGGTTCGTATGTGTATGTGATACACTGCCATGCCAGGACTGATACATAACCAACGTGCGTATGTACCTCTGCAGGTTCGTATGTGTATGTGATACACTGCCATGCCAGGACTGATACATAACCAACGTGCGTATGTACCTCTGCAGGTTCGTATGTGTATGTGATACACTGCCATGCCAGGACTGATACATAACCAACGTGCGTATGTACCTCTGCAGGTTCGTATGTGTATGTGATACACTGCCATGCCAGGACTGATACATAACCAACGTGCGTATGTACCTCTGCAGGTTCGTATGTGTATGTGATACACTGCCATGCCAGGACTGATACATAACCAACGTGCGTATGTACCTCTGCAGGTTCGTATGTGTATGTGATACACTGCCATGCCAGGACTGATACATAACCAACGTGCGTATGTACCTCTGCAGGTTCGTATGTGTATGTGATACACTGCCATGCCAGGACTGATACATAACCAACGTGCGTATGTACCTCTGCAGGTTCGTATGTGTATGTGATACACTGCCATGCCAGGACTGATACATAACCAACGTGCGTATGTACCTCTGCAGGTTCGTATGTGTATGTGATACACTGCCATGCCAGGACTGATACATAACCAACGTGCGTATGTACCTCTGCAGGTTCGTATGTGTATGTGATACGCTGCCATGCCAGGACTGGTTCATAACCAACGTGCGTATGTACCTCTGCAGATTCGTATGTGTATGTGATACACTGCCATGCCAAGGCTCATACATTACCAACGTGCGTAAGTACCTCTGCAGGTTCATATTTAACTGGGGACTACATTAGAATCGGTTTTTAGCTCTGTTATTACGACGTCTACTCTATAATTTAAAAAAAAATTATTTAAGGGAATACACTTAATTTACTTTTTTTCAATGGTCAGGTTTTTTGTGTATAAACATAGACGATTCCTGAGAAGTTTCCAGATTAATGAAAAACTTAAAACACTAGGGTTTTTTTCACCTCGGAATATCTCTTAGATTCGGAAATATAAATATGTAGCACTGGTTGCGACAGGAAGTGCATTATCTTAAGTTCGTTACTGGGCAATGTTTCTCCCTTTTTATGTAATGGGTTGCCTTTTTTCTTACCTTAATTTGGTCTCTAGCCTGCATGCGTATGTGTATATATTTACTATCAGTGCAAAACTGTCTTAGTTTTTCCCGTCGCAACATGTGTTAAATATTTTATTCTTAAAATTAGGTTTACACTCGTATTTGCAGATGTCAGTGGGTCGAATATTCTGCTAGATTTATTTCTCCCAAACGGTTTAACATTAATTGACCACTGTGTACTTGGGCTTGGAAATATTCCGATGTATATTTATCAGCGGTTGAAGGAGTCGTTCGTTGGATAACGAAGAGAATAATAATGACCTGATTCGGTATATATTCCTAGAATTATCAGACTGGCCAACAACGGATCGTGTGCGAAATGGTAGCTTTAAATACCTGTAAATTGCAAAATTCTATCTCGGTAGGCATCAAATATGCAAGAAATTACTGATACCAAATATATATTTTTGCTCAGTACAGTGATTTATTTAAAGTTAATACGTACATATTATTCTGCGTTACTAGTTGCTATTGTTTATGTTTAAGTCCCCGTAACGTGGATGGCTCGTGATACTGAAAGCCCGATGCTACGGATTCGATGTGAGAGAAAATGGCCCAACCCCTTTCTCTTATAATGAACACATAAATCTATTTCATTCGCAACTGTATTAGATTCTCGTAAAATAGTAGCGCGAGTTTACAATATATAGGTAGTGTATAAGCCAAATAATAATAAAAGTAAATTTCATACTTTTTTTTAAGAAGGAGCGAGTTGCTACGGCAAGTGGCGCAAGTAAGGACTCGACGGATAAACCATCCCGGCATTCAACTGGAGTGATTATTAAAATATAAATTTGTGCCGAACGAGTCTAGTATCGAACCCGGGCCGCCTTGAACATGGGTCTTCCCTGGTGTTGACTTGTGCGTGCAGATATCTGAGTTTATTATCCTAGGAATGAAAGTTGTCTTGCGTGGGAAATAAAACAAGCTGCTGGAGCGACAAGCCTCCCCCCGGCGGTCAGTGCGCTAGGGCAAAGTGCAATTCAACACCTGGTGCAGCGCGGCTGGCCGTGTGCGCGAGCTCAGATTGCGACTGCACGTGCCTCTTGTTTACTTCTGTAATGGGACTCGTGACCACTTCTTTAAGTACGCCTTTGTCTTATTAGTTTATTAATGCATCTATCAGTCTCGCCTGCAATAGGGATACTTCGGGATCTCTCTCTGTGTGTGTAGGTGTGTGTGTGTGTGTGTTTGACGTATGATCAAGTGAAGGATGATTATCCCCCCTCCTCCTATTTCTTAGTTTCACAGCACCACAAATTGTATTTGGTTTCGCCGGAATTAATAAAATATTTCACATTTTATTATTTTGTTTAAAAAAGTGAATTTCGAGCCAGAATTTATTTACAAAAAAAATTGTACATAGAATTGATTTTCTACAACCAAAATAAATAATTATATCACATAAATTTCATGGTCGCCATAATACGCTGGCTGCAATATGCTATAATTTTGCGCACTTGTAAAGATTTTCCTTAAATGTCTCGACGAGGTTGAAGGGTGGTGAATGAGAGCTGAAAGCGCGTGTCTTTGCTGGAACTAGTATTGTGGTATAAATCTGCACTGTGAAATAGCATCTCGGGAATAAAGCTATGTTTTAGTTCGCTTAATTCATAAAGAGTCAATACTGTTGAAACCTGCTGGATTAGAGGTCACACACATATACATATACATGTTCGCATGTTACGTTTCATTCCGCTAAAGTCACTTAGTGTGAGTGGTCTCTGAAGGGAAGGATGGTGTGTTTTACCGCGGATCAGATATATATTTTAATGGAGCGAGCACACAAGAATGTATGAAAATACAGAAATTTGTTTGCCGAAAATTTATTAGTTCTTCATGATTTTGTACTTGTGGTGTTTGAACCTTTATGCAAGCGTCTTCTCACAGTATAATAATTTTTGTCTGCAAAACTTATTATATATGCATTATTTGAGCGTATAAAGAGTTTTTTATGCGGACAATTGGTGCTAAAATATCGCCGCATGTGGAGTTACCATATGGGTATTTTTTTCCGCTGTATACATTTCTTAAAGTTCTGCTTTTACTTCGGAGGAAATGGTTTTAATGATGAGCGCTATGCCTGGGTTAGGGGGAATACATGGGTTTCTTCACCTCGCATATCTAATACCGTGAGGTGTAGTGAAGTGGGTTTAACACGGTTTCTGGGTTTTTGTGTCATGATTACTTCATAGAAAGTACTATAACGCATCCGTCAAAGAAAAATAATATTTTTCAAATCCTTCATTTTTCATATATGTAAAACATATTTACAATATCTTAGTAACGGCTAGTGTCTCATTGAATATTTTTCTTTAAATTATAACAAAATGTTTATCCTAAATATTTTGTTTTCTTTCATTTATACCAAAACTGATATACAAAATATACATTTTCCTTTAAACTTCGGTCAGAAGTACATACCTCGAGATAAAATTGGATTAAACATATTTCAATATTATTATTATTCTGCATAATAAAACGAATACTTTTTACACGTGTGTCTTCTCTGAGTCTTGAAGGGCATTACAAACATGATTTTTTTTTTAAATGTATAATCGGTTCCTCATAGTCGTTTTTTAATGTACCACGGGTTAACATAACTACACAATCTTAGGGCTTCGGCGTTGCACGGCGCACAGCAACATTTTTGCACCCGTAAAGTTTTGCGTCGAAACGGCGGGCAGCGGAAATGCTTGTGGAGGTCTACAAAGTTCGTTCCAAGGGGGCACGACTTGCGAATCGCTGACACTTTTTCTTTTAGATAATGAATAATATTAATACAACGCCACGTGATATTTCTTCATTTTTAACCTATAGAGGTTCAACAAGATTACTGTCTACGCTACTGAATGCACTGTGCGGACCCGATTATCTCAAAATGGCAGACGCTATTGCGTCACTGAGATTGCCCAGTGTGAATACTTTACTTGTAACTGTTTCCTACCGCAATATTCTCTGCTCTCATCAAAGTTTGTGCTCTGGCAAGCAGTAATAATTGCGTGCACGTGTTTCGTTATTCTGAACGTCCTAGAAATGCGACACTTTGGCAGTAAAATGGCTTGAGCCACGATGTGTGGGTAAACTGCAACGTGTGATCGTGTTTCTAGTGGCATGGCTTGCACTGCGCACTTACTTCAACCACTAACAAGGAAGACGTACTCTATACAAGTTCTGGCTTCCAGTCCCAAATATGGCGCAGCTTACTGCCACATTCATAGCTGTCACGTACATCAAGTCAGACAAATCCTCGCATATTACCTGTGAACTTTCAGACAAATATGACCTACTTGCTATATGGCACGGGCTATTGATGATAAGTTCCGTAATTTCCAAGATAGTGCCCCCAAATTCTCGCTAAATGTATCATCATTACAGCAATATTCAACTATAGACTTGCATGTAGTTTAAGATACTATTCGTTATTTAACACGTGATGACTTTCAACATTTGACAGGAGCATACCTCTGGATGTGGACAAGTAGTGAACAGTAGTGCATTGGATTTATTTACTGATTATGCCTGTATTGGATGTATTCAGGGCGTGCTATAGTTATGTATGATTGTGACGATTATGAGGTATTTTTGTTACAGCCAAAACTAATTAGACTATATTACTAAAGAATCCTACCAGCAATTTAACACATGTACAATTACAGACTGTCCAAAGTACTATGTAATGTAAATGCGTTAGGTATTTTGTAATATAGCTGGCGTGCACTTCTAATTTTGTTAATATTTGTCTGAGAGCAGGGGAAAGAAACAATCAAGCTTGAGCTTTATGACAAGTATAGAAAAACGGGATCCAGCATATTGTGTAGTAAGAGATTTTGTATGTGAAAATTCACAATGACCATGTTAAAGCAAGCACCTTCCAAATGTTACCACTAAAAAGGCGCATTCGATTTTGACCTTAAACACATATTCCCTTTTTTGCCATTATTTCGCATGCATTTATGGATGTATACTTTCTCATAAAATATATGCGCGAATACATAAACAATAAATTACTGATATAACTAATGGGTGTACTTTCCTCTGCATAGGTGCAAATGTTTTTTAATGAAGTCCTTAGAAGCTTAGATGGTCATTAGGCCTTCACGTGTGTTTGACAGCAAACATATGCTACAGTAGTGATACAATTACAAATACACAGGTGCCTCACCCAGGACTCAAACCCAGAACACCTCGTACCATTAGCTAGAATACAATAACCATTTTACGAAAGTAGGAGTCGAAACATCAACTTCGGATGTAATCAGTCAACTCTTTTGAATTATATGGTTTACTAAGCTTAAATATTTACAGAGCCGTTATTTTGAACATATGTATCTGCGCCACCTATAACACGTAATGTTACGTGGCCTACCGTAGTGTTACTGGTGTAAGGAATTTGGTGGAAATCGTATGGTTAGTCCCTGAGATATAGCATAAAAACAGTACTTTCTTATTTGGTGTTATCGTACAAATGTGCCTGTAAAATTAGTAATGTATACGATGCTCCTGATTTATAATGTCAAATACCCATTTTTATTTAATTTGGTTCAATTCTTTAATAGTTAAGACCAATTATCATAATATTTACCTGGCCGCCATTTCGAAAATTAATGTCTGACCACACTAAAATTATGTAATTTTACATGGCCTTCTGTAGTGCTACTGGTGTAAAAATGTTTGATGGAAATTAGTTGAATTGTTTCTGAAATATGGCAAAATGTTAGATTTTCTCCCCTGGAAGTATTTTGCAAAAAAAGGCGGAAATTGTATCTCTGCATCTATAAATTATTATTTTAATGAATTCTGCTAATGCACAAAACTTAGTTAATTTTTGTTTAATTGATTAATATGTTTTACATACTTACCTAAATTATTTATATTAACGGCTTTAATAATGCATGCCATACTTAAAAACCCGTTAGTGTAAACACACTGCTGTATCGCTACTTCCGCATAGAATTTGGTCGAAATCGGTTGATTGGTCCTAGAGTTATGGCATAAAACATCCATTTTTTCATGTGACGATCTTCATAAATGAAGAAAAAAGTTTATATACTAGCCCATTCGAAAATTGCCGAAGATACTGCCAGCATACAAAGTTAAGTGACAATTGGTTACATAGTTTCGTAGATAAAGCACACTAAGCTAAAATGTTTTATAGCCGCCATTCCGAAAATAAGTGTCTGGAGTTCTTAAAACATACAAATTAATTAACTCTACCACAGTAAAACGTTTTTGCCAAAATTATTAGAAATCAGTTGATTGTATCCCGAGATAAGACATAAAAACTTTATATTTTCTTGTAGGGCCACGTTACAAAATGGCAGAGTTATGAGACTCCTTATAGCCAATTTAGTGGTTATAATATATATTGCTAGTAAACAAAGTTAAGACCTACGTTGAAATATGTTTCGTAGTTTTGTAAATATTACGAACACAACAATAATAATTATATGGCCACTGTTTTAAGAAATGTGTCTGACCTACTTAAAACTTTAATTTACATGACCTGCTGTACTGCTACTTGCTTGCCAAATTTGGTGGGAATCTGTTGTATTTTTCGGGAAACACGACATGTAAATACTGATATTTCATGTTATGATATCTTGCAATATGGCGTACAAAAATGCTTTTAATTGTACACATTTGAGGACTCTAATATATACTACCAGCGCACAAACATGAGGTAGAATTGAATGCATGGTTTCGACTATATAGCATACCACGCTAAAATATATGGCTGCCATTTTAAAATAAGTACCTCATCTAGTTAAGAAATACCAGTTTACATCAATTGCCGCAGTAGGCCTACTACTAGTTTGCCAAATTTGGTAGGAATCAGTCAATTGTTTCGCAAAATATGACATATAAACTTAATTAGTTCGTGTGACGGCATCAAACATAATGGCGGACCTAAGAGGCTCCGTGTAGACACATTTGATAGTTGTAATATATGTGTAGAAGGTGCCAGCCTATCAGTCTCCTCGCCCTCACTTCCAACTGCACTCGCCACACACAGGCAGTCGCACAGTGCTGAATGACGTCACAGCTGCCACCACCATCAGGTGATCGTCCGACTTCAAGAGGCATCTCGTCAGGGCAGGGGTTCTTAGGGCCAGCATGTTGTCATCCAAACCCACCCAGCTGTCAGGCGCATGAAGCATCGACGTAGGAGACATGCGCCGCACCGCTTCCCCCCTTTCAACCTCGTGCCGCCTGCAGAGTGTGGGGACCAGTGTTGTGTCATACACGACAGTGTTCTGCCTAGGTTCTGAAAATGTATTACACAGGCAATAAAGCTGAGGAATATCCTTCAATATTGCTCCCGTTGTAGTTTTAATATTCAAGTATGGCTACCTAACCCCTTTCGCCCACCAGCGAAATGAAAAAACATACTTACAACAACTATTATCTCCATAAAATTATTGTGTCATAACAAAAATTGGTTTATAGCGTTTTTCTGGATTTTTACAGGTTGNACAAAAATTGGTTTATAGCGTTTTTCTGGATTTTTACAGGTTGAAAGACATTTGTAAACGCCTTTGTCATGTGCCACAGACAAATTTAAGTTTGCCATATTCTAATATCAGCATCAATTCGCTCTCTAAGTTTCTTAATCTGGGCTTTAATTAGCCTGGTAAGAACACGGGAACCGCGCCTGCGCAGCTTCATTCTGCGCGAGATCAACTCCCTCATATGTTAAGGCAGTGGATCTGTGCAAGTCCGCGGGGTTTCTTCCGGTACTTATAGATTAATTACTGTTTGAATTAGCTCTGTGACACGAGTGACAGCTGAGTCTAATACTTCGAGAGTATTAACAAGAACTGGCAGATTCATTGCCCTGTCCAGGTATTCCCTAAAGCCAGGCCAGTTCGCATTCTTATAGTCTTTAACTTTGCGAATTGGCATGTTGTCACTTTCAACATCTCTGAACAACATGCGGACAGGATTATGGTCCGAAGACAATTCATGGAGCACTTCTTATTCTAAGGTCATATGAAGGCCTTTATTAAGCACGGTATCTAGTATATCAGGTATCTGATTAATTGTTGGCTTAAAAGTAGGTCCACTTAGCTCCTTAGCACAATAACTGTGTTGCTCCTGGTGTCTAAATAAGCTATTCCCATTGGCTGAACGCGCGAGACAGCCCAAGCGGGATGCTTTGTATTTAAATCGTCAACAGCGAGTAAAACTGATGAAGAATTTATTAATTCATTGCTACTAGCTGAATACCTTATTTTACTTTAATACCCACATCTTCTAGTGTTTTTAGTTCTAGTAGTTTAGCTGGAGTGCACGCGACTGTGTAGTAAATTGAAATTAATACTCCGCCGCCATATTGATCTCTATCTGAACGATAGCATTTAAAAACCGGGATTGGAAATATAATTTGTGGGCGTGAATGCGTTTCATTAATAGCAATAATAGGGACCTGGTGCCGAGAAATAAAATCTATCAGCTGTTGTTACTTATTGCGAACGCCTCTAGCATTCCAATAAGCAATACAAGTAACAAAATTAAACATATGAGATGGCAGATTGGTATTATGTCCTCTAGCACACATTAGAGGACTTGGGTAACATTAATAGGGTGAAACCCACGAGGGCCCGACACTTGTCATCCCGCCCTCATACTGGGTCCGTCCAAATGGAGAGGAGCTTACAAATGCTATCCAGCAACTCTACCAGTGCTGGATGGCCTTGTGCGGTGGGACAGGACCTTATGAAATTAAATAAAGTCGGAGTTTCCAGGTTTTCCGGAAAGATTGACCTGCTAGTTCCCAAACTGGCCGCACTGGCGTGGTCCGGGACGGAAGCTGGCCTCTCATTGGCCGGCACCTGATTGGGCGAGGGCTTGGCGGAGGCATAGGCCGGGGGAGGGGACTGCTGCTCGCGAGCTGCGGAGGATATTTCCCCACCTTTCAGCGAGATTGGTGGCTCGCCTTTCCCTTATATTGGGTTGGGGAACTTGGAATTGGAGCCTAAGCCGTGGATTATTAGCTAGAGCTGGAAAACCCAGCTCGTTATGGGCCAACACACCTTACGTGTTGGCTGTAGGAATGGGGAAGCCTTGTGCATACTCAGACACACAATGTTGTACCTGTGTGCGCCNGGGGGGGGGAGGCAGCTGTGACATCATACTCATCTGCTGGCGCTTGTTGCGCTCTTCTGCAGGCAGGAAGCGCCACTTTGCAAGGTTGCCTGTCCTAAAGGAAAACTGAAGTATGCAAGGGTGCAAGTTCGCTAGTATATACCTGCATTCGGACAAGGCATTAGTTCCCTGCCAGTGTTTAAGGCGATGGTATCTTTGCCATCTTGTGTGATACACGTATCAAAGTCCAACGCGATCATCACGCACGCAACTACTGCATGAGCGACTTGAGCACGAGCACTGTCACGAGTCCTGGGGGCTTATTCTTAGTTTCGTCGGGAACTGCCCACGTCAANGGCTTATTCTTAGTTTCGTCGGGAACTGCCCACGTCAACACGAACCCACTCTCTCTCATCCGACGAAAACAAAGTCGTCATGAAATTGGTATTCAGAGTACGGAGTCGTTTCGAAGGCAAGCACATTCGGGTATCTTCGGCTTTGACGACTATTTCCACCTATTCTACCCAAGTCTTTTTGTTTGCTTGCATGTTCGGCAACTTACAAGAAAAATGTAACTAAGAATATTTGTATCGGAATTGCCGGAATGTGTGGAAAAATTGTATTTAGAACCACATTGAAAATAATAATATTTACCATTTTCCGTAAACTATAAATGCTTGAAAAGTTTGTTATGCGAGCTACAAATCATATGTAGTTGTCTTATATTTGAAGGGGAATATGAGCAATCGTCGTTGGTAACAACGCCATTCCGCGACTATTTTTTGGGCGGGAGTCTCGTTCATTTTTCTCTTCCCGACATCGCAGTGCGTTTGTTTCGCGGTTGTTACATATTTTATCCGTCTTATTAATTAGAAGAATGGCTCACCAAGGACGGATTTCAGATCGCCAGCAGTCAATCATTTTGGATTTCATGGAGAGCCACCCAGACCTACAGTGAGGAAAATTTACCCCGCAATTGACAGCGACCGTAAAAAGTGAGTACTGGGTGCAGCTGACCAACTTGCTGAACGCCGATGGTCTTGGTCCAACAAAGGCAGAGCAGAAGTGATGAGGGAATGTCAGTGTTATGTATTAAGGTCTTAATATCCAATATAATTTGTTTGATGCCAGTTTATACTAATAGTAGTACACTTTCTGTAAGGTGTGAACATAACTACTAAAACATGTAGGTTTAGAGATTTAATTAGTGATGTTTCCCAATACCTAAATGTCTTAGTACCAAGTTACCTAACGTGTATTGTAAGTTCCCGACTTTCCTTTAAAATTTTTTTGTAAAAAGGCCTTTTTGGGGCTTACCGAAGTTGCTTACACATTTCCTAAAGGCGCGATTGCCAGTTAAATCTTTACCTTTAAAGAAATTTATGCTAGAAAGGGTTCTGATAATAAAGTAAATTGTTGAATGGCAAAATCAAAATATTAAAATAAAAAAAAACAGCTTGAAAAATCTAGGTGTAATTTGTAATTGCTTAGAAAAGCATATGTAGACCTAACAAAAACTGTCAAGCAACAGTTGAAAATAAAAAAAAAGTGTATCAATAAATCTTGCATAAAAGGCTAAAACAGGAAATGGTAGGTCTCCTGAATAATATTGCATTGTAGTTACACTACAATGTGTAACTACAATGTAATATTATTCAGGAGAGTATTTGTAATTTACAGTAACCTAGAATGGAACATGAGAGTGTATTTGCTATCTAAAGTAACGGAAACAAACTTACTAAGGTTACTCAAGTATTAACTACTATAATGTTTTATGTTTTAACTGCTGTTTCATCATTAAAATGAAATAAATTCAATAATTACAATGTGTTGCAAATGTTTGCACTACAATTTCCTTGCAGATATTCAAACAAAACAAACAAGGAAGTCATCACAATAAATGTGTTCAAATAACAAAATATATACATATAACTTTTGATGATGAAAATATTTTTTACCAAACATTTCATCTCAGGGAATAAATACAAATTTTGCAAGTTCCGAAATGTGATTACAGAAATCCTACCACATGAAAGGTATGAAACATTATTGGCACAAAAAAACTGTAGAAAAATTATATAGTTAAAATACTACACACATTTTTATTATTGTTAAAACTATGTAATCTGTAGATCGATAAATAATTGAAACAAATAACTATTTAAGTAAGACATAATTCACACTAATATGAGCTATAACAAACTAGTTAATAAATATGTATGTAAGTAAACAAAAAGCTGTAAAATAGTACCAAAGTATCACAAATCATAAGTAGCTCTGTAATCGTGTGAGTAGCACTAACGGATATCTGCAGGCTCAAACAACACTGTTTGCTTTTTAAACTCATAAATGGTTTGTAACTGGAAAAAATTATTTCAGACATGTGAAATCAAAAATACATCCCTGCAAAAAAAAACCAGCCAATCAAAGTAACCTGATTTTTTATTCTCTTATTCTTATAGACATGGATTGACTGGAAAAGCGCCACGAAGGCAAAGGCTGCCAGAATTCTGTGCCTACAGAATGCAACAGGTGGGGGACCTGTTAAAGAAATTCTCACTGAAGTGGAAGAGAGGTTGATGGCCCTAACTTCCTGGAATGCTGCCACTGGATTCGAAGGACTGCGTGAGGGAGGTTTCGAGCTGCAGAGTGTGCTCATGCCAGCATCCACCCCAGTGGCAGCAACCTTGACCTCAGCAACACCATCAGCATGTACCTTGGAGACCATGTCGCTACTAGGCCACCTGAGGTATACAGGATAATGGCTAGTAGGGTACTTAGTTAATTTACTTTAGTGCAGACTAAGGGCACTTGTGGTTGTTGCGTTTGGAGTAAACAAATACTCGCATTCTCCGTTTAACACACCAGTATTTTATTTGTCTGAAGGTAACATAGGTATTTACACACACTGGCGAGACTGAGCCCCATTACAAATCGTAGGCCTGAAGGGCTGGTGGGCGGAATTCTATGCGTCGGGGAAGGTTTTTTGAATGGAGACATTTCTACTTATCTGTGACTGCGGCTTTTGGTGAGTTGTCTTCGTTGGTAGTTGAGGCCTGTTGAGTGGGGTGGCCCTTTTTCAGGCCCTCGGACTGGCTCTTGTTGGCGTGCTGTACTCAGCTGGCTTCTTCCTTCGGCTTTGACTGACTCTCTCGGAAGTCCGGGATTGGTTTCCCGGGACTTGTGCTTTCTCTGCGACCTCGGCTGGCGTTCCTCGTCGAAGACCTCGCGTCCCCTCTCTTACATCGACGTCTGCACCGACTTGTCTCGCGCTCCCGACTTCTCCGCCTCGGAAACTGCCACTATGTTTTCGGAAATGAACTCATAAGTTCTCGGCACTTCTACTTGGTTTGTCTCGGAAATTTACACATGAAGTTTCGGCTGTTCCTGGGTTCTCTCCCCAGTGATGTCACAATTGACTTACTGACTGACTGCTTGCCTCGTCGCCATCCGGCGCACGACTACATCTTTTCGGGGAATGGCGCGTATTCGTATGGGGCGCCACTCGTTTCCAGGGAATTTACTCATAAGTTATCGGCACTGTTCCCATCACACGACTGCCTACTCCCGTGTCTCCTTCGCCTCCCGCCTCAGCTGAACACCTAACTCGTCTCGCGGCTGTGCCACCGAACAACTCCCATCTCTGCTGGCGACAATTGACTCTGCCAGGATCCGAACCCGGCCTTCGACTGACTCACCCGACTGCTGCCTCTCTACATGCGACATGTCTGCCTGACTGATTCTCACTGACTCTGGTCCAGCGCCTCTCGACAGCGCAGATTCAACTGACTCTGAACAACTGCCCTGAACAACTGACCTCCTGCCTCGTTTGCACCTGAATTTAACTCGTGTCCTGCTATATTCAAGTTAGCTGTCAGCAGTTTCTAAAGAGAGAAATTGGGAAATCCCCTGTGTACCTTGCGAATTTTTGTGCATGATTTCGTGTCTCGTCAGCGGCTCGTGCGCCCCACCCCTACTAGGGTGGAGGGAGGGTGAAGTTACTGTGGCGGGGATTCCTATGTAGCTGGGTCTGCACTAATTCTCGTCGGGGGCTCCCCGGCTTCCTTCGTCGAGGGCCGCATATCAGCTATTTCTCAGAACTTACCCTCTTTCATTCGGCTTCGGTTCTTCCCCGCGTGTCTTTACGCATCGGGACTGTCCCGAGGGTGTTTCCCCGAAAGTTTCGTTGTCAGCTGCCTGCCCTGGATAACTATAGCAGGGTGTGGAAATAGCGCAATGCCTATCCCATATACACGCCACACATCAACCACACCCACCACAACTCCACCCAACACAACATCCACAACAGTAACACCCACAACAGCACCACAGGAAACATTAACATCTATGTATCCAGAATTTTTTGTGACCAATTTTCTACAGGAACCTCTAAATATAAGTTCCCAGGCACAAGACATAACCATCAGCACTGGCACCACCTTCGCCAGCCCACAAGGAACCACCACTCCTACCAGCCAGTCTGGAAAGAGGCGCAGAACACATGCAACCGCTTCCATCTTTGAAGCATCATCAGCTGCTTACCAAAGACTGGAGGAGGCGAATTGTGCAGCCCGCCAAAGTATTGCTCTGGGAATTAATAGACTTGCTGATGAAGCAGAGCAGCAAGCCCGGGGATTGCATGCAGTGGCAAACGGATTGAATGCTTTAGCTGCAGCAATCGGCAACATGTCACAGAGGGATTTGTAATCAGTTTATATTTTTTAAGGGTGTTCATGGTAAAGTAAGCACTCCTGAAATTTCTTCTTTAAGCTTGATTCAGTTATATTCATCTGCCAAATTTATTAACATTACCATACGACTTTCATGTGGTATTGACATGACTTCATTGCTCAGTAGTCTACTGCATATATTCGTAATATGAACAAAAAGTAATAACGATTGTCGTACATGTCAATTCAGTTTGTGAATACTGATTAAAGTTTACGTTTTTCTTAACTATTCACATATGAATGCCCATATGCTCTGCTCTACTTTCCTGAGGTCATAAGATATGTATACTTTTATTTATGCTGTATATTTAAAGTTTCAGATTGGTTTAATATGATTCAAAACATGCCCAGACATCATTTAAACTTTTCCCCANAGATGGGTTTAATATGATTCGAAACATGCCCAGACATCATTTAAACTTTTCCTTGCTGTCTCATGGGAACAGCACATTTTTAGATAATAGTGTTTCATCCTTCATACAGGCAGACAATTTGTTTTCAACCGTCATTCAATGACATAAGAAATTGTTTTTAAAACTATTTATGACTACAATCACAGAAGATATCACACTTCTTTGAGTACTTACTTGTGAGGTTATTTTATTTCAGTAGAATGTTGCACAATCTTATGTTCCTACTGTATTCATTGCAGTTGTAAAAGTATTTGCGCACACATCTAAATTCTAACTGAAACAGTATATGTCTTAAAGTGCAAACAGCTCACAAATTATCAACCAGTTACGCTGGATTCACAATAGCGCAAAAGGGGCGATGGAACAGACTGCCAGCCATTCAGAAGTCAGTTCAGTTTATTGCAGAAACAACGTAAATGGCCAATGCTAGAGGATTTCAGCTCAGAAAATATTTATATTTGATTTGCATCACGTACGCAACAAACTGGAAAACAGATCAGAAGTTCGGACATCAAATATCTGCAATGCTGTGCAGTTAGGAACTAATTTTTTTACATTTTTAAAAACGTATGAAATTCTACAGGCGTTGTGACAATAATGGCACAAAAAAATTTTCACCGAAGAAAATGTAAATATTGAAGTGCAGGGACGTCCTGAATAAATACTTGTTGGGCAACCACAAACACCACTACTGGTAAAAATTTGGTTGGCATATATCAGTGGTACAAATACTGAATATTTACAGCCTAGAGACTGTTTTGTTGCACTTGCCAGAAATGTGTATTCGCAAAAATGCGAACTTTTTGCTGTCACACCTGTGTTGTGCCCTTCTAGAATTACACGTAGCGCTCCTATATGTACAGGCAAATGGTGGTGTTTCTTTTCTGTTATTAATGACAGAAACTATTGTCATAAAACTCGGTGCCTGGGCCAAATAGTTCCAAATTTGTACAGAATATTCCCACCATAATGTTTATCACTTAATGCAAAGGGTTTTCACATCTCTTAACACATCACTTTTGGAATGATCTTGATACAAGAAAATTACTTTTGGCTTATAAAGTTTGAATGCCATCACCAACACGAGCGTTATCTCAGCGGAATACTAACAATTCAAAACCTGTATTTACGCTGTCAATGTAGGGCCTGATTTCTCCCCAAAATATTTAGTTAAAGGCTTGAGGGGGAGTTAATAACTCACCGTTTATAACAACTTGTATGAAGTGAAAAGTTCACCCAGATATTTTATAACTGTATTAACATTTCAATTAAAAAATTATTCTTGCATGTGCAGTATAAAACATATTTGTTACCCCCCTCCCTTAGCCATACTAATGACATGTACGAAGTTATTGTTTAACCGGTTTGTGGACAGTCACATAAATATGCGCATTAATTGAGGTCCTCAGAAGTGCAACACAGTATGTATAAATCTCTGTAAAATATTGTTAATCCCTTCAAAGTTTAGCAACAGACAATTTCCAGGGTGGCATATCTTCCCAGGCAGTGGAATGCAAAGCCTTTTTTTTGGGACAGCAAAATACGTCATATACAGCTAGAATAGCATTACAAGTTCTATCGCTTCAGTCGCAACAACCAAAACTATGTTTTATTTATTATGGTAGTAAATTCTTAATTTTAGGCATTACAAATTATGTTACAACTACACTAACTTTTGCATTTATCTGCATAAAATGAAAAGAAACAGAATTACAGCAGAAATTAATTTTAACTGGCTGTATAGTTACACATTCATATTTCTTGCGAAATGTTTTTCTGATTTATATTTTCAGTATTGCAGTCATTGCTGAAATGTTTTGATATATGTAGTCACAGGCTTTATTTTTTTTCTGAAGGTTGATTTCAGGAGTGCTTCCTTTTGTGTTGACAGACTGCAGTGTTTATTTCTTAATATATTTCACAATTTGAATAAAGCCATAATTTTCAAGTTATAATCTGTTTGCAGTTTCTCCACAATTTGTAATCGAACCTTTGAAAAATCACTCCATGTATGATGTATTTGGTTTTTTCCTAAACATGCCAAGCATCACAGGCATTTTATACTTGTGTTAACATAAAAGTACTTTAATATTGGTTAAATTGAATTTGTACTTATAATATACGTATAAATTATAACGTTAGGAAATTAAATCTTATTAGGCTTGTTTACAATATACTATGATTACATAATTACTAACTATGTGTGTAATAGAAAATTACTTTCCAATATATTCCTGGGTGCATTGAAGTATCCTGTAATTGTGTTTTTGTAATAATACTCCTTACCCAAGTGTGTAAAATAAGAATTAAATACAGTTACTGTATAATTAAGGAAGGTGTAATATAGATACTACCAAGAGATATTTGTTGTGTTCTAATGTAAGTTCAATCTCGATAGATTGAAGTTCTGGGTGTGTGCAGCTCTCATCCTGCGAGAGAAACTAATCGGTTGTAAGCTAACTGATGATTTTGGGTGATGCAGACTCAAATTGGAACATTGCAATTCCTCTACATTATTTGCCAATTTCAATTATCTCAATTAGGAAGGTTTACAAATCTATTACTCTTATGTATGTAACGCTACTGGGATTATACCATGTATACTTCATGTTAAGATGTACGACTAGTGGGTAGATAAAAAAAACCAGTCCACTTTTTGAAAGTAAGTAACATTGCTTTTGCATTGGAAAAGCCGCAGCCCCTAACCTTCACATCTGCTGTTTAATTTTTCCCTTATTTTCGTAAAGTACATTGTTATAAATTTACATCCCTGAGATAGTTAACGGCTAATGAAAAAAAAACTCTTCTTGGTTGGCTACAAATACTTCAATTTGTTGTTACAGCATTAAATATATTTTATTTTCATGCACAATTACAAATTACTTATTATTTCAGATGGAATTTAGAAATTTAATGTAAGGAAACCCAACGTATAGTAGTTTTAAGCATGCTCAAAATAATACTGTTTTCATGAAGACGTGCTTATGTGACAAGAGGTTGCGTATGTATATCCAAAAGTGCTGTGACATAACTATGCACATAAGAAGCACTCGCATACAAATGCGTCCTTTCCGTAGGTTAGATTAAAACCCTACAATCCTAGGTTAGATTAATACCCTACAATCCTAGGTTAGATTAAAACCCTAAGACCTAGGATAGATTAACACCCAACAATCCTAGGTTAGATAAAAAAAATGTAAAATAGTGATTCACTCATCGTGGGGTTAGGTTCAGTTAGGTTAGTTGGGCACATATTACAAAATTTGTCATATGTTAATGCACCTAGTATATTCGTGTTCTGCGTAATTAGTAGAGTGGAAATGTATCGTTTACTGGGTTAAAAAATATTTTTTTTACAGAAAAGCCGCTACTGTGGGTAATTACTGATTATTTAAATTATGACTTGATTACATTGTGTATAGGCCAATTTTAATACATAGTATTTGTTCGAAATTTCTGCCAGAAACTGACTTACTTTGTAAAAAACATCTGACAAAACTAGTACTGGAAAATAAAGACTTATTATATCATGAATTAATATTTGTGTGGAAGTGAAATGTGAAGAATTTGAAAAATTTATAGGCGAAGAATTTGAAGATGACCATAAAATTTGTATACCAGCACTAAGATCGTTTTAATGTTGTTAAGCATGAATGCTATCATGCAACAAATAAAACAGCTGAGATTAGAAAAGAAAAATAATTACAGAAAAAACTATAATACCTAGGGAAAGAGATATATTTCATAAATATTTACGTTAAATGTCTATTACATCGACCCAATCCCATTTTTCCACTTACCAAAGAATTTGGCAAAACAAAACACGCAACAGCCTATTTTTGTCATGTGTGTACCTCTGAAACTGACAAACCATAAATAAATAAATAAAAAAGCAAAAATCTTGGTATACAAATCTAGGTCACTTTAATATTTCATTTTTAAAACTTCTAGCGAGATTGTGTCCAAAGCCAGCTAGATTAGGATTTAATGTGTTCACGACACAAATACTGAAATATTGGTTATAATGCTACATGGTAGCAATGTAGGTGAGCTTTCAAATGTCTCATGCATATGCCTTTAGTATTTACAACACAATTAGTAGCTGATGGTATTACAGAGCTACTTAATTCCATACTTCATCAAGTAAAGTTTGGCCCAAATAAGTAATATTTGTACAAGTACTAGATGACGTATAATTTAATTGCTACAGTTGCTTTCGACTGTACATTTGCAGGTTAAATGAATGTAATGCTTTGTCATTGTATAAATAACAACTGGGTTGAACTGTCCTCCAGTTATAGATATTCGGATATGAAATACTGTTATACAATCATTCCTTCATCTAGTATATTCTCTATTAAGGTGTGCACTTCTTAATGCATCATCAAATATATAGTTTTGTATTTATTTGTACTGAATGTAATAATACAAAATACTGTAGATTACTTTTCTAAGCATATATGAACAAATACATAACAACCAGGAATATGGTCCATTACGGATGTAGTTCTCTTCCATTACTCTCCGTGCTGCACTGTTCCTCCATACAAAGGCATCGTGTGCTGCTCCACCTACCGTGCATTAACATTAGTAATAACTAAATCAGCATCGCAAACCCGGGGAAAAAATTTTTTAATAACATAAGGCAAATCCTTTCAAATTGCCATAATACGGTTTATCATATAAGGCTTCCCAACGGTTCATCATATGAGGCTTACCAGCTGTACATTGAACGAGTGAACACCTTTCCTGTTGACGAAGAGGTTTTCAGGCAACTCCCTGTTGTTCAGAGGTGGTGCAACAATCTGTACGTGTGTGCAGTCTATCACTCCCACAACTCCTGGGAAGTTGTAGGTCTGCATAAACCTGCAGGGACAGAACATTATGTACTACGTAATGAAAATCATTACACTACAGTAATTACTGAAATGTCATTCAGGAGTAGTCTCTGAAATGTAAAGGCAATCAAGATTTGTGTGTGAAGATGCTAAGAATAAGTTCAGTGGCTTAATGGAATATATCTTTAGACTGTAGGGTCCCATTGTTTCCAAGCACACAAGTTTATTTCATTAAAAGTGCGTAGTGCTAGATTAAAAATAATTTTTAAAATTAAAACACATTTTCTTATAAATGTAAATTGCTTCATGATGACGAATGCATCATTGTGCAATCATAGAAGTGAGTTTTGCAATTTGTGGACAGACTCATGGCCATGTGTATGACAAGTGTTTCTCCAAGTGCAACATTCCACATGTATTTACACTTATTGGATAATTGATAGGTAAAGAATACTATGATTTCATAACAATCAATCTGTTTCATAAAAGAGTTAAATACCATTTTAAAATTTTATCTTACTGTCGTGATTTATAAAAACGTTTTAATGATAGGTTGTATTAAGACTTTAGGCCAAATAACTCCTACCTACAATAAAATAATTTTCGTAATTATGTTTAACAATAATAATTTAACATTCTTTATACTCTAGACACAAAACCATGAATTAATGGGTTTTTTTCGGCAGCACGGCTTCTTCTATTTCATCCAACATAGGTTACATCATTTGAGTGCAAGATGTGACAAATATTCTTGTTACAATTAAACTTTTTATGAGAGCAAGTTTTCCAAATTAGTGGCATTCTCATGCTAAACTTCTCAAGTAGCAGCCATTCATTTCAGAATTAGGTTTCTCAGATATATAAAAAAAGTTCAAGGAAACGGCACAAATGAATAACAAATAGAGTTCTTTAAAAAAAACTTTGATAGAGAACTTTTATGGTAAGACGCTGCCTTACAATTTATAAAAAATCGCCTCGCTGACCTGAGTTACACATCTGCTTACAGAAGGCTGGCTGAGACCTAGTAAAAAATTCTGCCCAACAGATAACTGATAGCTACCTGCGGCAAAAAATCTAAGAGCAGCCAACACATGTAAAAAGTGAATATGACAGAAATTGTCATGCAAGAATAAACATAGCACATATGTGAAAACCTGCTTATATAAAACTAACACTAGCAACATAACCTCACTTCATTTTGAGAGTTCTAAATCTGGGGGTTAGAATAAAATTAAGCAAATTTATCTTTTTTAACGTAAAATAGCCTATTGGCTTACTGTTACCCTAGAGAACTTCACAGCACATTCAACATAACATAAATTTAGTCTTTTCTCATATCTTTAATTTTAATAAAAGATTAAATATTTTAGGCATAGTTAAAATAAGTGTGTGTGATCGAACGAGATACACAGTAGCCGCTCTCTATGACCCAATATTGGTCTGCTTTTCTAGCACTATCACAGACAACGTGCATAGGGTATGAGGTTAGAACATTAATTACGTAAACAAGTGGAGATGTTTGTTTACTTCCTGTAAACAATATTTAAAGAATTTATATGAAATACAGTTAGGTAAAAGAAACTTATTCAAATAAAAGGGTGTCTTTTGAAAATTCAAATGTAGCCTAAACAAACACATTCCTTAATGTTGACCATGTGATTTTGAAAGTTGTCGAAAGCCCGTTTAATTTTCTTCTTTGCAGTGGTTCACTGAGATTGTTGCACAGCTGCGTTGCGACCGCCCTCGAAAAACGGGACATTTTAATAAATGCTCCGTCCTCCATGTCGAAGGGGTCATTGCTATCCCGCAAAAGCTTCCTCTCCCACCGCATTTGCAGAATCTGTTGCTTCCGCTCCTCGTCGTCCAAATCTGCCGCCTCATTTAATGACAATCTCCGCCACATCGCCGCCATGTTGAACCGACTCTCTTCCGACGAAATTATACCCTTCCAACCGCTCGTAGCCAGTTGTTTCGGCCCCACTGACTCGTGACGTCAAACTACCGTCGTTTTAAACTTAGAATACCAAATAGTTTGCTGGAACGAGGAATTGTTTCGATCCTACTTTCTTTCGTCGGAACTAAAACTTAGAATAGGCCCCCTGATCAGGAGAGAATGTGGAGAGTGCAGTGGTTTGAACGGCTCTAGTCAGCGACGTCTTGATAGCCGATAAGGGCGAAGGGAGGTGAATATGGAGCATCGCCGGAATGCAAGGGAGGGGGAAACGGGAGATCCCCGAGAAAGCCCGCCGACCAGTACGATTCCCACGTGCGGAAAACGCGGAGCGAACCCACTACACCACCGCAGCCCCCTAGGAAATATAAGAGATTCTACCGCCGATTAATAAGATATGAGAAGTTGCATGCCGGTAAGACTTTGTACTGCCGAACTCAGCAGTCTTGAATAGTCAGCTGTGTCGTACGTGAGCGCAGTGGAAAGTTACCAGAGAGTATGTGTTGTAACTTACAGCAAACTGCGATTATTATCATCCTGTACTGGCGCGTGAGCACTTGGAACAGTAGCTTGAACCCTGGTGACCCGGACAATGGCTTTGAAGAAGTGTGAAGCTGTGTAATTGTACCTACTTAGCTCACAGGTAATAGTCTCCTGCTACTTGGAAGCTTGTGTACAAAACCCTACTTGAGTTGGACGTGTTTACTTGGCACCGATGTGGACGTTCAGATCACAAAATAAAATTGTGCGTTGTAAGAAAGGTTTGCTTCAGCTAACAAAACATTTGTTTGTATTGGGTAAAAAAATATTTACCTGCCCCAACAAAATATTTTGCTGAGAAAACAAAACTTGAAAAGAAATATATATATATATGTCTAGCCACTTGTTTGATTGTCTTTGTTCGAGAATACAGCTCGAGAATTTGTTTGTAATTTTTGTGACAAATAGGATGGTAACGGTGTTTGTTGATGCCTTTATCGACGCTTATTATTTGTATGAATATACAAATAAAACAAGTTCAAACAGGAAACTAGCAAGTCAAGCTGTACAACTTGAAATATTTATTCATGCACGTTTCCAATATTTGACCTCTATCTGCTGAGAACATTCCAATCTCACTAACAGCAACTTTAGCTGAGGTTGCTGGGACGTGCTGCTCGGACGCAGACTATCTACGTTCGAACCTCTGCCCGGCGTTCATCCTTTCTACATTAACCGAAACTGATTCATGTGAGTCAAGCCAAACACATATTTAGTTGCACCAACCAATTCTTACAGTTTGGGACAACCAAATAATAACAACAAAATAATTTGGTTTCAACAACAAAATAGTTAATTGCCCTTATATAAACAATTAACTTGATTGCGCCAAACAAACTTTGTTTGATTCGAGAAACCTTTTTCTGAGTGATGTCTTGGTTGCACTTTCCCATACAGCACTTCACAGTTTGTCTGGAACACTGACACTTCACAGTTTGTCTGCAACACTGACACCGGTTGCTTATTGTTACATTATTTACAGATTTCCACCAGTATTTCAATAAACGCTAATAGTTTTAATCAAAGTATCTGGAATTTGTAACATAATAGCGTGACCTGCAAATAACTAAACCCGATTTTCTGTTAAATGCACCTTCGTATTCTGTAAAACCTGCCAGTTTCGCTCTCACGAAAAAAAACAATTTCAATGTAATGATATCTGAACACTTGTTTATTTGTAAATCAGGCTGTCATTGCGTCTCTCTACACTATATCTAGGCAATTAATACCTCAATTGCATTACTTTATAGTTAATGCACTGTTAATATGTGTTTATACTGTGAACACACATCCATGCATGCAAACATGTACAGGGCTATTCTCAAGTACAAGGTCAAATACTGTGATATGTTTAAATTATGCAAAATGAGAGGGAAAACTATACTTCTTATGACAGAGAATAAATATTAAGAGGGGCATATTTCTGAAAACCAAGATTGATACTGTTTCAGAATCCAAGGAGCTACTTGAGTTGAAACCACACATTTCTGAAACGTCTTACTGAATGTAGGCCTAGTTATAATGAAAATTTAATGGTGCATACACTATAATTAATTACAATTCTTTTTCAGCGACTCCATGAAACGAATTAGTTGTTTGAAGTTCAGTTCATGATCAGTTTCGTGATGTAAAAGACGTCTTCATAGAACGTGTTCATCAATCTGTGATTCATATTGAATGTACAAGTCTATATGTTCAACCAATCACAAACGACTAGAAAAAATTAACTCGATTTTGGTGAAGAGGAAATGTAATAGTAAATGATATAGTTTAGAGGAATTTAAGATGTGTAAAGGAAATTAATAATTATTTTTCATTGAGAAACTGAGGAGTGGCCTCATTTACCGCACGAAACTTTGAAATCCTTTCAAAGTTTATATGAAGGATTTAATTTATCACATCTTAATTAAATACAAAATAAACTTTTGGGGCTATTCACTCTCGGGCTAAAAGTTCTGGAAAAAACAGCTTCTAAGTTCCAAATTGTGAGGTTGTTTGCCTGTCAGCTGAGCAATCTGTGCAGCCGGGATTAAATATTATAATGAACAGGATTGATACCACAAATAAGATTTTCAAAAACACCTACCTTCTAACCTTAGTAATCTATGTTAATCATTGGAACGTCGTAAAATTGGTTCATATGCAGATTTTGATTATTTACTTGCACGTATTTGCAAGAAGTAATCTGATTTCACAGATATTATTTTTCATTGGCACATAAACTACGTCAATTGGTATGTAATTTTACTGCTCTTTTAATTATTGGTTTTATTTTGTTGTACAACAAATTTTTTTGTCTTTCTAGTATGTTTTCGTAAGGTGTTTAGAAGACCCTAGGTCTGAGCAGTTGTTGATCCGTTGCCATGGTAACCAAGTGACGTGGTGAGTAATTTTTGCCTCTAGCAATTTCGTGATTGATCACTTTTAGACGGCGTTGTTTAATTAAGTGTTTGGAGGGAATTTTATTTGCCAGGTCTAAAGTAAATGGATCACATCAGTCACGAGACACACTAGTGTTTATGAGGCCACAGATAAAATAAAGTCTGCAATTTGATTACATTTCTCCTCTCAGGATTAAGCTGGTTACAAGAAAGCTTATTAAATTTGACATTTTTCTTGCAACATTTCTGCACAGTAATTATTTCCAGCAGCAGTAGATATCTGTCCTAGTCATATTTTCCTGTTGTTTTGCCATTGAATTCTGTTGTGTTAATTGTAAGGGTTTTTCTGTCATACACTACAGTTCTTCCCAACTGTTGTACTTTGTGTCTCTATTCAGTGTACAATATCCATCCGAACCTTACTCATCTCACACGCAGTGGCAGAGTTATTACGTCTGGCGCAGTACGCGGGGCAACTGATCGTAGTGTAGTCGATAGAAGCTTCATCATAATTCAGATTTGTTTCATTTCTCATTTTTCACAAAGTTTTGACCTGGATTTCAGAACAATCCTGTGTGTAGGCGTTTCTGCACATTTTTTAAAACATATGATTGCAATAAGCTACACACAGTCCAAGCTTGCTAATAAATATTCTAATGCAGGGGGGCCGCGGTGGTGCAGTGGCCAGACGAGTCGCCTCACACCTACGTGAACCGGGTTCGTTTCCCGGCAGTGTCGCTCCCGGATTTTCGTATGTGGTAATCGTGCCGGACACCGCCACTGGTCTGTGGGTTTTCTCAGGGATATCCTGGTTCCCCACCCTTGCATTCCGGAGTTGCTCCATACTCATCTCACTTCACCCTCGTCGGCTCTCAAGACTCGATGTTAAGAGCCGTCCAAATCTCTTTACTCCCTCACTCCTTCTTACATACAGCGGGAACTGATTTTACCAATGAAAATCAGCATACCTTTTTCTGCATGAAGTGGCTTTTGTATGGATGTGCTTGTCTTTCCCGCCTGTGATTTTAGTTAAAGGCTCCTAACGTTTCATTTAGCACTTCTGAAATCTACTTGAGGAAAGTATCACTGCGCCTACTTGCATATATGTTACCGGTCTCACTGACTGGCGTGCGCCCAGTAAAGTTGGTAACGATGGAGGGAAAATAGTTCCAAGTCTTAACGTTGGTATAACAGTGTTAGGTAAACATTTGTGAAGACAGAAATGATTTTGTTTGCATTCTGTTTTCTTAACACATGTAAGAATGAGCACATTTCTATAGTATTTACTTTTCTGATAATTTTACCATTGTACTTGAACGACGCATGCATAAAGTGTTCAGGCCCTTAACAACGTTAATTTTTACATATGGTGTAGTAATGCACATTGTGCTTACAAGTAGATCTTACGGAAGGCCTTCAAAAGTGCTCAGTTCATAGAAAAGAGCATATTTTTTATTGACAGCAACCAATTTCACTGAAAGCTGATTGAGACCTTAGCGGATCGCGTGTACCATACAAGGCGAGCTAGGCATATTTCAGCGACAGCGATGCACATGTCACCAGGATTTCTGCCTTATCCGTGTACACGGGAGTCTATTCCACCAACATGTGTACTTTTTAGAGGGTTCCGATAGTATAGTCGGTTAGCGGTTTTTGAATCAAACCCTTGAAAAATCACCCCTTGTACAACGTGCTTGGTTGATCCTAAATGTCACGTGTCATTCGTGTTAACAAACAAGTAACTTATTCTTCATAAATTAAACTGTTTATCCACAAATATTATAATATTTCGTTAGTAATTTNAACATGTGTACTTTTTAGAGGGTTCCGATAGTATAGTCGGTTAGCGGTTTTTGAATCAAACCCTTGAAAAATCACCCATTGTACAACGTGCTTGGTTGATCCTAAATGTCACGTGTCATTCGTGTTAACAAACAAGTAACTTATTCTTCATAAATTAAACTGTTTATCCACAAATATTATAATATTTCGTTAGTAATTTATAGGAACAGCAACAGGTAGAAAATAGGTATGTTGGTAATGCTTAGTAAGAAATAGTTCTTCGGCAAAATGTTATCACGTTGTCCCGTTGGTGTATTTTCTAGACTCGGCTAGGCTTTGTTTGCGTGAGGCAGATTGATATCCTGGAAGTATAACTTGAGCAGGGCTTCAGAAAAGTTGGAAGTGGCCGTGAATGGACTATACGCTGTAACTTTGTGACTAATGTGGTCTCGTTCGACCGGGTATGCGACTGCGACGCGAGAGTGACCTTGGATTGGCGCCGTGCGTGCGTGAGGTGAGGGTGGGGGTCCGCGACGACTGGCGGCGCTTCTTTGTGCGTGGGCGAAACTTTCTGGGCAGTACCTCCCGCGACTCTGATGTTCTGGCGATTTGATTCCAGTGCCAAACGAAAGATCTCATGTTGTACTATCGACTTCAGCTTAAGTTGCCAGGTACCCAATCTAGTTTCTTTCATTCCAGTCCCATATCGCAAATAAAATATGACCCGCTAACGATGACGTATTCTCGTAAAACCCATGGCCGTCTCCCCTACACAGCCACAACCAGATTTTGTTATTTATTTACCTGTAGAAGCATGATTGTGGCAAGACGGGCAAAATGTGTTTTTAATGGGGCGAATATGGGGCCCGGTATAGAAGTGGGGCAGCCAATAAAAGGCCATGTTGTGACATCACGAGGCCGCCACATTGGATCCCGGTGATCTTGACTCTGTGGCCGTGAACATGACGACCTTAGGATGACCTTCACGTCAAACATTAGAGAAAAATCGCAAACATTCGTCAAATATATAATAAAAATCGCGGGGGAGGAGGGGTGGAATTAAAATGACGAACCCGACTGCCATGTTGGATTTCCGTAAGCTTGACCCTTAAAGACCTTGATACCAAAAAATTAAGAAAAATCTAAAAAAATTGAAAAAAACAGATCGAAGGGGATTTTATTATTGACAACGGCCACCACCTTGGATATCCGTGACCTTGGCCTTAACCCCAGACAAACGTAAACCCAAAAACTTGTGAAAAATCCAAAAAATCGGGGAGCAGAAATTCTAAAAATATATATAAAATTAAACAATGTGTGATTCAGAAAACATTTTAAAAATTTCGAGAAGTTTGTAAAAACTAGAATTTTATATAATGACTTACATTCGGTGTTTGTCATCTTCGTTCCGCCCCTGGGTTCGAAACAAAGATGGTGGAGCACACATCCTCTCGGAGTAATTGCCAGCAGAGGAGAGACTCCCAGAAATAGTTATTAAATTGGTTATTTAGTAGACAAGCCTCTACCCCTTCCACTATATTCCATTGGCTATCTAGCCTACCTCCACCCACCCAACTACCCACTTCAACGAATCGTTGGCTTTACGATACACGTGGCTTCCAACTCGCTCACCTCCTCTCCGCAAATTACCCTCCACATCTCGCCAGATGCTCCGACCAGTCATCCGGGGTGGGATTGCGCGAGCAAGACGCCGACTGTTAGTAACGAAGCTCTGTGGACAGGGAGGCAGCAATGAATAGGCGACGTGATGTACACAACGAGGACTGGATGCAGCGACCATCTGCCACGACACGCATGATGGGTCCCAGGGAATACCAGTCCGTGGACCACATGGGCGCAGGCGTCGGCGGGATCGCGCAGGCGTTGGAGTAGGGAAGGACGTCGAGCCTGATGTCTGCGGGGTAGCTACTGGTCGTCGCCACATTGCTTCAAGAATTAACAACCCCATCCCCTTCAATCAGCCACATATCACTCTCTTTCGGAAGGACATTCCGTGTAAAGATGAGGTGAGATACCTACGACGAATTATGGATAGATGGCTGATATGGCGGCGTCATGTAAAGGCTAAGAGAAATCTTGCATGTGGATACAAATTTTACGCATGTCAGATTTGTATACACTTATAACTCGTGTCTCTGGTTTGTCTCAAAATAATGGGGTACGATTATATCAGCCAATGATTCTCCCCATTATTACTTACGCAGCCTTAGCCCCGGCCTACTCAGCCCAGCTTACAAAAACACACTGTCAGGCAAACCATTATTACTAACTGTTACGATTCAGTAAAGGTGGACGAGCTTAGCGAACAGCAGCGACGCGTTGGTATCCAGGCCAGGCGAACAATCCCAAACACATAACAGCAATTATAGTTTATAAACCACATCAGCTAAGCATCAGAGGAGATTCCCTCCCGGTGGCGCGGTATTTGGGACAATTACGCCATCAGAAACAATATCATACGGCAACACTTTGCACGCGCTGTCTGTCAGCCTGTCTGTCTATGGACCCACGCCGAGATGAAGCCATCAAGATACACTTTGGCTTACCACACGTTGCTTTACAAATCATCACACAGCCTACGGTGACGGTATCATTCAGGTTAGTCATATCTTGTAATTGATTAGGATCTCCCTAGCCAATACCTTATATTTAATATATATCATAATAGTTCAATTAAATTCCTGCTCTGTGTTAATAATCAACTTCAGTTCTTCCCTCATAATAGTATTAACCTTTCATAGTCCCTAGACACATAATATAACGCAGCCCTAGCTCGGGCCTACTCAGCCCTGCATGTAAGAACACACCGTCAGACCAACCATTGTAACACCTGGGTAGCCGTATAAGGTAGATATTTAGGCTTAATATACTTAACTTAGCATACTGTTTTATCCTCGACATACCGCTTTAGAATAGCCTTAGGAGTTCTGAAGGGACAACACAGGATTAACATGGACTGTAGTATAAGGTGAGTGCTTGTTGCACACCTCCCATCCAACTGTTGTAAAATGTAACTTGTCTAATGACCTACAGCCGCTTCCAAGGCGACAGGCAACAGGCTCTGCTGATGCTGGTGTCATTCACCAGCGAAGCTCTGTGCACTTGCGGTGATAGTGGGAAAGTACCCTGTTACAACTCACGACTACTGAGGCTAGTCTGCTGCGAGGTAGCAAGTAATTAACACCCACACGCTCCCGTGGATTCTGATTTAATGTTAGGCTATTTACGGTTTTAATTAATTATTTTTTTATTTACAGGAAATTATTTTATTTTGTAATTAGTAAAAGTGGGTTAGTGTTGGAACTGATGTCACTAACAGGCAGCTTATTCTATTTTCCTTTTAAGTTTTCAGGATCTACTGTGGTTTCCCGGTCTGGGCGGGTGTTATATGCTAAGTTGCACCACTCCCCTCATCATAGTGATGTGCAAACATCACTGTGGTTATGCCAGCGTCAAACCAAATCCAAATAAGATGTCCCGCCCCCTCGATACTAGTATTTCTCTACCCAGTAATACAGAGCATGGTTCCTGCGTATCTGTCTCCTGTAGAATTTTCTATTAATACATGTAACAATTTTGAATTCTTTAATGTCGAAAGGATTTTTTACCGTGTCTATGCCGGTTTTTCCCTTTCTCTTCTTAGTTATAGTAGTTTAGTCATAAATGCCCTCGGGGAAGTTGTCGTGGCCCTCATAGCGGCCGCGATGCATGTCTCCTTGCATGATTTCCTTCCCTTGTAGGCGTAATGGGCCTCGCCCTGAGACGCACTTAGCTCCCGCCCCTACCGCGGGCTCACACTTAACATTTAGATTTAGAGTAGGTTAGAAAAAACTCTTGTTCGTCACATATAAATTAGTTTATGCCATGATATTCCTGCGAATATTTATCTTACCAAAATATTATAAATTCAATAGGTTTTTATTTGCATGCATGTGTGTGATTTGATACATTTTATCGAGTACCAGGTCATCCCAATATGTGAGGACAAACTCGTATATATATACAGCTACCTAGCTTCTGTTATATTGCAGTGCTTTTGGAAATTAGTTTTTACTGCAAATTTAACATTATTCTTTTTATATGTTAACTGTTTCGTTTTATGATTTACTTTATTCTCACAAAATTCCTATCAGTTTTCATCTGCCAACTAAACATTATGTTAAAGGCATTTTTCTCAGAATTTTAAAGCAATTATAATTTTATATGTGGTAGGTTTTATTATATTTCGTCAATTATATTTGTATTTAACCACAAAGGAGTGTATATTTTCACGTTTCCTTCATTGTGCAAAAATATTTACGGACAAATCTCTAGAGGAATATCAATTCCGGCAGTTGCCTTGCTGTCTGAATAATTTCGACACTTTATGTTTGGGTTCTGGTAAACAATACCGCCATCAAGTGTTCAAATAATGACTTTTAGCATTCTGATAGTGGAATGACGTCATTCCGGTAGAGGAATTATTCCGGCAAACTCAGGAATTGGGCCCCAGGCCTGCCTGGATCAGCCTTTTTGTTCACCGCGCTATGCGCGTAATCTTGCAGAGCACAGTAGCAAGACCTCCCTTCAGCCCTTCAAGGTGACTGGGGGCGACATATTTAATCACCAGGCAGCAGTTTTCTTTGAGTGAGACGCTGGTTGTCTGCTGCCTTCTCCATCCTTTGCAACATGGAGCCACAGGGGTGCAAATCCTGCCGTCGTGGTCCACCACCCAGCGCACCCCCTCCCTCTCTCCCGGGAGGGGGTGGAAGCACCAGCAGTTTTTCACTTTTAACGGCACCCCTCCCCCTTCTCAAGGAGGTCTCAGAAAGCAGGAAACCACAGTATGCCAGCGTAGAGGAGCGGCATACAAAAACAATTACTCTATACATCACAACCCCCAACGTCACTAGACTGCACTAGTGATTTAACGATGACGTCACACTGTTCGGACGTAGTTGGTTGTTGGTGACATGAGATCTCGTTCTCTGCAGATAATAAATATAGCCTCATGAGTGCCATATCACAGTTCTTCTTCTGATACGAAAGGTAACAAACACTCACTCTCTCTTCCCTGGCGTTTCAGTATGGTTAGTTATTTTATGTTCAACTCTTTCATCAAATATTTCAGGGTATTATCGGTCACGCTCGCAATTACACATATACTTCCCCGCCAAGGCAAAAAAATATGTTCCAATTTCAAATACATGTTCGGACCAGAGAGTTACTACTGGACTGTGGATATAAATATAAAATAATTCGTTTAATGGTGTGCCTGCGACCAGCACCCCGACTTTGTCTGTGGTGGCACCACCGCCGACTCCAGCAGAACCGCCTACTTGGTCGATTGTGCTATTCGCCAAACATAAGGTTAAGGCCCTTGAAACTTTGAAAGTACGAGGCCAACAGAGTGATAGGCAGTCTTGTGTTCCCTGCTCTTCTAAGCCAGTAATCCACCATTCCATCACTATTTGAATGAATTTTTCGATCACTCTTTAGATCAATCGTTCAATCAACCTTTTAATAATTCGATCAATTTCCCATTATTTCGATTACTATTTCAATATTTCAATCCATCTCTCAATCTTTCAATCAATCTACCAATCCTTCTATCAATCTTTCACTCTTTCAATCTATTTTTCAATCTTTTCGATTAATTGTTCGATCATTCAATCAATATCCCAATATTTTGAACAATATTTCAATATTTTCAATCAAACCTTTAATAATTCGGGTAATCTCTCAATATTTCAATGCAACATATCCTAGTCACTCAGTCGGTTTGTCATTTGTCCCCCATCCATACTTTATAAAGAAAATGTATTCATTATTTACCAACTGTCTCCATATGTGTACTTGGAGCCTGCATTGATGTTTTGTATGCAGTCCACTGTCTGTGAATTTGTACTGTGTGCTGAAAATTGACCAGTTGAAAAGTCCGACCATACCAAACGAACACACTAATTAGCCAACCAAATTTCCAGTCCAAAAACTCAGGTCAACCGACCAAACCAACCAACTAAATTTAAAACATACCTCTGACATACCTTAAAAATATATCTAAAAACGTACCTCAAAAACAAAAGAAATCTCAAAATTAAATATAAAAAAACTTCTAAATAAAAAACCTTAAAAGAAACCTTAAAATGAAACCTCAAAACTAAACGTCGAAAATAAACATCGAAATAAAACCAAAAAAAGAAACGCTAAAAAGAAACCTTAAAAAAAGATACCTCGCAAAGAAATCTCAAAACGAAATCTCAAATAAAGAAACTTAAAAAATTTGACTCAAAACAAAACCTCAAAAAATATGCCTTAAAACGAAACTTTAAAAACTATGACTTAAAACGAAACCTAAAAGGTTCTTAAAAACATACCTCAAAATGAAATCTCAGAAATCATGTCTCAAAAACATGCCTCAACACGAAACCTCAAAAAATGCCTCAAAACGAAACCTTGAACACATGCCTAAAAAATAAACTTTAAATACATGCTTCAAATATCAGACCTGAATAATCAAACCTAAAATGTCAGACCTCAAAGAAATATGAAAAAGAAATCGATAGCTATTAAGGCCGACTGGGCATACCAATGGACAAGACCGACCAACTGGCAAGACCAGCCATCCATACCAAACGACCATACCGACTGACGTCTCCGTTACGACGCATACCATCCATTCCAGTCATCTGTGTAGACTTGACTCCTGCGGATATTCACTCCCACCAAGATTCACTCCTGACGAGGATTTACTCGCTTGCTTGTTGAATAACAACTAACATCGAAGACACGTTTATACCCAGTTACATACTGTATATGCAGATAACTCATCACGACCATTGCGAGAAGTATCAAGTATCAACCATGTTTGAGCCTCGTAGCTACAGTATGCTTCTGTCATATGGCGCGCTGGAGAACACGCCATCGACGTCACCGCGCGCTCCCGGTGCAATTTGAGCGGCGGCTTCAAGTGACGACACACGTACATACATACATCTCTAATGCCCAGCAGCAAGTTTCTCGCTTGCGAAGCACTTCGCGAAACTTTTCGCAAACCAGTCATCCATTGCACGAACTTGCCCTCTCGGAGCATCTCACGAAACACATCGCGAGCGGTCCATCTGGTTGGCGAAATACTTCTGGTACTCCTCTGGTATTCCTCTAGTAAGGAGCTTAGCTTACGCTCACAGGACTTCTGCCGTATATTTTTTAAATTGCAAAAAATATGGAAATACTCTGAGAAAAACCAAGTACACGTTCTCGCGAGAAGGATTCAAAGACTGGAAAACATGTATATGCCGTCACCTATACATAATAACCACATAACCTATAGATTACATATATGTACAGAATAATTTTTTATTCATTTTATACATTGTTATATTTATGTGTATTTCTATCTAATATGTCTATGTATATACCTATATACATATATGTATATAGGTGACAGTATCTGCGTGTGAGGTTTATTCTTGAGGTTTCATTTCGAGGCATGTCTCTGAGGCACGTCTTGTAGTATGAAGTGTAGAATGATGGGCGACGTCCCTTGGAGGACTTCCTAGTGACGGGCCTGGCGACTTTTCCCACCCCTGTTGGAAAGCGACACTGGCATTGGCGAGACGGCGCCTCGAGTTATTTATAAGCACTCTCGCTCCACACACTCATCAGCTACGGCGTTTACGTTCTCCCGACGCGGGGCCTGCGAGGGGGAGAAAGAATGCCGGAGCTTGAAGCCCCTGGTGGTTGGAGTTAGTGAAGGGTGAGTAGAGAGATTTGGGCGGCTCTTAACAGCGAGGTCTTGAGAACCTATGATAGGGTGATTGAGGTGAGTATGGCGCAGCGTCGAAATGAAAAGGCGAGGGAGACGGGAGATCCCCGAGAAAACACGCCGACCAGCGGTATCGTCCGGCATGATTCCAACATACAAAATCCTGGAGTGACCCGGCTGGGGATTGAACCCGGTTCGTCTTGGGGGGGGGGGGCGCGATTTGAGAACTTTTACTTGCGTAGGCATGGGCTCGTTGTCACCCTAAAGCGCAAGGCATTATTAACAAATATGAGGATGTGCCTGAACGTAATCACCATGGTTAAAAACCGATTTGATGCATATTTCCAATCATATATTCATGATCTGATCGTGATCTCTATTATAAACGTTTTCATATTAGATTTTTTTTTCGTAAATCTTCAAAGTGATGTTTTTTCCATCGTGCTTGGTATCGACGGCAGTAGTATTTCAACGATTATTTCCCAAGTCTATACGTATCAGGGTTCATGGGAGGCTATTTTGGCATGACAATACCCCTGCTAATCACAACACACAGCGACGCTGCTCGCTGTGTGTTGTGAGAATATTCCGTATGTAAGCCAGGTTATAGTAAGTCCTATCTGAGTTATTTTTCCTAGGTGCCTTCAGCGTATACGAGATTTCGTTCCGGCTCGAAAAGTTGCGTAAAAGGGAAGGGCCACGTACACGATAAGGAAGACAGTGTTGACGGCGAAAACAGTAGCCAGCTGACTTTGTTGAAAAAAGTGTCGTGAATATTTTAGAAGTCGACAAGAACTCCGGAGACACATTTCCTGAAGACCCCAATTAAGTTGTTGATAGACTCCAACATTTGAATGCCTTGCACACTAAGGCGATATATTTAATAATCTGTGAACTTAAGGAAACCGGTTACATGGATGTAAACCATAGTGAACTATCCATCATCTGAAAACATCAGAGAAATGCAAAGATTTAATACATGGAAAAAGTAGGATAATACATTTATGTGTTCTTAGTTGTGCACATTTAATTTATTGAACATTACCCTACTGGGTTTCTGAAAAACTTGTTATTTGAGTGGTGTGTAAAATCGAATGCAAGGGTCTCTTTAAAGAAAATTTTACCGATAAAGGGCGTTACGAGGAATATGGTTCAATCTGAAGTATTACATCTTTCTCGGGATCTTGAAGTCGTAGGAGTTTTGTTTCACAAACAAACGAACTGAGGCAGGAATGTTTTAGAGGAATGAAAAGGCGAAAATCTGGGAGCGACCCTGCCGGTAATCGAACTTGTCTCGTCGTGATGGGCAGAGTGGAAAATTGGCTGGTGTTGAGGTGGACGGACCTCCTGTGCAAAAATGTGTGTACAAAATAAAGATGCTGTACGTGTACTCATGATGGGAAACGAGAGCTCTAGCCACTGCATCCCCCTCTTATGTGACACAGTGGAAGAGGTCATCGTTGCAAAATGGGCTTGGGGTGCCGTTTACGATGGGGAGCCTGAACTGGTGTGTCCAAATCTTCATAATTTCGCAGATTGCAAGAGGCCTTCTGACCGGAGTAATCTCTCCTGCAGCTTGATACTTTTTTTAATTTTGCATGGATAATAAACCTTCTGTGCGCAAACATGAATATTTAATTTATTTTTTTGTAAATCTATTGCTTTTGTACTTGCATTATACGAGATCTTGTATATTCATGGCATTACGAGGTGCTGATAGAGCGCAAGTATGCTAGCGAGCATCAGAACTCTTTCTGGGCATGATGGAGCACAAAGTTTGTTACAGAAATAAACACCGATAATGGGTGATTTAGCTATCGCTTCTGAAATTTCGAAAATGTATTGTTCGTATGTATGTGTGATACACTGGCATGCCTGGGCTGAAACAGTGCAAACATGCATGTGTAGCTCTGCAGGTTAACAAAGAACTGGGACTATTTTATAATCGGTATTTAGCTCTGATGACATAATGTAATTTAAAAAAGTATTTATATATTAGAGGACTGGACTTTTTCTATTTTATATTTTTTCAATGGTCAGGTTTTTGGTGTGTTAACATTAAAGTTCCCCTGAAGGTTCAAGATTAGTTCAACTTAAAATACTAATGTTTTTTTTCTTTTCAGAACGGAAATACAAATATGTATATTTGTTCGGGGCATGATTGGTATTATCTTAAGTTTGTTATTGGGCAATTTTTCCCCGTATGTCTTTAATGGATGGCCCCCTTTCTCTTACCTTAATTTCGTTTCATGCGTGCGCGTGTGTATATATTTTACACACACACACACACACACACACACATATATATATATATACTATCGTACCCTGCCACGCGTTGCTGTGGCATAAAATATTTTGTTTATAT
The DNA here is from genome assembly GCA_002778355.1 of Clitarchus hookeri. Taxonomy (NCBI): domain Eukaryota; kingdom Metazoa; phylum Arthropoda; class Insecta; order Phasmatodea; family Phasmatidae; genus Clitarchus; species Clitarchus hookeri. The sequence continues at coordinate 282,585 of NQII01002017.1, read as the reverse complement.
TCATTTCTGTGAACATTGAGAACAAAAAACTGAAATGTTCAAACAGACAGATGTCAGCGAAGGCGCTTCCTAACGCGAAAGCATGGTAAAAATAAGCTTTTTGCAGATTGTAGTACCTTTGCAAGTAATAAAAGATAAAGGTGTACAAACACTCGCGGGAACTAAAGGAAGGTTTATAAAAAAACAGAATGAAAATCGGTTGATTTTTTCGGAAGTTACACGCGTCCGAACAAACGGACACAAGGTTTATATATATATATATATATATATATATATATATCGGTGCAAAAATGTTTTAGGTATCCTGCTTTTTGCAGGACTATTTTTTTTAAAGCGTTTTCCAGGGAATGCGGTAGGCTAAATAAAGTAATGAAACATCTTTCTTTAGCAAAATGTCCTGCGAAAATTCCTTTTTTTACAAATAATTTTATGTTATTTATGAATGCGGTGAGTTTAATTAACTGTTTTTACTCAATTACACATTGCTCTATCTCATTTATAATAATAAAAAAAATATTATTAAATGTATTTGTAGAATTTTGATCCTTGACCTGGCAAGTCGGGCTGATCTGGGGGTGGCGGAGCTTCTATGAAGGGATTGTCTGGCGTCCTGGAGGGGCTGGGCTGTCCCGGGTGAAAACTCAGTGTGCATGTCTGAAAATTGTGGGTACCCAGGGGATCAGTGTGAAAGCCCCGTCTAAGGCCGTGCTGATCGCGGGTCGGACTCTGGGTGGTAGTGGTTGAACCTTCTGCTTGGAAGGAGACCTGGAGGTGAGTACTTGTCTGGAGGGCTGGCACTGTATGTATGTGAAGGGTCGTTAGCCGCTGCCCTGGAAAGCAAGCGTGCCGGCTCCCTTCGGTGTCAGTTTCGAAGGGTTGGTGCTCATTAATGAAGGGTCGACTGTCTGGTCCGCCTAGTAAGTGGACTCGTTTACGAAGCGGGTTCGTAGAAGTGGATAGTCCTCGGCCCCATCAAGGTGGCACGTACGGATTCAACTCCGTACGCTGCTGTTGATAGGTGAGGTGGAACCACCCTCGGGTGGAGAACATCCACCCACTGCGATTGGAAAGAGCGATACTCTTTCTATTGGCAGTATTCAACTACTGTCAATTAGAGCACTGACCAAGCTCACAAAGCCATGGTTACAAAGTCTGGTGAAGAGTGCAAACACATCGAACGTCTGATGAGAGAGAATAAACAGCCGGTGTGGCCTTTATACTCACCTGAATGTAAGAAAGACCTGAGGTGCACTCTTCTATTAATATATCGCTCAGAAAGTTGTCTCCTGTAAAGTCCCAATACAAGGGGCTCGGAGACGAACTGGTCAAAACCCGCTGCACTAAGTGAAGTGTAGACAACATGTAGAAATTTGTTGCCGTAAATACCTATATTGCCATGGTTTAAATGTGTCGATTTATGCCCATGTACACAATGATCTCATTAAATCTTAATGTAAACAAGCCTGGCTACAGCCGTCTTCCATACATATCCACTAGTTGGCACCTTGCAAGTGTGTTCACTCTCGCACAATCTTAGAGCGTCTATGCTGTCAGCTGAAACCACAGTTACATTAATCTGGGTTTCGGAAAGCAGAGACTGTGTGCGGTATAAATGCCGACAAATTGCAATTTCACGAATCTCTAAACCGAGGTTTGTAATTCAGGTTTCCACGTCAAATGTTAGTTTTCATGTTTGGTAAAAGCAACGAAACTTCTGTTTTATTTGTAAATACGGTATAAAATATACTTACTGGGACCTGTTGAAGTGCAAAACCGGGTGTTTAATTGAAAGTAATGTGACTAAATGCAGAATGTTTATGCAATTTTGGTGTAACTAATAATTACACAAATAAATATGCGGCATATACGGCATCTTTAAAAAAGGAATGAAATACCACATTTTGATTATTTTTCATAAAGCAGCGTAAGCACCGTAAAATAATTTTTTTTGTCCTATTTACGAGTTTTTCTATAAAATGTAGCTGCCTAAGCAAAAATTTTTTTTTTTTTTTTTTTTTTCGTTATTTTAGTATTAATAGTTTTTATCATAAAATAACAAACGAAACACGCGTTTTTAAAACTGAGTTTCATGGGACGATATAAACTTTTCACTTGATTCTTAGTTCGGAAAACTGGGTTTCCGAAACGGAAGTTTCGGCTAACAGTATACACGTACCGACTGTTATATTACAAGAATTCGGTGTGAATAACCGATACATATGGTGTTTGCACCCGCTTTCCAGAGTTATTACTTAAAAACGTTCAGTTTCCAACAGTCAAATTGAATATTTTTGCTGATGATTAGCATTCTTCATAAAGTTTCCATAAAGGTTTACATTAATGCGCACATCCAATACAGTTAACAAACTAACTTTGGTTAACAGATATCTGACAAAATTATCCAATGTTATCGTAATGTCAAATACATCAGAAACATTTCTAACACATATATTTTTTTTTTTAATAAACATCTTGCAGATTTTCTGGGAAACACAAACTCTTAAACTATGTACTATAAAACAAATTCGCGAGTATTTTATTGCAACATTAAATAAACCAGTTCGTTCTGCCGAAAAAGCTAATCCATTCGCCAAATAGTTAAGTTTGAAAATGGTAGGAAACTTGGTGTAAGTTTCTAGCAAAGCCGCCATCTAACAGCTGCTGTTAGCAGACTGAGAAAGTTCTGCGAACTCTGTGGTGCATTCAGTTGTTACTTCGCATAGGGTCGCTGGTTCGTGTCCCGGGTGTGGCACGAGTGTGGATTTGTGTAGGTCGGTTCGAGTCGTCGTGCCATGAGAAATGGCACCTGAAATCTGTTCGAGTTGGAAATCGTTACACTGAATAAGAAAAAAAACTGGTTACCACGCTGGTTTCTTACCACGGCGATGTGGGTTTGATTCCTTGGCGTGATTGTTCCCGGATGCTCCCGTGATGGAAACATGGCGGACGCTGCTATGTGGTCGGTTTCATCAGGGTACTTCCGCTTGCCCCCTCCCCCCTTGCATCCCGACTGTCAGGAGTGTCCTATAGTCTGTTCGCTGTTTCTTCGCTCTTTTTTTAAGACAATCCTTTGAAAAATCACTTCATGTATGACGTGTTTGTTTGTTTTCTAAATAAGTTATGTAATGAATCACTAGCGTTTATACATGTTTTGATATATAGGTAACTTATTTTTGGTTAAATTGAACTTTTAGTTTCATTTTATTAATTAATAATAATATTTAATTTATAATTTATATGAATAAAAACATAGAGAGAGAGAGAGAGAGAGAGAAAGAGGTAAAAAGAATAGGTGTCTTGGTGATACCTAGTAAGAAATAGTTCCTTATGCAAAATATTATTAAAGTGAGTACGAACTGTGACCAAGGCCTATATTTGCCCCAGCCAAACTTTTAAGTATTAACTTTATTCCGTAACTATTATTTACTCCCTCCAATGATGTTTACAAGAGCAAACAGTAAAAATACAACTGTAATTGCCATTTGATGTTCATAAATAAGCTTAATTTAATGGGAAAACGTTATGAATTTAAGCGCGAAAAAATAACAATAGGTAGCTGTCATCGGAAAGAATTTTGTACTTTTCTCCTTTCGCCACAGGTAACTGATCAAGCCCTAAATATTATATTTTTAACCATTTCGCAATTATATTTCCGATTCAGTTGTGATACTTGAATAAAATAATTGTCTAAGCCAATGTTTTTCTAATGAAATTTACGCTAGAATAAAACAGTATGTGAATATAGGTCTATTTCGCGGCATTTCCACTCCAGTGGAAAGAACAAAGGTATTTATTTACGTTTAGAGTGTAACGCGACACAACTCTGGAAAAGTTAACACAACTTTCCAAGCTAAGAATTGAGTGAAGTGTTTATGTCGTCAGAGGAAACGGAAAACTCCGGTACACATGCGACGCCAGAGCTACCTGGTGACGAGCTACCCAAACTAACTGAGCTTTAAACAGTGACATTTTTTGCTGTTGGAAATTGGATGTTAATGAATCATACTTATTAATAATAACAGTGACTATAACCAAGTTAAAACACGTAATAATACACGCGTATCTATCACCTTTGTATTAAATGGCGTAACTGAATTTCGATAAGGTTGCGATAAAAAAATTTTGTGGCTTGAATGAAAATTATTTTCTATATTTTACTGTATTATTTAAACATCCTAAAACCAAAGGTTATAAGATGTTGTGACTTATCACCCTGAAACTAGCAAACAATATTAACTAAGCAAAGCTCACTCGCTAGTATAAGCAAATGTAATTTTTATTTTTAATGTTATTCCCCATTTTATTACGTTCGGTCATGTAGATATTCAATATGTCTCAAAGAAAGTTGCTAGAATAGCAAACAGAGATACTGCTACTCGTTACTCTAATCAGACACTAACTAGGTCATTCAAGGCCTATCCTTCTCTAAGATCGTGCTTCAAACACCGGCAACAGACTCGTATCGCAATCTGCGAGACTTTCGCAATGCCCTGCCATCTAGTGTAACAGCTGCGAGCTCTTCGATAAACACACAGTTTCTGCACGGCACGGGTTTGTTACCAAGGATATGTGACACTTCACAGATGACGTCAATGCGAAAACTATTCTGTTTTTGATTGATACGCGCGTTTTGTTTTCGCTCCTTGTGCACACGCAACTCTGTCGCTGATTCTCTGCGACCGGCGCTTGTTTTCTACACTTTGTTTTCTTCATTACCGTCTCTGATTGGCAGTAACATCGTTAAGCAAGTTGCTAACTCCTTGAGTAACCACTTATTTTGTTTACGTATTTGACCTTCGTTTCGCAACTCTATTCCTCATTGAAAGAGTGTGTATTGCGTTTTTAAAAAGAAAAAGAACATTTAGTAGGGAATAATTAGGTTCAATGAAATTTAAACTTCAAGTAAATACATTTGTTAACATTACATTTCATTTCCATGGCCTGAAAGAAAATAGAGGAAATGTTGTTCAATTGACCATTTTTGCTGGCAAACTGGTGATCAAAACGAGTTTCGAACAGTAGCAAATTCGTTGGTGACTGTTACGAGCCTTTCCAATTCATTCTCAAAGTGAAATGCGTTTTCATTTAATTCCGCGCATTTTTATGTTTCTAGACTTTGGTTTGGGATTATTTCGTTATCATATTTAAAAGTAAATCCACAAACTGTTCTTCGTATTCTGTTTCTACGAATATGAAATTCTCGTATATTAGTGTCATAGTTATTTATTCGTCTTGCTTATTTACTTTACAAATATTGCTTTTGATCACTATTCTACTATTTACAACTTATATTTTATTAAGACTGTGGTACCATTTTTTAAGGAACGTGTTACCATTAGTCAATGCTTTAACGTATGCTGAACTACTTGTCAGTAACGTTATAGATTTACCAACTTTTACATAAGGTTGTCTGCACTGTGATAATAGGTTTTTTTAATATGCTATTATTATCCTGAAATTGTATACAGTGGAAAAAACAATTCATGTAAACTTAGGTATTTTAATTCTAAAACTTGTTAGAAAAAAAATTCTTAACTCATATTGGGGCCGCGGTGGCCGAGCGGTTAGACTGCTCGCCTCTTATCTAGGCGAACAGGGTTCAATCCCCGGCCAGGTCACTCCCAGTTTTCGCTGGTGGGAGTGTTTTCTCGGATATCTCCCGTTTTCCCCGCCCTCACATACCAGCACTTCTCAATTCTCCCTTAATTTCACTCAAGACCTCGTCGTTAACAGCCGACCAACCTTCTCAACTCATTAACTCATATATTTTTAATGTCTAGATGTTTGAAAAAACTTATTTTAAAAAAAAAAAAACTTAGTACTGCTTAACTCGGCAAATAGACAAAATATCTTTTCAAAGTGGCATCAAGTATGCACGACAGGATATGATCAACATCATATTGTATAAACTTTCAGATTTTCATGCCAAAAGAAAGTAATACAGAACAAATTCTCCGACCACACTAAAACTCTATCGATTTAAACATAACATAAAACGAACACCGATTAATATATTTAAAGTCAAAGATGATATAATACCTGAACATATCGAGAAAAAAATACTCAGTAATTTCGAAAGAGAATACATCGAGTAGAAAGAAGAGCAAGCCTGAAGAGGCACTAGGTGTCACTACTGGACCACAAAAATATTAATAAAATCTGTAACACGGTAGTTATTCTTCATAAAACACTTGGGATGAATAACGAAACGCATCCGACCTGAACAACATCCATTTAGAAACTGGAGGACGCTTGGGGCAATTCAAAATAAAGGCGGTGTGGTTCCTGTTGAGACGTTAAAACAGACGATGGTTAACAACGTGGTGTGGTTCCTTTTGAGACATTATAACAGCCACGTGGACCAGAAACTGCGGCTTTACGCTCCCGCCTGCCTGGCGCTTGAACTGCAGTGCAGATTGTTTGAAATACTTGGTTTAACACGATACTGTTATATTCGCGTCCTGTGTGCTGTTCTAAGAAAAGAACACACACTTCAGACGATGGCTGTTGAGTGCTCTCATTATGTCATGCACGGTAGAAACACCCTTTCAGAGTACTCCAAAACGGCTAGAAACGGCTTTTTCAAAGCGCTTTATCTTAAAATATACGCATGAGATACGTACAAAACTACTCAAGGGTCCTGCACTCTACATTCCTACATACTTTCCATATATATAATAATAGTCACCGCTGAAAGTCCCATATTAGACGCAGTGCGACGAGAACACTGCACGTCATATGAGAGCCTCGCGCTTAGTGGTGATGGCGCACTTGATGCGCGTGGCAGTGTCGCCCTTATCGCTCCCGCTCTTCTCGGCCTGGAACGCCCCAGCCAGCTCATGGTACCCGGGAGCGGATCCCCAGTCAAGCTTCCAACATGTGTATATTCTCCCCGGCTGCATACTTACTTGGTTTTTGTCTGTTTGAGTTTCACTGAATGATGTCATCCAATCCAGCTGACAGAAGAGTGTATGTTATACAGTATGCTGGCATGGTAATTATGTTTACTACTCCTGACTGTATTTCTATTTTTCCTGTTCTTGTACTTGTTTACTTGGTCAGTAAAAACACTTTATCAAACCATATTAAACAACTCAAGGTCATGTCTGGCCATAAGGAATCGTTCCAAGGAAGACTTGAAGCAGACCCTAAACTGACAGGCCGAACTAACTATCTATCTATTTACAGTTCAAAGGCAAGTTATTCAAACAAACAGCTGGAATGCCAACAGGATCTTCTCTCTCTCTCTCTCTCTCTCTCTCTCTCTCTCTCTCTCTCTCTCTCCTTTCTTGGCAGTGCTGTATCTACAAACGGCTCCTCACAAGACTCGACTACGCATTCCCAGCAAGTGAAAGCCCATAGATTAAACTAGAGATGCAACTTTGTACTTTTTTTCCTGTCCTTACCTTCAATGGAAAAACAGTTGTATTCCTAGAATATTTATTAACTGCGACATTCGTATACGTACAAACACTGAGTTTACTCGCAATATTTTACTTGGGTGTTCCCTTTTAAGGGAACCTTACCCCGCAATATTGGAATATTGGGTTTCCTAAGTTGTTTATATTTTTTAAAAGTAAAATTGCCGAAAGTCCCGCAACACCTAGCTAGCTATTGACTTCACATATCAGTACAGTCACACGACATAGCAACGAACTCGTATTTGCGTCACAGTTTTGGTTTTGCCCAATTTCAACAGAATTAATATTGTGATATAATTAAGAGCTCGTAGTTCATTTGTTTTGTCTGTACTTCAGTGTAAGGTCAATAACTAGTTAAGTATAGGACTACTTTCGGAATTTTCTTTTTAAAATATTAACGAGCTAGAAAAATCATGATTCCAATACTGCGGGGTAAGGTTACCCTGGAAAGCAGAACGCCATTCAAATTATACGACACGGCTTGACAAACTACAGCCTAATGGACGTCGCACAGATATGTAGGTTTTGTGTTCTTTGTTTAATGAATTTCGAGGGGAAAAAAAGTATTGGTGTTGGCGGTTGCATCCAGCCGTTCTAATAGTTTATTCCATTTAAAATTGGGTAATCATGAAAAATATTAACGTGATTTATTTCCTACTGCTGAATGTCAGTACGTAACTCTGATCAGCTCGTTTTCAATTTCACATAAACATATGTAGTTCATTCACGGTAACTTCCATCTTCTATGAAGCCCTGCTAAAGTTCTACTTCCAGGATATTTTCCCCCTCATGCTAACTAAGCTGATCCAAACATAGAAAATTACACTAAAGGGGCAACGCACCGGATTCGTGCGCACTCTATGTGATATTAGTTTTTTTTAGCAACTACTTCATATTAGGCGTTACAAGGACACCTTTATTCTCCATGTTTTTATTTATATTAATAACTAGCTTAGCCGGCCACGCGTTGCTTGTGCATAAAATATTTTGGTTCTATTCACTTCTGTGAAATTAATTGAAAGAAGTATATGTATTTTCAAAATATTTATTATTGAAGTACTTGTTCGTATACAATGTTTTTAGTTTTACCATCTTCCGCGCGTGTGAATAAGTTGTGTGGTTTTCCTACTCTAGAACGCGACACGTGCGAAAAACATTCTGTTTTTAAACCTATTTCGCACATTTGCAATGACTGCCTTTGTGCTTTATTTATTGTCATTGCAAATGCCAATCTGACTGGAAACTACGTTCTTTTAAAGTGAAAGGGAATTTCTAATGGAATAAATTGAATTCTGGTAAGAAGTACATTTTCTCCTTTGAAAGCACATTTCAAGGTGACAGCTTCTATAGAATTGCCCATCATTTCTTTTATTGCAAGGCGTGTGCCATTGCAAAGTTTTGGTGGATTGATGTTACGAAGTAAAATGACTGGCACTCCTATTTTCAATTTTAATATATGTGGAAGCAATCCTGGAACATCAAGCTAATTTAAAAATTCTGGTGGATAATTTACCGCTTCATTTTCGTGTAATGTTACATCCACAGATTTGTATGTGGCATGTTCGCTTGGGATTTTCTCAAGGATGCTGTCGTTTATTTCGTAAACATTTTTAATTTTGCTGCAAGTATTGCTCGCTCGCTTATCCAGTTGTGATCAACATAGTTCAATGCGATGTTTGGAAATATGTGATCTATCAGTTCACCTTTAGAGGTAGCTACAGTACAGAAATTTTGTGGAAATTTAATTTGTCCTGTGATGTTATCTGCAATTTCCAACAATTGGCGTGAAAATATTCCTGTAGATGGATTGTTGTGCAATTGGACGCGCATATTTGTAGTTATTTTCAATGATTCAACATGGTGCCATAAAGATGAAAATTTAAGGCACGCATATATTTCATCTGCCTGTGTAGAGCGAGGAATCACAGGCAATGTTTGTCTGAAGTCTCCTGCGAGCAATACTAATGCATTCCCAAATGAGCGAATACTTCCCCGCAAGTCTTGCAATGCTCTGTCGAGAGCCTCCAGAGATTTTTTGCGGGCCATTGTGCATTCATCCCATACTATGATCTTGCAATTTTGCAATACATTTCCCTTTCCAGATGTTTTGGAAATGTTACATGTGGGTTTTCCAGTTGCATGCAAGTTAATGGCAGTTTTAAAGCTGAATGCGCCGTTCTGCCTCCAAGTAGGAGTGTAGAAGCAATTCCAGGGGACGCTAGTGCTAACGCAATTTCGTTCTGCGATCGAACCGTCGCTAAAATGAGTGTAATGATAAATGTTTTCCCAGTACCTCCTGGTGCATCTAAGAAGAAGAGTCCTCCTCTTTGTTTGTTCGCTGCATTCATTATTTGATCGTAGATGTTTTTTTTTGTTCGTTTGTGAGTTTGGGAATGTTCGATCGTACGTATGACAGTAGATCGGCTGTGCTATAGCTCCGTTCATGAAGCAATTCCCTTTCCAACGTAGCAGAAGCAGAACGATTGGGTGTTGGCATTCCCAATTAAGCAAGAAGCTGNGAAGCAGAACGATTGGGTGATGGCATTCCCAACTGAGCAGTTCGCGATTACTAAGCAGAGGTCCTCAATCAGAATTAATGCTTGATTGTAAATATCTGGCTTGAAATCCAGGTTCGGTTCCATATTGGTTTCTCTGAATCGTCGCATTAAGTCTTCAGCCATATGTGATTTGTACTTTTACCATAGTTCTGATGGTGTNTTCGCGATTTCTAAGCAGAGGTCCTCAATCAGAATTAATGCTTGATTGTAAATATCTGGCTTGAAATCCAGGTTCGGTTCCATATTGGTTTCTCTGAATCGTCGCATTAAGTCTTCAGCCATATGTGATTTGTACTTTTACCATAGTTCTGATGGTGATGAAGGTGAGCAAGTAGTTAGTATGATGTTGCGCACGCATTAGCTAGGCAATCTTCCCAGTGTTTATCGTCTTCCAGCAATCGAAGTGCTTGGTATGCGGCACGGTACGTGTCATGAGTAATTTCTCCGACAGTTCTTAAATGCTGGAATGTAGTCGGTCCGCGAACATTAACCAATAGAAGACGAAGATAAAAGCATTCAGCTTGATTGGGATGCACAGTGTAAATTCTCCCTAATGTATTTTCTTCGAAGATACCATTGTGACCGCTAACTCGTTTTCCTAGCTTTCTTCTTTCAGGCGATTTTCTGGTTGCATTCCACGTGTAGTACGTAAGAACTTCTGCACATAACAGATTTTTCGCAAACTCATCATTTCGGCATAAGGAAAAAAATGCTGTGAGGGTCGTTGCTGGTGGATTAATTACTCTATCTCGTATGCTAGCCTCTGTGAAATATACTCTTCGACCATTTTCTAAGTGAACAGCTAAATGAACTACTGCTGTATTTCGTTCGTGTATTGGAACAGATAGAATTCTCCATACTGCTTCGTTGCTACTTATATATCTACCAATTTTTGTACTGAGCAATTTCATCTCTTGCGGTATTTTCTTTCGACACCCCGAATACTGCCATGTCGCTACCTTTATTTACATATTTGCAGATATATTTGATTGAATTTACCGAGTTGCAGTATTCGACATTTATGTGTGCTTGGTATGATTTTGATAGCAGTGGGCAATACGTAACGACACAGCGGTTGTCTATTTCAATCTCGTTACCTCCCACTATTTTCTGGAGATCTTCTTTTGTAGAGTGGGTAGCCGTCATTGCCTGTAACGGTGTTTGCTACTAAAGCCCGAGGATATCTTTTTGAACACTCACCATCTACCATGCACGGTGACGTAGGATGGATAGCACCGCAAGGCCTGTGAATCATGTTTTTAGTCACGACTTCGTGCAATCCTCTGTCAGTGTTGGCGTCGGATATTGCAGCTGATATCACCTCGTCAATTTCGCTGGAATTGATTTTGGTGTAAAGCCAGATTAGGATATGGGCGTGCGATAATCCTCATTTCTGACATTCTACGGAGTACATCCAGCAACGCACTTGGCCGAAAACTTCACGTTTAGTCATGAAATCCATCAATGATTTCAATATTTGTCGAAATACACGTGCTGTGACATAATGTCTATGTATTGGCGTTTGTCCAGGAAACAAGTTGTTTTTTTATTTCTTCCCATACTGGTTTACACGTGAATGTAATAAATAAGTCTGGCCGTCCACAGTTGCGAACGTACGCAATGGCATCTTGCGCGTATTCGTGCATGTGCCCTGGGCTACCTGTGTATGTTGCCGGTAATATTGTGAGACGTCCAACGTTAGTCGTATTGCCATCATTAGCCACTTAATCACGCAAATGATTATATTCTCCCGAACGAAGCTTTTGTTGATTTAATCGAATAAATAGAAGACGTTCTGATTCGATTTTCGCGTACACGTCAACAACGAATTGATGAAACAATTGCCTGCATTGCAATATGTGGTTGTATTCATTTTCGCGAATCATCAAACGATACGAATAATAATTCATTGCGCTGACTTTTCTGTTTGTTTCCCCACAATTTACTGGATCTACCATTTTGATGTTGAAGTGATATCCATCGTGACCATCCCAGAAAATAAGTGTATATTGGAGAGGATCATAGCAACGATGAGTGTCGGATACTCGCTGCAACTGTTCATTTCTTCGATGAAGAACAATATCTCTGTTGTTGAATTCCTCTCCAACAATAAGAATAGCCACTTCGTCAATTGATGGTGCATTGAATCTTCGCTCATGTTGACCGGCAGGCGTTTTGTCAGATCGAATAACAATTTTATGACTATAAGACGGCATCCGGTCTAGTGCTGTTTTGAACAATCTCATTAAGTTATTTTTGCTATGGAGCATTTCTTGCAATTGAGAAACTATTTACCTTTTTATGCCGGATGCAATTGCGCAACGTGTATTCAATTCATCGTTCTTGTCACCGATGAAGTATATTTGCAAGAACTTATTACCACCGTCTGGAAATGGGAGTAAAGAGCCGGCTCTATGATATATTTGGCCTTGCACTATGAACGTAGGCATGTAATTGTCTGTAATTACTTTCGCTCCGAAAGACGTCATTTGGTAGCATGAGTTATATTTCCTGATGTTTGCAAGGAAATGCTTTGAATCAGTAGAAGATCCGGCAAGCAAGCCTTTCAATGGCTCTGGTGGGTCGGCAAGTTTAGGCAGTTGAACTTTCCCGCCGGCGCAACACATGACTTTCATTTCAGAATGGAATTTCATTGCTTTGCAATGAGGACATACTTCATCCATAGCGCCGATGACAACATGAGATTTTGTACTGTAATCTTCATTCGGGTCGTACCGAAAAGCTAGGCGACTATAATAACGGACTTCCCTTGATGTTGTATCTTGGCGTCGTTCAGCTCTACTGATTGTTGCTTGATTTCCTAATTCTTGACGACGTTCAACTGAAGCAGCGGCACGCGCTCGCCTTGCTCGCGAACGTTGATCACAGATTCTGGCTTCATGTTGCTCCAGCGATCCCTGCGCACGTCTCTCAGCCATTCTGAGCCGATCTCGTTCTTTCTCTTCCAAACGCTGCTCTTCAGTTTGGCTCACGTCGTCGTGCTGCAGCTCGGCGATTGCGACGTCCGCTGTTTGGTCTTGCGCGTGGCATTCTGAAAACAATCGAAACAACATTGAGAACAACAAATTAGAATGTTCAAACAGACAGCTATCAACAAATGAGCTTCCTAACGCGAAAGCATGGTAAAAATGAGCTTTTTTGCAGATTTTAATACCTTTGCAGGAATTACAGATAAAAAAGAAAGGTGTACAAACACTCGTTGGAAAAAAAGGAAGGTTTATAAAAAAACAGAACGAAAATTGGTTGATTTTTTCGGGAGTTATACGCGTCCGAACAATTGGAGACAACATTTATATCAGATACATTTATTATCAGTTCAAAATTCGCCGCCGGTAAGTTGCGTCTGCTATTCCATGTAATTATGATACAATAAAATGTTAATTATATTTCAAATGTGTGGTTAATATGAAACCCAATATCTTCGTTTAGATTTGGAGACTGCACAGTTAAGTGATTTAGTTTAAAAAAAAAAGGATAATTTGTAACTAAGTTTCTGTTTACACGATGAACATATAGCAAGGTCATTGTGCTCTCTGAAACATTTTCGCACAGATAGTATCAGATACAGGTCTGCGTCTATATATGTTTGGAACAGGTACATCTATACGACTGACCCGCTACCAACGCCGTCTTTCGCACATGTCGAACGTTACATTAGTTTGTAGTGCTTGACCACATGTGCCACGTTCTAGTATGTAAGGGTTGGTTTACAATGAAAACAGGCATAGTGCATAGGGCATAACAGTAAAACATTCACACGACCGGAAACCTTCTGCAAAAGTTATTCAAAATTGAATACTTGTGTGTTTGGTTTTTAGTCATTGAAACTTTGCGCTAAGTCTGACGTCAGATGACAGTGGTGTTAAACAATATTTTTTTTTTTTGTTTTGGTTGTCTTTACACACCTAAGAAGGATTTCAGAATCAGATTATGATATTGTATTGAAGTTATTTTAATTAATTGGCGTTTTGGCTACCTTACAAATAAATTGCCGTACTTGTGCTGTTAACAAACGAGTAGTACGTAGATAGTCAAGCTCGTAAATGGTACGGGTACACGCGCGGAACAGAAATTCTATACAAACTATTAATATCCTTTTCTTTTTGTGAATTCTTTGTTTCAAGATTTATAGAGGATACTTTCTTTCCTGCATTTATTTTTTGCAAGCCACTGTGTATATTGGGATTTAACTGCTCCATCCTTATTATTTTGCTTATAATCAGTTACGATGCCAGTTCATGCAGTTTATAGAGTTATGCGCTAATTTTTACAACAATTTTGCGTAAAATTAACTTTTTAATGAAAAGTGCTATTAAATAATAAATTACGTACTTGTAAAAGCTAGACTAGGACTAATAAGTGAGACTTGATATGTTCAAACTATTTCCTGTCTCTGTACTCTATTTATTTATGTTATATTGTAGTTATCAGACTTATATTTAGTAGTTAAGTTTCTTAATTAACTATTAGCACTCAACATAATAGTACTGATATCATTTATTCCAAATCTATCCCCAAATCGAGCCTCAGATGCGTGTTGATTTAACTGTTGTTTATTGAATATACAGCCCATTCTGGATCACCACGCTGATACACTATGACATAGGTCATTAATAAAGCCGATTAATATTTTTTTCTGTTAAATTATTAATTTCACTTAGGCAAGTGAGTAAAATGATATAGCTAACTTTGTTGCAAGGGGACGGGGGACCTAAATTTTAACTCGGAAAATAAAAAAATTACAAAAATGTAAAAAAAATCGAGGAAACATAACATACCAAATGCGAAAAACTAGGTTGGATGAGTGCGACCCTACAAGTTCGATTCTCGTAAAGATGGAAGAGCACAGCCTCTCCCTGGTACGACGATCAGCAGACTATTGAAACCCCAACTGTATATTTCATTGGCTATACATCCGATCAATCTTACAACCCCCAAAGCGAATTACTGACTTTATGTAGCACACATACCCCTTCCCCCTGTCTAAGCCAACACACCTCTCGTAGCTCCAATTCCGTCGTCATTTATTTACCATAGCACGACCTCCTTCCTCAATTACCAAACATGCCACCAACTCACCACCCGACTATACCTTCACCCCCAATAACTCGCCATAGCTCGTTCCCTCACCATCCACACTCGCCATCAACCAACAACGCGATTCTCCCCCCTCCCCCTTTTCCGTTAAATGAAACCCCAACCGTTTCCTAAAGAGACGTAACTCTACCCAAGACTGGCTCTTGCCAAGACCATTTCCTCCAAAAAATGGCTAGAACAATGGACAAGACCAACCCACCATACCACCCACCTATACCAACAGTCGATGACAACCAATCTCGAAAAAGTCGCCTAATACGAATGACCATGCCAACGAACCAGTTGCGAAACATTCGCCATAAATATTCCCTAGTTTATTCGTTCGCCTTGTAGAACTCAGCCGATTTTAATAGACTCGAGTAAGGCATAATACTTCAGATCCCACATGGCCCACCTCCTGCACACGCTCGCATACATCTTATCTAAAACCGACTCTCGCAATCGATTGTAAACACCACTGAGAAGTAGAACAGACTGAATAAGAAATTAAACTCATATTATGTATAAATTAATTTAATTTATTTACTTATCACATGCATTCTCTCTTTCTTATTGTTTCATACATTTGAACTTTATTTATTTATCAGGTGTTTTCAGATCATGAATAGTAGCCAACAGTCTCATCTGATATAACTCCGATCTTTCCGTTCACAAATGATTGAAGATATCTCGTTAATGTGCGAGAAATCTCCATCTTGTTGGAAAGCGATCAAATATCTGAGTCTATCAACAAGTTCATTCGGGTCTTCGGGAAACAGGTAGCCAGTATTCTCAGCGTCTTCTGCCTTCTTCATCCCGCTCGTTGCAGCAAATGTGGCAGAGGGATGTGTCAGTGCATCGAGAAATTCGCTATCATCTTCAGCTCCATCACTGTCTTCATGTTCATTTTCATCAATGCAGTCCTCGTGGTCATATTTACCCCTCTGTTTTGTACTCTATATTTAATTTATTTTTCTTTGTATCAGGAGCGGTCTGGTTACCGGTATTTAGAACAAGTGATAGTTTTTTTTTTAAGTTCATCGATTTCACACGAAAGTCTTGTAAGTGTGTGTTCCTTCGATGTATCACCTGGCATGAACTGCATGTGGCCATTGACGTAAGGTTTCATCGTGCGAAAATGACTCTCCGTACGGGCGGTTCTCTCATGTCGCCGAGTATGGCAGCTTTTGCTGAAGATCTTTCCGCAGTAGCAACACTGGTTTCCATGTAATTTTCCAGCATTGGGAAAAGGTACATATATAGTAAATCCATTCTGTCATTCATTTAAAATGTAAAAACTGTGGCAGCACTCTGAGAAAACCCACTTACTCGTTCACTCCAGAATAAAACACACAGATACGTACATAACAATATATAATATATTATTTAAAAATACTTACTTTTCGCATATTTATAGAAATTAATTTTTATACCACAAAAAAATATGAGGCCGCAGGAGTGAAGAGTGTGGGTATTTATAAATACATAGGCCCAGTTGATTAAATCTATACGTTTTATACTCGTCAATTCACACATATTTTTTAAAGGCTTTTGGAAATGGGATGAGAATAACAACTTTTCCAATCGCTAAACACAGAACCACTGTAGATGCCGGTCTGTCTGCACGAGGCGACCATCGCCGGGCAACAATCACCCAGTTCATTCGTCATTGGCATAAATGTAAGTGTTCACACAGAGCAAGTATGGTTGCTGGCCAGTTGCCAGTCTAGGCTAGGCGAATTAGGAAAAATAGGGGAAAGTTTAGGTATAGTCGTAATCGTTGTCATTCCTTATGTTTTTTGGGTCGCTGAACATGAATCTGAGGTTTGCTGACAGTATTTTTGCCCGGACATTGTTCTTTTGCAAAAAACCTCAAAATTTTGGCAGCTTTTTTTGTTTTCTGCCTATATCTTGGGAACTATGCGTTTTTTTCGAAAAGACCATTCCATTCAAAATTAAATTAGACACAATTGCCTACATGTTTCGTCCATAACATATTTTTCTACGACCAACCGTTCCACCCCTAGAGCGCGCCAAAAAATGGGAAAAATTCCCAAAAATCGTAAAAACGCCATATTTCGACTTTCTACGCCCAATGTCCGTGGAAACGACTCATGTTATGATAGTTTTGACCATGTATGGTATTGAACTTGATGAAATACACTTAAAATAAATGTTGGACCCAATTGTTTTCAAAGAATTGTCTAAAATCAAATTGAAAGAAAGGAGACAAATTAGTGAAAAAAGTTATACTTAGCTATTGTTATATTTACATTAAAATTACTTAATACTAATAATAAATTGTGTGATTGCAGGTAAAAGACAATTTTGAAGAATTATGAAACTAAAACAGGTATTTTTAGGTATTTGTATTTAAAGGTCCAGTCAATTTATTGGGTATTTTCCGGTGGATGGGGTATTCATTCATCTGGAACAGACAGGAAAAGTGTGTATTAGTGGTTATTAGTTGGTAATATTGGTAAGGAATATGCTGTAGGTAGGTACCTATGTACTTCAGAAATATTTACTGTTATTAACCTGAGGCGTAACTTGTGGGGTTTCACTCGTCGACTGAGGCTCGTTGGAGAGACACATCTGTAAAGAACAGGATGGAATTAGTGGCGTACTTGAGATATTGTTACAAATATATGAATATGATGGTTCTTCTATACGTAAAAGAAGTTGATAGGTGCTACTAATGTGAAAACAAGGTTTGGATTTACATGTGATGTTACATACCTTTGGAGCTCGTAGCTATTTCTTCTTCATCCTCTTCCTCCTCCAGTGACTCTAACGCTTCCTCCTCAGTTCGCAATTGAATCCCAAGTTCGACTTGAAAGTCCCAATCTTCGACCTCGTCCTCATCGTCGCTTAGGGGCACCGCTGCTTTGTTGCATGATCTGTGCACGCAGTGGATGCACAGACCAGTGCACTTTAGCCCCCCCTTCAGGCAGCTGCAGTTCTGTGCACAGGTCTTGGTGCACTTGCACATTACCAACTCCAGCAGTTCGGGGGGAGCGGGAGCTAGAAGAGTCGTGATTGGTTCGAGCCCGTTGCTAGTCCTCTTCCAACCCCAATCCTCAGCTCGTTTCTCGACCCCCATCCNAGAGTCGTGATTGGTTCGAGCCCGTTGCTAGTCCTCTTCCAACCCCAATCCTCAGCTCGTTTCTCGACCCCCATCCCTTGCTGCACTTGAAGGTTCACCATGTAACTGTGCTGTGCCGCTGCAGCTGCTGAAGGTTGTAGCGCAGCTATTTTCGACGAAGACTTGAACGCTGCCTTCTTGTAATTAAGGAAGCGCAGGTGGTTCAGAGAGGGTGGAGTCCTCCCACTGTAGCCGTATACGTCGACCAAAAATCGTTCTCCGGCTGCTGCGATGGTCTGGGGAGTGGCGTTGCTGTCTTTGAAAACACTGACGACGTCAGCAAGGTCACGATTTTTAGTGAGTGCTTTTACAAACTTCAATTTCCCCTGGTTGAATGGTGCTGACGTGTCACAGCCACTCATAGCATGTAAGAACAGAATGTTCTCTGTAACAGTCATGTTCTTTACAGCGAGGATTGGAGAGTATGATGTTGATGGAGTTTTGTCTTTTCCTGGCTTTAAGAAGAAAACGTTGTTTTCCTTCACGAACCAATGAGAATCACCAACAGGTCTACTTCTCCCACCACGACCACACTCTTACTGTAATTAGCCAGAGACAGCGCTTCTGTGATTATCAGCGTGTCAGCATCTTCTGGTGCTTGTTTCGCCGGGTAGTCGCTGACATCATAAACCTGCGATCTGACTTCCTCGCAAATAATTTTTGCAGCTGCTTCCTCTACACGAAGCTTCTCTTCTGCTTCAGACTTACACTTATGCTGATTCCATGCATCGTTCAGTATCTTCTCCCCAATATTTTAAAAACAAACAACAGTCTTCTTTTTCAATAACCAGCACTTGTAATATAGGAGGGGTATAAAGAGAAATTCAGACCCCTTGGCTGTTTTTGCATCTGGCACGTAGTC
This sequence comes from Clitarchus hookeri, assembly GCA_002778355.1. Lineage (NCBI taxonomy): Eukaryota > Metazoa > Arthropoda > Insecta > Phasmatodea > Phasmatidae > Clitarchus > Clitarchus hookeri. Next base: position 263,502 of record NQII01002017.1, on the reverse strand, counting down.
TCCTTTTATCTGTTTTATTAGTTCTTCTAACGAGAACTGGCATTCATCATTGCTGCTTTCAAGGTATGTGTATATGCATTCCATTGCAACATCAATTTCAAGTGCAAATGGACAACGCCTTGTCGATACTACTTTCGGTTTTCTTGCTTTAGCAGACAGTTTGGTACGACAGCTTTTGTGGTATTGCGCATCGTATGCAACCAAGTCGGGAACATGCTCAATCCGACGAAGTATAGCCCGTCCATATTCATCATTTGCGTCTTGGGCATCCTTCATAATACTGTTTCTCAAGCTTTGAGTTGTGTCACGGACCTGGTTCACAACATTCCGCTCATTTGGAGGTTTTTTGGGTTCTACAGCCAAAAACGCAGCAGTAATTTCCAATCCACATATGAAACAGTTAGTTCTGAATGAAAAATGAGTGACTGCTGATCGGGTTCGTTGAGCTGTACAGGCGTCTCGTTTTTTCAGGAAAGTAACAATGGATCGATCATCTGTATATGATTTCCTACACTTTCCATGCACTTTTACAGACGTTTGTCCCCTCAAACTACCGCCCTTCCCATCTTTCCTTCTTGTACTGGCTTCAATAAACGATGCAACTCCTTTCTCTTTCACTGTTGCTATTGTCCCTTCATCGTCTAGCGGCAAGTCACAGATAAAACACACCGACATCGCGACATTCACGTTAGCACGGTAAATCGAACTTGTAAAACCGGACACATATACGAACAGTGGAATATCTGAACATCAACTGACGAGCCGGTGGCTTGGTCGGGGCCCTCAGGGACAAGTACAACTGTACTCGGGGGAAGGGGCCCTCCTCAGGTAGCGACCATCTGCCACAAAAAAAAGAAGGGTCTTCAACGGCTCACTGAGATAAGACGCATAACCCCACATTCCAACACTCAAACATTCATTCCAATATTAATTTACCACCTTTCCATGAGTTTGTGGAGCGCAGCAGGCCGGATGATTTTTACTTTTTTTCACTAATTTGTCTCCTTTCTTTCAATTTGATTTTAGACAATTATTTGAAAACAATTGGACACACTATTTATTTCAAGTGTATTTCAGCGGACCCCGTATTTATTTTTAAGTGTATTTCATCAAGTTCAATACCATACATGGTCAAAACTATCATAACATGAGACTTTTCCACGGACATCGGGCGTAGAAAGTCGAAATATGGCGTTTTTGCGATTTTTGGGAATTTTGTCCATTTTTTGGCGCACTCTAGCGGCGGAACGGTTGGTCGTAGAAAAATATGTTATGGCTAAAAAATATAGGCAATTGTGTCTAATTTAATTTTGAATGGAATGGTCTTTTCGAAAAAAAACGCATAGTTCCCAAGATATAGGCAGAAAACCAAAAAAGCTGCCAAAATTTCGAGGTTTTTGCAAAAAAAAAAAATGTTACGGGCAAAAATTCTGTCAGCAAACCTCAGATTCAAGTTCAGCTACCCAAACAACATAAGGAATGACAACGATGACGATTGTACCTAAACTTTCCGCTAAAGGCCCTTTTTTTTCCTAATTTACCTAGCCTAGTCGCCCTGATGTTGCTGGCAACTGGTGGCGGTTGTTGCCTGCAGAGCGATTGTTGCCGGGCCGGCAATACCTGTGTTTGTATTGGAGCGTTCAGGCGTGGCAACTGTCGCTGGTTTGTAACCTTATTGCTACCAACCTCAACGTCTACAGTAACATTTTGCTTGCAAACGTGAAAGGGCGTGTTGACAGCACAGCGATGAATTGGGCTGACTATTTGACAGTCAATACGGGAGATCCCCGAGAAAGCCCGCTCACCAGTGGCATCGTCCGGCACGATTCCCACTTGTGAAAGTCTAGGAGCGAACCCGCCAGGAATGTAACCCGGTTCGCCTAGGTGGGAGGCAAGTGGTCTAACCACTACATCACCGCGGCCCCTGTAAGAACGGTAGAAGCTCGACTACCGGTATCATCGCTAAGGATTCGGTTTCCTTATCTGAGCTGCTTGGACGTAATCGTGCCCATCGTTTCAGGCGAATGATGCCACAACTATTAGGAGTGGCCCAGGGGAGGTACAGGAAAAAGTTATATAGAGAAATTGTTATTAAGGAGGCAGTGGAACGTCGACTTAGATTTATATTATATTTTTGCCATTTCTTATGTTTGAGATTACTTTTTAAAAATCCTAGGGGGCCGCGATGGTGTAGTGGCTAGACTAATTGCCCCCCCCCCCCC
>NQII01002017.1:246399-261256 GCA_002778355.1 Clitarchus hookeri | reverse complement strand
CTAGGCGAACCGGGCCCGATTCCCGGCGGGGTCGCTCCCGAATTTTTGCAGGTGGGAATCGTGCCATACAATGCCACTGGTCGGTGGGTTTTCTCGGGTATATTCCGTTTCCCCCGCCCTTGCATTCCGGTGCTGCGCCATACTCACCTCACTTCACCCTCATAGGCTCTCAAGACCTCGATGTTAAAGAGCCGCCCAAATCTATCCACTCCTCTCCACTTTAAATACTCGACTTTGTTATATCATATAACATTATTCTATTATATTTTAGAGACAATTCCCGTTCGACATATTTTACCAATATTTCTTCAGTAGCAATTCTCAGACGGTGGAACAACAATTAATTCCCATTTATTCCTCATGGTAAACAAACATAGGTACTCGTTTGGTATTATAGTTATGCAATCGCATGAAAGATATAAAATGCATCGCCGAAGAAAAAATGTAAATAATGAGAGCAAAATAAATATTTTAGCTAAAAAACTGGTAATACCCTAGGCAATTAAATAATTGCGCCGAGTGGAGTGTGTATTCGTCGGGAATCTAACCAATTACATTTTATTAATTAGAAATATTAAGAAAGTTTTATTAAACGAAGTGTTTGTAAATATTATCATTATGTTCGAATTATAACAAACAATATTTTAAGAAGAAATTTCAATTAAAAAGTATTTTATTTTCTTTGAGTTTTAAATTTGTAATATTATTTTGCTTGGAATTTTTGGTCGAATCCTTCAAGTTTGAGATCAGACATAAGGTCACCGAGGTTCAAGATCGTGGCTGGGATCACCACTTCTAGGTGCTATGTAAAAATAAATATATTGGCACCGCATGCAGAGTTTCGGGCCAGAACACTTTTACATCACTTGCGTACGTCTAGAAACACAAACTAATTTCAAGGTGTGGCTGTGTTGGCTACACGGCGTCAATCTTATAGTCCATTCACGTTTACTTCCAACTTTTTCCGAGGCCCTGCTGAAGTTCTACTTCCAGGATATTCCTCCGCCTCAAGCAAACAAAGCTTATCAAAGTTTAGAAAATTACACTAAGGGGACAGCCCACCGGATTCATGCGCACTGAAAGTAATATTATTTTTCATAAGAACTATTTCTTACTAGGCGTTACCAACACATAATTTCTCCTTTTTTTATTCATATTAATTAAAAATAAATACAACTTGAAGATATAGAATAAATAAAAGTTCAATTGAACTAAAAATGAGGTTATTTTACGCTAGCACATGTATAAAACGCTTTATATACGTGGCATATTTAAGAAACAACCGAGTACGTCATACATGGGGTGTTTTCAAAGGTTTGCTTCAAAAAGTGCGAAGAAACCGCGAATAGACTATGCGTGAATATGCCTGCGTTGCCGAGTAATTATTTCATTGGGAAATAGCAATGAAATGATGGTAATAAATACTTCGCTTTTAATGCTAAAGTTGACATAACTAGAAGAGAGAATTGAGGAGGAGAATTGGTGAGGATTGCAGAAGATTGTGGAGGAGAATTGGTGAGGATTAATGAGGATTTCAGAGGAGGGTTGATGAGGATTGGTGAGGATTACGGAGAATTGAGGAGGGGGATTGATGAGAATTGCGGAGGATTGTGGAGGAGTATTGGTGAGGATTGGTAAGGATTTCTGAGGATTACAGAGGAGGATTGTGGAAGAGGACTGCCAAGGGTTGGAGAGGAGGATTGTAGAGGATGGTGAGGAGGATTGTGGAGGGTTGGAATTGATCGAAGTGTTGATGTCTGAGAAGAGCACGAAAGATAAGACTGTTTATCATACCTAGTTGGCCTCGTACATTCCAAGTCCGAAGGTCCAAGCACTATTGGTTTGTAAACCATAGGCAACTATGCCTATAAAAGTGATGGTAGATGCTGATCCATACCATGACTATAACATACTCACTCGTGCATGTTGTCACTACTGGTGTAAATGGGTTGGTTTGGTCATATATACATACATACATAAAAAAAAAATTTATTGGCATATTTGTATTCTTACAAAACAGTCGAGACAATTAATAATTTGCAGATGCTAACATCGTGTATTAGTATTCAAGAGAGGATACCAGAATTGTAGTAACTGACAGAGACTTTAGCATGGTTCCGCTATACTCTGTGTTCAATTTAAGTAGAAAATTGAAAAAAAAAATTACTTTAATTTTTTTAATATGAAAAATTAATGTTTAAATTTGATTTTTTTATTTGACATACCGTATGGCTATCAAACCAAAATGGCTACCGTAAACATGCATGTATGCTTGTAGGGTTAGTCGTGACTGCAGAGCACCCCCCTCTCCCTGCCGCCGCACAGCTCCTATTTACAATACATTATGCCAGAATCCCCACCACACCACTACTTACGACCTATGGTCTAGTGTGGATCCTGAGTCAGTACACGTCTTGGGAGTTGGACCTGAAGTACTAGTTTATTACAAATATTGGAAAAAAAAATACTATAGATGGAACACAGAGGGTCTGGATTATGTTAAATGGAACAATAATATGTAAACACCACAACATATTTCTGCAGCTGTCATCAAATTATTTCATGGAAATAATTAGTTACCGCCCTTATTTCGACTCAATCTTAATGATGCTGTAGCATACCTGTGATTTGATAGATAGATTATGAACTCACATCACAATTAACTTTACTCATAAGATACTCAGCGTCCAGTAGTTGTAATTAACTAGTGCTTCATGTCTAACTTCAAATACGTGTACCGTCTTAGGATTCACTTTAGACCGTGTGTCGTATGTGCGTACGTATGTCGTCGCCTTCTTTCGTGATAACCAGCAGCCTAAGTTGGCCAGTATCATTTAGAAACATCGTGTATGTATGTAGTTATATGCAGTGATTTTTTTTTAAAATATTGATTTCAAAAATGCGTACTTTACCTTCAACCACCTGTTATAAATGCCTTACTTCCTGAGCTGACTTTCTAAACTCTGGTGGATTGGTGATACCTGAAGCCGTGGTCGAATAGGTTAATTTCATTATTTTCTATTTTGCGATTTAGCGTGTTTCAGTTCTGATATTGTCGTCAGTGACCTTGGGGTGCAATTCTCATTCACATGTCCCTCTTACTGGGAGCCCAGTAACGTGTGTATCGCTAAGGTTTATGCTACTCAGGTTGGGAAGCTCAGTGTACTTAGTTTGGCAACTACAATATTTCGCCACCAGACAGCACTGATGTCGCACGGGTACCACATTTTTCCGTTTTGTATTTAAGTAAGTGGGATGGTTGCAATTTTCATAAAATAAATATAATAAAATTGTGTAAAATATTTTTATTTGTATTGTGCTAGAACATGCAAAAGTAATAAACTTTATTCTTCGCACTGAAGTACAAATATTACGGAATATGTTCACATATTGTTTAAAATTCTGTTGTAAAAAGGATTGATTAAAACGTTGGTTTACACACATACTTCATTAAAATGTAACAAAAAAAATTGTGAAATTGTTTAAGACTGTTATTTTTGGGGCTTTTCTGCACAGTTATTTTAACTGAAAAGAGAAAAGTGCAAAGTTCCTTTTGATGACGGCGATATTATTTTATTTCGTACGTTTTTCCATTGAAATAATCTAGCTTATAAATCTGAACGCCAAACACAGTTGTATTATTACTGTTTGCCATTGTAAACACAATTGGAAAATATGAATAGAAGTAGAGAAACAAAGTAAATACTTAAGATTTTGTGCATATAGAGAATATATCAATTCCAGAAAAACATGAGAATTTGCATACAAATAAATATGAGTTCTCTATTTACCGCCAGGTTATAAGTGACCTTCTTGGAACACCAGCTCACCTTGCGGTGGAAATTTTCCCTATGCCAAACTCTCCCATGAGAAATCTCGTTATTTTTACTAACCTGAGTAGAATTATCTTTAACATAGCCAGCCGGGCCCAGCGAAGTATAAGGTATTCTGGCTCATCCGTCATGCCAAAATTAGTAATCCCACAACATTTATGGAAATTATGTTGGTGTATGGATTTTTCTGTGGAATGAATGACTGTGGATTTGTGTGGAATACCCACCGCCAACTAAAATCTTACAAAAAATGCTAACTTTCTCGCGAAATGCACTCATGGTGCTTTTTTAATATAAATTAAATTGATATATCACTCTATCATTATTTCCAGAACATTTTAATTAAGAAAGTTGTCAATCGTAAATTTTACAACGTTTGGCAACAAACTCAAACTGTGTATTTAAAGGGACAAAGTAGAATCCTAAGAAATCTGGAATTGGCTGCATAAATGTATATAAGAAACTGCAGTTAAACTTGTATGATATATAACTGTGCGCGATGATGTGCAATGATGTATTCTAGGCTGAGAGAGTCCCGACGTAGCAGAAGCTGTGACACTACTGCCCAGTCCGGCAACGCTGCCTTAATACATCCTGCACAGCAGCTACGGCCGTGCAGCAGTGTTGCCACATCGCAGCCACGAAAAGTAACAAATTCTCACCTCTAATGCCTACACACGTGTCCCAAAAAAACAAATCATTCCCTCACATTTTATTGACATCATACGTTTCCGTGCTCATGGATTTTTAATAGTTGGCAATACTGTCAACGTAACAAGATCATAATTGTTCCCCTGCGCGAAAAGATTTGTATACGCGAAATAATTCGCTTTAATTATTTAAGTGCTGCATTTTCATCCATCATTCCTTCACCATATATTTAAAGAAGGTAATTATTTTACTTTGTTATAATATTGTTGTTGTCTTACATGTTTTAGGAGGTAAAATATTTGCCTCCAATTTCAAAGCAAATTGAGGTTATTTACGACAACTTTTTGTCGTAACGCTTCACCGAGTCTAGAAAATTACACCAAACAGATAATGCACCGCATTCGTGCACACACGGTTTTAAAATATTTGAAGAGGAACTATTACCTACTCGACATTACCAACACACCTATTTCCTCTATGTCATTATTCATATTAATTATAAATGGACTATTATAATTTATAGATAAAATATAAGCAAAAGTTCAATTTAACTTAAAATAAAACGTATAAATCGTTTGTCGCTCCCGGATATTCGCACGTGGGAATCCTGCCGGACTTTGCCGCTGATCGGAGGGTTTTCTCGGGGATCTCCCGTTTCCCCCGGCCTTGCTTTCCGGCTATGCTTCATACTCACCTCACTTCACTCTCGTCGGCTCTCAAGACCTCGATGTAAAGAGCCGCCCAAACCACTCCGCTCGCCACTATAAAAGGCTCGTGCAACACGACAACGCGAGTAGACTTTACGTAGTATCGAGTGTTGTGAGGAGGTGTGTTGTTAGTTGCAGAGTAAGTTGCTGGCGTGGCGAGTAGCAGCTGCAGCAGACGGGTGCAAGGTGACCTGCTTGTCGCTCCAGTTGGCACGTCGACCCCGCCTGGAGTATCGGTGTCACGTTCTCAAGGTCACCCTGCCCGCTACCTGACCCGACACACCACAGCTGTACTCCAGCCGCGGTTACCTCCAGCTTCCCTGCCAAACTACTACTTACAGTGTATTCCTCCGCCTTATGCTAACTACGCTTAAGGGACAACACACAGCATTCGTGCGCACTCACTTCAATAATATATTGCATAAGAACTATTTCTTACTAGGCCTTACCAACACACCAATTTTCTCATTGTTTTTATTCATATTAATTACTAGCTGTGCCCACGGCTCCTCTCGCGTGGACTACACAATTATTGTTTCAGTTTTTTTTTTTAATAAAGTGGTCGTGGAGGCTTTTACGCAAAGGGGATCCAGACAACGAAGTTTCTCGATGTTTATTTTGTGGAAAAGTTGCTGAAACGACAAAGAAAGTGTGTACATGTGGTGGTTCGGACACTCGAATATGACGACTCCTGAGTGGATGAGAATGTCATTCTGAATTAGGAACTACGCATATTTTTAAGTAATGATATACACATGTGTATATTTTTTAAATAAAACAATGTGTTACCTTAATTAACATTCATTTTAATCTTGCCTGTCCTTGTACGCAATAATAAGAGATTGGAGACAGCTAGCTCTGTGAAACAAAGCTAACACTGCTCTTCACATGCAAGTTGACTTCATGGATACCCAACACCGATCAGGTGTGNTATGCATGCATGTGTGTTGTTACCTAACACTGCCCAGGCGCAGACCTGTGAAAATGCTAACATGGAACTCCCCGATCTATTCCCATCCGCCCCCCTCCTCCTCCACGGCCTCCAAAAAGTTGTTACGAACACCTGCGGCCCTGACAGTCGGTTATATCCGGATTATTCCAGGTTTATTCGCACAGGATGCATAGTTAACGAGTCAGTTCATGTTCACTTGGCTCGGGGTCGACAACACTCGTCCCCTCCCTTTCCCCGCAGTGGTGTCCAGATGTATGCCTGTTATGACAGTTGCGTTTGTATTGCGAGCGTGCCCGCGCATCCTAGCTGTTTAATTTTCATAAAACGCCGAGCTGAATAAAACATTTTTTTTTTCAATTTTTTTTTTTTTTAGAAAACAAAAAGTATTAATATTTGCATATTTTTACAAGGTCCCTCCTGGAATGCATTACAGCATTGTACTAAAAAAGAATTATATATGTATTCACCGATAAAAGTATTACCAGTTGAAAGTGAAATTGGAACTTTTAGAAATCCGAGGTAGCGGACCAAAATTATTTAATTGAAATACTTTTTTATAAAAAAAATTTCAATGTTACGGGTTTTTGTGATGCACTGTATATCGAAGTGGAAGGCCAAAATTATTTACTTATAATAAAAATCATTTCTAGGCAACATTATACGAAAAAAGTAGAAAAATGTAATTATGATCTGCAGTGAAACTTTTAACTGACATAATTATTATAAATCCAAAATGGCGAGCTAATACTTTTAAATTTTTTGTTGAAATAGATTTTATAATAATACTTTTTTTATTAAATTCATTTTTAGGGTTACGGGTTGCTGTAATGGCTGGCCGTAGCTCGGGAGCGGCGAGGGAGGAGATGAACATGGCCGCTGGCCATACCTGTGATGTCATAGCAGACTATTACCTCCTATTCCTGAAATCCTGTAGCCCAAAAAGGTAGATAAGCCTATTTCTATCGGGGAGTGGATAGTGAACTCCAAAACCACGCCGATTTTCCCCATGAACATACGTCCTAAGGTTGATAGTTTCCGAGTTACAGGCCTTCCAATGTTGAACTGGATGTATTCGTAATAGTCTTCCTAACACATTCCAGTTCAAGTAGCTGTAGCCATGTTCAAGTACCAGCAGTGATACGTCACTCTACAACAAGTGCTCTTAATGTCCACCTTGTGCCTGAATGCACGCCTGAACACACAACGTCAGTGAGTGTCTGACATGTTCAAATACTACAGGAATTGCATGTATCTGTCGGCTACCTTGTTCCACTCGCTGGAGAAGCACGGCTGTGTCCGGAACTGGAGTCGCATAAACAGTGGCTTTGAGGTGCCCTTACAAGTATTAGCCCAGTGAATTGAGATCTGGGTGGTGTGCAGGCCAGGTTATTGGCCCTGCACATCCTATCCACCTGTCCATGTCAAGTAGTAACACACACCATTCTAGCTGATCACATCAACAGGCACACATCGTGAAAACCAATTCTAGTGTTACCAATGTGCGTGGTACAGTTTTGGAAGGTCTGCTACTCGGAAACTATCGTCTCTAAGACATGATCTCACAGCGACATTTTGTCTTCTTTTCGGGAGTACTATCCACTCCCCGGTGTATCCCCTTCCCGTGTGTTTGGGGACGTCCTTACAGCCGGTATTCCCTAGTCAGAGCGGCGTAGCGATCTGCGAGCGAAGCTGCTCACTGCGCACGTCGGCGCTCAACTCAGCTGTCGGTAGTTATGCGAATCCATTCGACAGTTGCAATACAACACAGTACAAGGGGCTTATTCTAAGTTATTAATTTCGTTTCCTATCGACGAAAATATTCAATACTTCTCGAATTTTCGTTTCCTCACGAAAGGAGGAAGTGCCTTCAAATGGTCGTTTGACGTCACTGCATTCGATATCACAATCTAAACACTAGCGAAGCCCTTGAGGCTGTCGTTACGGAGTTCTGTGGAAGCATTGCGGGTGCGTGGTGCAGGTTGCTGTTAGTAACTGCGGAAGATAAGTATCGTGAAGGATTGTATCGTCTCGCAGATATATCTAAATATATTACAAAACAAAAAGACTTCATCGCAGCAAAAACTGTTTTGTTTCATATTGTGAAGCATATATGTAACAGTGTGGGCAGACTGTTTAATGGTATTTTATTATTTTATTTGAAATGAAATAAGTGAACATAAATGTTGAATTTATTCAGCACTGGAAACATTAAATGTAGTTTGGAAATAAACCAATATGTAATACTGATTTTTAATAATTTTGGGAGTAAAAAAGTTACTTTCTTAAAAATAATTTAGTAAAAACTCGTACCAAGAAGGAACTAATAAATAGACTAGAAACATGACGGCATCTAGTGTGTTGTCTACAGCTTATTTTGAAATATTGACATTAAAAATAACGGACAAAACTGCGTAAACTTCAACAGACTGTAACCAAACATCAAAATGGTAACTCAGAAATATTTACTTACATTTAAACAACCATATTTTCTGTCCGCTCTCTCCTATCAGCGTGCATGAACATCTATGATAACACTATCTTAAACAAAATGACCTCATGTTTAAACATAAAAAGCTTAAACATAAAAAGCTTATACATAAAACATGCCGCCGAGTTATAAAATACCGCCAAGTATGACCAGAACATTTGAGACCCTCGACGTACGAAATTTACCCTTTCTCTGAAATATATTATTTGTTTAATACTTATGTATAAAACCTTCAAAATACAAACAAATTATTTTAAGATCTTATTTGCTTTAGGTTGATATTTTCAAGCAGATTGAATTTAATATTATAAACAAACTCCATATTTCAGTTAAAGTTCATGTGAGTAGTATTGCCATCTTGCATTCGCTAACGAAGACGCAAACATTGCCGAAGGCTCGGAGGACTGTAACGAAATATGTCTTAGAATACGAAATTGCCTTGCTCGAAGATCGTGTCGTTAGTATACGAAACCTATAACGAATACGGGAAATGATCGGATAACTTAGAATAAGCCCCCAGGAGTGTGAGCCGTGCTGTGAGCAAATCCTTATTACTGTCAGAGCTTGCATCAGTTGCATTTCGCTACTGAAGAGCACCATTGTGCCGAGCAGTCAAAGTCTACATTCGCGGAGACAAAAATATAACATGTGTATCTAATGCCCGCCATGAACATTACACTACAACATTCTGTTACAAGTCAGTCGCGACTGCACTGAGAGGGAGGTTTGTACCAGCCAACAAAATACTTGTTTTGTAAACGACAAAAAATATATTTGTATTGCCCCAGCAACAAATTTTGTTGAAAAACAAAACTCGAAAAGCAAAAAAATTAATTTGGTTTGTCTACCTACGTGCTTAAATAAACGAAACCTCTGTGTTGGACCAAAATAAGTTAGACTGTCATCAAACTATTTAGTTAAATCGATTGTATGTATTTCTTAGGCCACTCGAGACTTTCTTTGTAATTTTTTTACAATTATAATAGTAACAGAGTTTTTAATTCATTTATTTGTGCAAAATAAAGTAATAAAAACATGTTCACCGGGAAACTAAAAAGTAAAGGTGTAAAATTTTAAAAATGTATTCACGCAGGTCGAGTATTTGAAATGTATATATCTAAAAATGAAATATTCAAATTGTAATAAAAGTCACTTTAGCTGAGTTTGATAGCACGTAGCGCTTTGTTTCCAATTGTTGTAACATTAACCGAAACGGATGGTGCACGTAGGGCCAAACAAATCTTTAGTTGCACCAACGAGATTTTAGTTTAGGGCAACCAAATAATTTGTTTTCAACAACAGTGTTTCATTCCCTTTGTACAATCATTTCATTTGATTGTGCTAAACAAACTTTGTTTACTTCGACTAAACGTTTTTCTCAGTAATCGTGCCGGACGATGCCGCTGGTTGACGGGTTTTCTCGAGGATATCCCGTCTCCACCGCCCTTGCATCTCGGTGCTGCTCCATTCTCTTCACGTTTCACTCTCATCGGCTCTCAAGACGTCGTTGTTAAGTGTCGCCCAAGTCTCTCAACTCAACTATCTCTGAGTGCGCGTCAACACCGGGCGAGCTATCAGGCAGGCTGCTTGCGAGCATTCCAAGATTGTTCGGAATCATATGATGAATACTCGGAGCAGTAGTCGAACACTGGAGTACACTTCGTTCACTTGTCCTAAATGCATTTCGCCTAACGGGATTTGTCCTAACTTCGCATCGGATAACTGTGTTTCCCCCAGTGTTTATCACAATAGAAATTAGGGGAAATGCAACGCCACCGAACCGTCGTGTAAATATGTTCTTGATGAATTCGTGTAAATCATCCTGTAGCTCTCCAAACATACTGTATGTACAAGTAGGTGAAAGAAAACAAGAGGAGGTAAAATATAGCTCAATGTTATTACGTTACTGAATATCTGAAAATAAGGTACAACTATGGAGGCCCTGACTTAGTAAATTATCTGAATATCGTAGACACAGGAAGAATTTAAAAAATTGGTCGCATGTCACGTGAATTCTTTGAACATTTAATACTTTTGATTGTACTGCGCTAAATATAGAAGTATTTCTGTCAACGAAAAACTTGCTAGCACGCTGCAATAAATCGAGATTCAATTGTTATTCATTGATACTTTTCAAAAATTCAAAACAACGTATTTTCAAAATCTTAGTGGATGTCCACATGGTGCTATTAGAACTGTGCCTTTCCGTGACTCCGTTGGCTCGCAACACGAAGTTATACCGATGTCCGACTAGAAGCTGGTTTGTTGAATGTTCGCAGTCAACACAGCCGGATTGCCCAAACACACTATTTCCTTTGATGTACCGACTTCTCGCAGACAGCGTTCTGGAGCATTCGTAGTGTTGTGGCGTGCGTGGTTCACTATCCGCACAACACGAGCAGTCACCGGGCGAATTTCAATCTGAATTCTTCGCATATTCGCGAACACTGTGCTCTCCGCAGTAGGCCAGCAAAATGGCGACCGAGCTCGGATAAACTCAGGTCATCTCATGTCCGGATACAGACATCCTATGCGATGTAGACCTGTCGCGGAGTAGATCGCTTACTTACACGTTGCCGTCAAATCTCCTCTCGACTGATACTTGACCTCATCCTTACGAAATTGAAAACTTTACATTTGACTTAAAGTTTGCTTTCAGACATGGAACTTGACATAATGGACCTGTCAAGCACTCTTGACATTTACATTTCGAAAAGTTGAAATTTAAAGTCAAAGTCAGGCGTCCATTTTGCCGAGAACCTAACAGAGGTTATACGGAATGAGTGTTGTTTTATTGTAGGGTGATTTTCATCTCGGTATATTAAACCAATCTCGTCGAAATTAAATAAATGGCGAACGAATATAATGCGAAGAGGAAATATATTAATTGATACTTTTAAAAAATTAAGCAAGTGAGTTTTTTGTTATGAAATTAACTTTTAATATAAATATTTAAGCCTATTTAAAATGCATTTCTGGATAATATAAAAATTATGTACATCACAAGATACACTGTTTTACAAAGTTTCCAGAACCGATTTTCAATTGTATTAAGTTTGACTATACAACTGTATTCGTCAAAGGAAAGGAAATGTGAAGTCAAATGCTAAAGTTTTCTATTGTGTAAAGCCTCGAGTCGGTCCTCCGTGTGTGGGTTCCTACATGTATCCTAGCACTATCGGACAGTATGACCAACCTGGTGGACTCTAGACTACGCTGTGGTTCGCAGTCCGAGTACGAGTCTTCTCCTGAAGCCTGTCGACGTTGTTGACGTCATTCAGAAGTTCTCCACTCTCTACACTTGCTTGGTATAGTGTGGTGTATGTACACCGCGTAACTGCGGCTTCGACTACAGCCAGTGTCTATGACCGCTGCTTGGAGCTTGCAACACTACTGCCGGGAGTGCAGTCAAATGTAAACACTCCAACATGGGACCCCGTACACTCGCTATTTACATAGTTTCGTGATTGTCGCGTGGTTTCATAGTGGAGCGCTGTTTTCCTTGGATAGTTGTATTGCTTGTATATTTCAATTAGTAAAATCATAATACAAAGCATTAGTTGATAGTGCAGAGTTTTAGAGTAAAAAACACTTGACTGTTTTTAGAATAGTAACGTATAAACCCCACAAAATAAGTACATTTGCAGAAAATATTGAGTGTCAGTACATAATATTTTGGCATAGTTACTGATTTTGTGGTTTATATCCGTAACGTTTAGCAGAAAGTTGGCAATTTTTTAGTCGAAAACTATAAACTTTATCAACTCTGGTTATATCTGACAGTCACCAGAATTCAGATATCTTGTCGATATATCTAACACCATCAAAACATAGTAAGTAGTTGCCCCCACAATGGTGGTGTAGTGGTCAGACTACTCAACTTGGCGAACTGGGTTCGATTCCCAGGGGAGTCGCTCCCAGATTTCCGCACGTGGGAATCATGCTAGTTCGATGCCGCTGTGCGGCGGGTTTTCTCGGGATTCTTCCATTTCCCTTGCCCTTTCATTCTGGCGCTGCTCCATTCTCAACTCACTTCGCCCTCTTATGCTCTCAAGACTTCGATGTTGAGAGCTGCCCAAATCTCTTCACTCACTCACTACAACACTGCACGCCAGCTCGTAGCCTTGCGCTTAGCGACGATGGGGCACTTGACGCGCATGGCAGTGTCGCCCTTATCGCTCCCGCGCTTCTCGGCTCCAGGTAGGCCGAAGCCTTAACGGAACAACATCGCAGGAGTTACCTAGCAAATGAACACATGCATGAAACGGGACAGTACCTAGAAGCAGTGCAGGCCGCAGCGGAAGTGCGGGCACGTGGTAGTTGTGTAACTCACTGGTTTTCCTCCACGCCCGAGGCGCATCATGCACCGAGATCGTAGAAGCCGACCTCTGTGTACCCGAGGTCACTAGTGTCACCTTCGCACCGCGAGGCTACGTCTTCGGTTTCCTGGTAACGTCGGCCCGTGGCACGACCACATGCACACACGCTCAAACAGGCGTACAAATACTATTAATTTGATGTATTGAATAATCGTCGCAGATCAATAAGAAATAAACAATATATATTACGAGAATATACAGTAAGGTACAACAGTATAAACAGAAAACCGAACTGAAAGTTTTTGATTACAGAACATACACGTTATCTTCTCGTTCGGACCGCTACATCTGTATGTTCTGTTTTTTAGGAGTAAATTTGCACTGCATTAGTATTTTGTTGGCTTCCTTTGTCATTCAATAACAGCCTCAAGTCTGTTGTGAATTAAACAAACAAGTGATTGTGGTTCCTATTCCGTGTCTTTCTTGAAGCAACGACGTCTTCACTTGATCCTTGCTTGTCGTGCTGTGTTTGCGCACGCGTCTGCTTAGTTCCTCCCACAGATGTTGTATTGGGTTGAGGTCGGGTGATTGCGGGCGGGCATGTAGTTGATGGCGGATGTTGTACACGATCCACAGACGAACTAACTCAGCTGTATGTTTATGATTATTGTACTGCTGGAGGTAAAAATCATTTGCCAGACCTTCTCGGCACTCGCCTTCAGATTGTGTTGTAGAATGTCACTAAACACAAACTCGTCTATAGTCCCATCAATAACCACAAGTTCCCCCACACCTGAAACTTCCATGCAGCCCCATACCATAATGCCACCAGCTCTGTATTTTACAGTAGGCTGGATATTTTGTAAATGCCACTCGGTATTACGTGTTCTCCATACCAGGATTCGGACATCGTCCTTGAAGATATTAAATTTATTCACGTCTGAAAAAAATCACTTTCTTCCAGAACTACGAGACCTTCGTGACATTCGTTTGCAAATTGCAAACCTCTTCTTATTCACGTCACTGATGTAGGGCTTATTTTTTGGCACTCTTGCATGATACCCGCATGAATGTAGCACTCTTCGTATGTTGCGGGGTCTTGCATGATACACGCATGAAACTCTTAGTATGTTGCGGGGATGGACGTCTTTACCCACATACTCGTGCATTTCCGCTGTTATTCGTGAGGCTGAGAGTTATTTCTCACCGTGCGAACGATCTTTCTCTTCTTCCTGCTGGCAATCTTCAGTGATAGCCCTGTTCGCACTGTATTAATCAGTGTTTCGTTCGTGGAAATGTTTCACTATTGTACGAACTGTATGGCGACTACGCTTTACAATTGGTCCAATTTACACATACGATTTGTGCTGTTTATGCAGATTCACTATAATGTCGCTTTCTGCAAGGTCCACCTCCTTACCTTTCCGCCCCATTTTACTTCTCACTATGCACAATGTTTGTTTCGTCCCTGAGGACTGCTGCGTTCCATGTGACGTGCCTACAAAGTATGTCAGGTAGACAGTTTTTTTTTCTAACCTACTCTAAAACTAAGTGTTATATGTTAGTCCGCGGTAGGAGCGGGATTATTGCGTCTCAGAGCTAGCCCCTTACGCTTACAAGGGAAGGAAAAACATGCAAGGAGACGTGCATCGCGGCAAAGAGGGATTGGGTTCCCATGGCCAAGTTTGGCCATGAAAAAACTCCCTAATGTACTTATAGTTAACTAACTACATCTAGAAGAGAAAGGGAAAAACCGGCACAGACCCCGTAAAAAACCATTTCGACAGGAAAGAATTAAAAATTGTTACATGCATGATATCCTTCTTTCTTATTTTGCGCTGGTTTAACCAGAGTGATGTGGTACATCACTCTGGTGGGGGGAGTGCGCTATTGTGCTACTCCCCCCC
>NQII01002017.1:219547-246387 GCA_002778355.1 Clitarchus hookeri | reverse complement strand
CCCCCCCCCAAATACCCAGTGGATCCTGAAAACTTAAAGAAAAACTGGATTAGTTGTCAGGAGTGTCAGCGGAGCTGACACAAGCTGACTTTTACTAATCCACGACAAGATGGTAGTTGTCTGAAAGAAAAGATGGTTAATCTAAAAACCTAATACTAAAGCTAAATCCATGAGGACATTAATTTATTATTATTATTATCGTCCTACTAAACTAAATTATTATTTTTTATAATTACTATTTAATATTAATACGAGGTAACTCCTGACCCCTACCCCGACTGGCATGTGTGTCCCTGACCTGGAAAACGAGTGGTGGTTGGGGCTATTTCCCACCTGTCACGAATTCCCACATAAACAGCGCTACTAGCGGATGTTTATATACATAATTTCCAAGGGATGTTTGCTGTACGCTCTCTGTGGGCGGTATAATGTACTACACATAGGTGGCTTTCCCCCGTGCAGTACAATGTGTATCCGTACCAACACATAGTGTGCAGTGAACATAAATGTAATGATTGCAGTTCCTCTGTGCTTATACTTGTGTCCCTGACTGTTTGTTTTTCTCTTCAATAAAAATATCTTATTTGCAGCCTCGATAATAACAGCGCGAACATAATGCCAAATGGTATTTATAAAACTGCTACACCATCAAAAATTACAAACTTCACACAAGTTAATAATTTAAAAATCTACATATTTATAAAATTGGGTCCCAACAAATCTTGAACGGATTCTGAGTGAAAAATGAACATGCATTTGAAAAAAACATAATTATACAATTTTAAGAATCAAAAGGTTATTAATATGATTACATCATAAAAAGTGAAATAATTTTTAATAAATAAATAGCATAAAAATATTTACGATAAATCTGTGGCATGCAATGTTTCAAGTTTTAAGTGTCGACCAAAACTCCAACAGCATCAAGAACTTAAGTACAAGTAAATTGTAGAAAAATTTTACATAATACATTTTTAATATAAATATTTCTTTAATTACAAAAATAATAAAGCTTTTAACGTACAAATCTGTTAACATTTTCTTTTCAGTTTGTTTTAAAACTGACAATTACCTAACATAGCATATATTAGTAAATATTACTAAGTTGATTTTTAAATATAACTGAACACTGTCGTGTTTTGTGGGTTTTTATTAATTGCCAATAATCAGAACTATTGTGTATTTTAGGATGCTTAGATATGTTTTATTTCATTTGCAGTGTTTTCTTACTGTACAACAATAAACCACATTATTTCTGATTTTAACCAAACTTTCACAACCATTGCTATATTATTTTATAATTTTGCCCATTTATTGAATTTAATTTAGTTATAAAAATGAATTATCCTGTAAATTTTGGTATAATTGGATTTATATCCAACTTTACAAAGAATTTCATTATTTTCTATAATAAAAATAGAATATATTAAAATATACGTTACATTTTTACGTTTAATGCTATGTTCTGATTTTAGATCGGTTTTTATTGCCCACGCAATGCATTAATAAATATGTTTTGTTGGTTCTGTCTTTCATAATGCATTCATCATTGAAGTAGTACCCAGATTATTTACTGCTTCAATAATACATCCATGTTTGTATCTCACAACCCTCGAAAGGTGGAAAGAGGAAAATGAGAATAAAAACCTGTGTCAAGTATTTTGCAGAATTTCCCATTATATTTCGTTTTTCAAGTCGAGATTGTTAATAAATGATACGTTTTTTGGAACAGAAAATCCATCTTATTGGGACATCGAAATAAATCTCATTACTATAATAAACACTATATTTTAATTTTTTTAGTGTTGGGATAAATAACTCAAAAATTCCAAGATTTTAAATAAATAATAAGTTTTTTTATATTTATTTTATTAATATAAATTTTGACATTCATAAAAAAATTGCCGTAAAATTATTAATTGATAAAACCTTAACTATTATTTAATATGTCAGTTATAAAAAAATTATATATTATTTAACATAGTTAACAAAAACTTTTTGCAACAAACACAACACTTAATTTAATTTAATAAATGTATGTTTAATATTCAATATCTTGTACTCTACAGAAAATTATGTTGTTTAAAAACACCTTCAGAAAACTTATTTCAAAGATTTAGAAATATAAAAATACTCTTGGCAGTTGGTACGTACATTTTTGAGGATCCAACATTGTGCAGCCAGACTAGTTTCACCAGTAGATTACAATAGTAGTTTTAAATGGAAAATAAATTATAAAGTTTCATGACATATGGATATTTTCCAAACGTGGTATCGTTTTTTTTTCAAATCGTGTTCTGTTGTTGATATGTTGAGAGAGAGTGTAGTGAACGTTGGTGAACAGAAATGTTTATGATGGGCAGCATTGCATAACGGACACTTTGCCAACGTGTGTTATTGTTAATATTTCCTAACTAAAAATGTGTACGTTATTTTGCTTTCTTAAAAGTTCACGTATTTTTTTGCACCGGCGAATTAGCGCCTGCAGTTCAACCCATTGTCTCCCATCACATGTAATGACTTCTACAGACATAACTTGCGAGAAATGCACTTGGAGCGTGTGCATCTTGGAGCTTGTGGTGTTCGCCGCAGGCCGCGTACGAAGACGAGCGACAAAGGGCGGCGAGCGACCCTGGGCGAGTTTTCTGTTGACACGTTGAAATATACGGGCGGACAAGGAATTGCGCCATTCTAATTACACGGGGCGGCTTAACAAACAGTAGCGAAATGGACGTCGTACAGATATGGGACTTTCCTGTCCTTCGTTTAATGAATTTTGGGGGGGGGGGAGGTGAAGCTTTGTCTTATTTGGCGGGTGCGTCCAGACTTAACACATAGCGTATTCCATTCAAAATTATCAACAGAAATGTATTTCATACTACCATGATCAGATATTTTTTTCTACTTCAAACATATCGAGCGAGTGAGTGTCCACACAACGTGGAACATAGTAGCTTGAAAACGCGCTTGTTGGTAAGCCACTAGTCTGTTCCTACTACAAGTTGAGACGGGCGCGTGTTCAACACGACGTGTTGCGTTTGACTAGACTTGGGCCCGCTACCAACGCAGTCACACGCACGTGTAAGACGTTGCTTTAGTTTGCCGCATTTGACCGCGTGGGTTACGTTCTAGCGTCTCGCCCACAGCGTTTACATACAATGCTCGTCTACTGTAACCCTAGTCAGTAGAGACCGGATTATATGCAACATAAAAATACTGGAATATGCATGCAAAATGCCTAATATATGCGAGTTATATGTAAAAACATGCAACATAAAATAAAACAAAAAATCCGATAGTTTTCTTTAATTGATAAATTTGAATAAAAAACCTTCGTTGTTTTTGTAAACGTTTAAAATCATGTATTGTTCTAAATGTTCAGTTGTAAAGTTGTACCTTCTATCACTTAAAATATTGTTAAAAGTGGAAAAGGAACGTTCCACGTCCACCGAGGTTGCCGGGCAATACTTGGATTTAGGTGCTCTCGCATATTAGCAGATATCGTCTCAGGCAAAAGTCCACCCGTTTATGTGGGAATATTTCTGACAATTCGGAGTTAATTTGGCAGATTTTACACATCAACTGAATGGATTCATTCAACGTCAAACCATGAGTTTAAAGCTTCTTAATACTCTTGGTATGTGGGAAAAATGGGTGCTAATCAGAGCAATGTTCTTTTTAATAGAAGAGTTTTCAAATGCTTCCTTGCACTGACAAACTGCCATAGAATCTGCGCTGTAGAAGCTATTTACTATACCTTTAATGGCATCGAAATGTTGATTGTAAAACAGTACAGCTTCAAGCCACGTTCCCCATCGGGTCACCTCGGGTTCAGGTGGTAAAGACACTGTAGGAAGTTTTTCTTTATATACTTTAATGCGAATGGGTGCCTTGAGAAATACCTTCTTTGTTGACGAAATCAATTTATTTACATTTCCAAACGTGCATCGTACTTCTTCGGCGAGTCGATGGACTCCGTGGGCAAAGCAGGTGACATGAATCAAATTAGGATAAAATACTTGGAGGGATTTGGCTGCCTTGATCATATAGGGGAAATATGTTCACTCTTTCATCTACAGAAGGATCTGGAAATATTTTTTATACCCTCATTCACAAATCTGGCGATGGTAGAATGATAAATTTTTTTTCAAGTTCTTTGCAGACTACCAAATAAGAAGAAGGAGGCTCAAGTTCCAATTTTCCGATTATCGGATTCGCAATATAACGGCCGCAACTGTCTGTAGTTTCGTCAGCTGAAATCCATACAACGCTATCTTTGAGGTCATTCCGTATTTCTTCCAAGACATTTTGGTAAATTGTTACGTAATGTTTATTCATCTGGTATATTTTGATTCAAGCAATGTTTTGCTAGAAAACGTTTGAAGGTAGGATTTGATAGTTTGTAAACTTGCAAGCAATGCTTCACATAAATCCAAGCGAAACAATTTTTTTTGTTTGCCTTTAGAAATGTTTCCGTCGTAAGTTAATATTCCAGGATAGTCCACTATCTACGTTGAAGCATTTTTTTTCTCTGGAGGCATCGTACTCTTTAAGTCACAAAATCAACGACGAATGAAACTAGCGGTGCACAGCAAGTTGTTATGTCAAGAACAAAACCACGCGTATTTTGTTTTGATTGGTCTGTGGGAGAAGTGCGTAGAAGCGAAAAGGTGTCACCCGTTCTTGTCCCGCGCGATTCTGTGTTTACTTGCCCAAGCAAAAGATGCGCGAATGCCAAGAAAGCCGTGCGTTTTATTTAGGTTGGTAGCAAGCAACGTTGTTGTGTTTGGAAATGTACTTACCTAAATGTATCTAGATCTGTAAAAATAGCGCAAATACGACACATCATTAGGTTTTTCATTGAAATGTGGTAAAACGTGTAAAAATAGCCAAATATAAATTAGCATATGCAAATCTGCATTTGCATATAATCCGGTCTCTACTAATCAGTGAGGTGCGACCTCAATGTGTTTGGAATTTGCAGTAGAAAGTCGCCCGAGCGCCCTCCACGCTCTCTGCAGACTGAGGTCTTCAAGGTCACACACTCAAGAGAAGGCTGACTTGACTGGTATTCATATTCTCTGCAGGTTCTTAACATTTTCTCAACTATCGCCAAAAACAACTCTCTAATTCATTTTTTTCAACACTTGTGTGTTTGTGCTGTTTGTTTGCATTTGGTTTAACAACAAACCTGAGATTTAACACTTGTGGCGGGGGAAGAGGTAAGGGGAGGATTTCGAATAATTCGATGACATAGCGTTTGCGTTACAAATTAGTCTCGTACCAGCATATCAAACCATTTATTGAAATAATCAGTCCGCTGAACTTAATGGAAGCCACGCGGTTTTGACATCTGTGTGAAGGCTGTTTACCGTGAAGTAAGCAACTTTGAAGTCAACATTTGAAAAAAAAAAAAAATCACTGCCCACATTTGTATACGTGCTACAGTAAACTCTAACATGCAGTCTTGATATAGTTAAGTTGGCAGCGAATTGATAAAAAATAGTTCTAGGACTTGGCATTGCATTGAGAGGGTAATATGTAAATGAATAACTACTGAGGTCGGTGCCTTTGTTATACACTTAGGAGCACAAATTTGTGAAATAATTGCGGTTATTTCAGTTTTTGAGCCTTAAAATATTTTCAGCATTGATTATTGAAATTTCCTTTTTTGACAAGGCATTATATATCACTCAGATAGTTAAATAACTGTAATATCAATAGAGTACATTTATGTTTTTACCATGTGAAAAAAATGGGAACGGATTTTTCATTACCTTCTAGCAATAACAACAAAAGCAATAGTAATGCAAGCAGTCAAGCGATAATTGTCTCTAAAATATAATTAAGCAATGTTCTATCCTTTGAAAAAGTCACATTTTCAAAAATTAATCTCAAATGTAAACAATGGCCAAAAGTGCTTGAATGGCGTCCAACTCTCGCCCTACTTTGCTAGGAATGTCACTTGGGGCGTGCCCGAGTGCAGAGAGGCAGCCTCAGGCGGCGCGGAGTTGCAATGAGAACTGTGGAGCGGAGAGATTTGGGTGGCTTTTAACGTCGAGATCTTGAGACCCGATGGGGGTGAGGCGAAGCGAGTATGGAGCAGCGCCGGAGTGCAAGAGCGGGGGAAACTGGAGATCCCCGAGAAAACCCGCCAACCAACGGCATCGGACACCCTTCGCCTTTGTGAGAGGCGAGTATTCTGACCACCACACCACCGCAGCCCCACAAAATTAGAAGAAAAGTGTATCCTAAGCAGTGCTTTTAAAAGGGCTTATTTAGTCGCGAACAGCCTGTAGATAGAAAAGCAGTTTCGTGTTGGAACACGGAGGTTTGTTTCTGCGCCGCTGCCTTCCGACCTCCCTCTGCTTCTGGGCGGCTAGTGTCAGTCGCGAAGCCGGGGAGGGGGGTCCTCGGTGTTCGCGCACGTATAGGCTGCTCGCGATAAACTGAGCACTTTGCAAACCCCTGCTTAAGATGCACTTTATTCATGCGACGGTCGAGTAAAGCTGGAAAATAAGAAGAAAAGTAAATATTTCACAAATTTCCTTATCATAACACTTTTACGCATTAAAAAATCAGGAAACAAAATAAGTAATTACAGTATTTACAAATGTTTGCCTGGTACTTTGTATTGAACGTGAAGACATGGAACTACTTTCCGTCCGTAGTTACCAACCTCGCTGGCCGCGTGTCACTCAGTGCGCCCGTTGCAATATATGCAGGCAGGGCAGTGACATTTTTGTAAGGTTGATTTCAAAAGTGCTCACTCCATCGTGAACAGCCTTTACATGTTAATTAGTACAAATAAAAAATTCAAAATGAGGGGAGGCTGGTGGTAATAGGAGCCGGCTGCCTTACCTGAGATACACACCTGTCCCTCCAGTCAGCCTAAGGTGAGGTGAGATGGCGGTGGAGATGCAGTGGAATGAAGACGGAGAAGGAAACTGGATAACACCGAGAAAACCCCCACGCCACGGCAGTGTCACCACGCTCCCCACATGAGAAAGCCAGTCAGTAAATGTCGCGCCTGCCGGGGCCTAGGCAATGTTGCCAACGATAATATAATTATATAATTTCTTTCATTGTAGTATATTATAGTATAATGAATTCATTATACTACGGAAATATAGTATATTTAAGCTGCAGGAATTTTTTTCAAAATGCAGAGCATTGTTACACTTATAAATATAGACCAACAAAAGGTAAATATCGTGTTCAATAATAGCAATTGTTTGGCGAGTGGTAACGCTGAAAACTTGCAATATAACATAGGGCCGGAGATAATGCGGAGTGGAATATCTTGGTTGTGTCGCTATCATAGTTGGCAGATAATGCTCTAATTTGACCTAAATGACGTGTTCCTATAATTCCCACTCATTTATGAGCTGCAATCGGCTCTGTAGCAAATGCGAGAGACCAATAAGCCCGAAGAAAAAGGTATTAAATTAAATTTCACGTCGACCGTCATAAATACTGTCACTGACATACTTAAACTGTGATTTTTCAGACTTAAAAGTTTTATATTGCGTTCATATGTTGATCGTCTTGGCGGAGGTGTGTTTAATGTAAAATGTTTCACCGCAATACAACTTTTCAAAAATACCCTTCAAGGTAGTTTAAATTTAGAATGTATGTGGTGTTGTACCTGCAAACTAGTTGGTATCACTGAGCCTGGGATCGACCCCGAGACCTCAGAAGCATGTAGTCTGTGACTAACCAACTGAGCCAGCAGTGGAATTACGACACTTTCAACCAGAAAAGATTACTTTACGATATAATAAAACACATTATACGAAGTGCCTGTAAATTAGACCGAGAAACTTGGGCAACAGGTTCGTTACGAAAAAAGGTGAAACATATAGAATGATTCACGAGGAGTTACCGCCACTCACAGAGCTTATTCCTTACATCATTTGGAGCAAAACATGTCATATAAATGTGGGTCCTATTCCCAATATTTACAGAGTAATTCGACAAATTGGAAATGCCTAGATTATCGCGTATGCGGGTGGATGAAGGATATTGTTTACCGAAGGACTGCAGAAACACGTGAGGAACTACTTGCGCGTATAACGCATGCGGCTACAGACATCAACGACAGCCGTGTGCAGCTACGTAGAGCAACACGTGCGGTTCATAAGCGTGCGGCCAAGTGTATGGAAGTAGACGGAAACATTTCTGAACATCTTTTGTAATCTTGTTAGCCGCAATTGTGATGCTCAAATGTAAACAATGTGGTCTGATAATACTTATATCACTGCATTTACTTCTTAAAGGGTTATTATTTTATTCGTCATTTTTAAAATGTTTCGAATAACTCTGTAAATATTGGGAATAGGGCCCACAATTATCGGACATATTTTGCTCCAAATGATGTAGGGAATAAGTCTTGTGAGTGGCGGCAACTCCTAGTGAATACTGCTGTATAAGACCTAAGAGCGGTATACACCTTTGAAATTGGATCTGAAGATGTAATTTATTACAAATATTGTATAACATATTCATAATGGAACACAGATTGTCTTTATATTGTGTTAAAGAACAAATATATGTAAACACCACAACACCTGTCTGTCGCTGTCATCAAATTATTCATGTAAATAATCACGGTTACCATTTTATTTCGACTTAATGTAAAATCTATAATAAAGCAAAAAAAAAAGTTTTATATTAACGAGTTTCATTTTTATTAAGGCCAATGTTAATTACTTTGGTTGAAATATATTGATTATGTGGTTTCTGCATGTTATTATTCAAAAAACCAATCAGTAAATTGTTTTATTCGGAAACCATTTACTGTATTAATTATTGCTCTATAAGCATTTTTGTTAATTCATATATACAGTCAGCAACTTTGTCCACGTGAAATGCGTGTTTTCGTTACATATATACACTGATGAGCCAAAAAAACTGGTACACCTGCGTAATATCGTGTAGCGCCCCCGCGAGCAGCAGTGTCGCAAGACGACATGGCATGGACTCGACTAATGTCTGAAGGTATGCAGGTGGCATTGAAATCTGCGCAAATTTGAGAAAGACTTGCACGTCTGTCACGTTTAATGATTCTCGTCAGTCGTCGTTTGTCCCGTTCGTTCACGATCTTTTTCCGGTCGCAGCGATGTCGAAGATTTTATGTTTTACCGGATTCCCGATATTCAAGATACACTCGTGAAATGGTCGTACGCGAACATCCAAATGTTATCGCTACATCGGAGATGCTATGTCCCATCTCTCGTGCGCCGACTATAACACCACGTTCAAACTCACTTAAATCTTGATAACCTGCCATTTTAGCAGAGTAACCAATCTAGCAACTTTTCCAGACGCTTGTTGTCTTATATAGGCGCTGCCGACCGCATCGCGTTACTCTGATTGGTTCCATACCTCTGTTATTTGCATACGCACGCCTATACCAGTTTTTTTGGCTCTCCACTGTATATTACGTTATTCCTCATGGGGCATGTAAGCATCGAAATGACTTAATTTATTCAATTCAAATCTTACAAACGACCATAACTATTCATATAAACTATATAAATAATTTTAAATAATATTTTACAATACCAATAATTCACTAAAATGCTTAGAAAACAAAGGTGAGCGTAATGATATAATTCACTGATTTTCAAATTAAGGGCGAATAATCACATTAATGAAAATGTACATTAAACATGACAATATTAATTATGCATTAAATGCAATAAAATAAAAATAATTCTATACCTCACTTTGTATACCGTACCCAATAATTGCCAAAACGATTTGTCGCACCATTTGTCTGTTAATATTTATCATTTTAACAACCATTTTTTTTCAAAAAAGAATATATATGCAGGTACAAAAAACGAATCAGATCAATAAACAGACAAATCAATCCAAACAACAATACAAATTCTAAAAAAATGGGGCCGCGGGGGTTGAGCGGTTAGTCTGCTTTCCTCCAACCAAGGCGAACCGGGTTCAATCCCCGTCCGGGTCCGTCCTATGTATCGACAAGTTATTCAATACTGATAAGTAGCAATATAATAATAATAATTTTGTGTTACGTATGAGCAGGTTCTTATAGGTTATAGCTTACTAAACTTAATTCATTATTTTTTAGAATACTTTTGCGAAGTTTCTAGTCAATAAACTGTTTTACTATGGGTGTATTTCTAAGAAAATGTAAAACATGTGTCTCATTATTAAANGAAGTTTCTAGTCAATAAACTGTTTTACTATGGGTGTATTTCTAAGAAAATGTAAAACATGTGTCTCATTATTAAATTTTTTTATAGTACGTTCACGAAGTTTCGAGTTAATAGGGACATGTAATATTTTTCTCCGTGCAAACTTTGAACCCCCATTTCACCCCTTCAGGGGTTCAATTTGGAAAAATCCTCCCTTAGTGATTATCTACAATACATAATGAATGTTTTCTCCAAATTTAATGTTTCTAGGACCAATGGTTGATGCAGNAATATATTAAGGCGGTTGCCAACCTAGCATTTGAAATGCGTTTCAATGTGTTTGCAAAATTCATTTTTTTGTCGAAATTATTAGTCGTGTCCTAGCAGGTTTGCTTACGAACTAAAGCACATTCCAGGCGATGGCGGAACGGTACTTTCAAGACATCTTGCCCTCCAATAAAGGTAAAAACGGCTTTTCTAGGCTGTTGCATCTCAAAATATAGGATACATGGGAAATTGCGATAAAGGCCTGCACTAGACTTCGCTACAGAGTGTACAGAGTCGCGTTCAATGACGTTATAGTGTGACCACTTGAACTCCCGAAGTTGTGCGATCACGACGAAACCACTGCGCGCTAGTTAGTGGCGTGAATGCTGTGTGTACGCCGGTTGGCGTCCTCCGTAGCGCTTCATCCGTTTGTACCTCACACACCATGCTCCTCACTAGGCGACCGTCATGATATGACATTACATGACACATCATGTACCTGGAACTGTCTTGTTCATGCAAGGCCCAGAAGCGAGGCTGGGCGGCGATAAGGGCGACCCCGACGCACGTTCGTTATCGCCCAGGCGCACCTACGCACGCGGTTCTGAAACGGAGAACAGAGTTTCCGCTGCAACTATGGGACTTGAAGCCATGGCCCTTCCCTTCTATTAGTATCAAGCCTATAGCGAAGTTCAATAATAGTTTATAGTGTTTCCATATCAGTGGGTTTTTTGATTAGGCGGTGTCAAAGTTGTCAGCTATGCTGGAGAGCTCGGAAAAAATGTTTGTAATGAGCGTGGTATCTTGAAAGTAGTCTTTGTTCCTCGTCTCGAGTGCATCTTCTTTTTGTATATCAGTAAACGTGACGCACGTAAGGAAGATTAGTAAAATAAAAGTGTGTTTCAAACACAATGCAACGCAATTCAAGGTCCAGATACATAGTCCCCCAAACCTCTTCACTCACTCGCGTTAAAGTGGTTTTGTCGTCATTAGAAGGCCGCTTGCTTCGGCAAACTCATTGGGTATAATTTCTAACGGCTGGTTTTCTCCATGCCTGGATCAAGTAGTTCAAATTCTGTTCTGCATTTCATGTTTTGGGAATTGGCCCACTCTGAGACCTTTCCGTTGTCCTTAGCATGTTGAGACACGTCTCTGATGTCGCATTACCTAAACAAGTCTGTTTGCCAGTCCACGCCAATTGTTCCGCCAAGTTACGTCCACTACGAAATATCACATCCATATTTGTCACGCACCGTCGGTGTCCTCTCTGTCACAAGCAGTTGTTGTTATTGCTTTGTCTGAGTGACCTTGCTTCACGGTTCAACTTACAGCAGGTCCAGCGGGTCCAGTGGGACAAGCGAGTTAGTGGAGTGGAATGCTGGAGACATTCAGGCGGCTCTGGCGAGCCGATGAGGGCGAAGCGAGGTGAGTAAGGAGCAGCGCCGGAGTGAAGGGGTGGGGGAAACGGGAGATACCTGAGAAAATCAGCCGGCCATAGGGCATTGTCCGGCACTATTCCCACGTGCGAAAATACGGAGGCGACCCCGCCGGAAATCGAACCCGGTTCGCCTTGGTGGAAGGCGAGTAGTCTATCCACTACACCACCGCGGCTCTGGTAGCATATGGAAGTAAGTCGATTGTACATATACACTTTGTGGCCGCTCCGATTTTGTAATTAACTAACGCATTAAAAAAAAAATTCTCATTCACTTTTTTTTAACATTATCATTAAGACTTTCTATACAATGGAATCAGCTATTACAAAATGTTCACTCTCACATTCCACTTGCAGCATGCTAGTACAAGTTCCGTCAACGTGTTTTATTAGTTCATACAAAGTAAGTTTGTCCAAGGGCGTCAGAACGTTGTTTTTGGCAACTGCAATCTTATATCTGAACTTTCTTTAACGCTCACACCCTTCGAACGCAAATTTTAGAGAGTATGCTTTGGTTTTCCCCGTAGTTGTATTGTGGTTGCCTCAGAAGTGACGCCCTCGCAACTAATAAAGAAACACAGTATGCTAAAGAAACATAAGTGTGACATTTCGACCGACCTGTTTTGCATTCACACAGTAGCATGTCACGATGTTCCTGCTCGACTGTTCGAGTCAATCTACAGTTAGATATGTATACTTACATACATATATATATATAGTATTGGTTTCATTACAGACATTATATTTGCCAATATAACCGTCAGTTTAATTCAGATGTAAACTTTATAATTTGTATTTACTATATGCAGTTCAAGTGTGTCTGCCTTGGCTGCAGATCGAAAGTAAATGTTGTTTTCAATTGCGCATTTTATTGTTAATCGAAGACTTATACCTCATATATATGGTGGTTGAACTGATATGTGAGAATTTATATTATTTTGTTCATAATGATTTAAGTTTGTAAAGATCCTTGAAGTTTGGGAATGACATGAAGGTTACAACCGCGCCTTTGTGTTATGGTAATTTAAATTTTAATATTTTTAAATAATGTATATCTGTACCTGTTACCTTTGAAACCTTTCGTTTGTTTGGTTTCACTTGTTTTTTACTTTCCTCTCGTTCGTCTACATGCCACCATCGACTTTCGATCAGTCAACAGCCCTCTTTTGTTTTTCAGTCGTTCCAGACTTCCGAGTCATCNCCCCCCCGCATTCCGCAACAGACTGGCGCCCGTGCGTGGGGCCTAGTTGAAAATTACTGTTGTATGAGAATAGGCAACATGCAAATATCGCAAATATAGTTGAAAATGATACGAACACATTTGCAATTGCGTATGAAAATTAAAATGTGCAGTTTGTTGCATAAAAATCAGTTCTGACAAAGTTATATGAGTATTAAAAGAGTGACTTTCGCGGCCGCCGTCACGTGAATGCGGAACGCTCTCTCATTGGTTTGACGTCACTAGTCATACGCCGGCGGCCGGCCCCGGCACGTTGCAAACACGCAGCACTGAAATGGAAGACAACTTCGTGAAAGCGCAGTCGGACAATCTGCCACGAGTAGATACCGATATGCTACTTGATTACTTAAATTCCCATTTTTTGTGTAACCTGAAATAAGCGGTGTAAAATAACAAAGATAAGAACGTATCTCATATCGCAATCGTGATCTTCAAATCCACAGTAGGCCTACATCACATGCTAAAACTTATTGACGTGACAACGTCTTATAATTCGATAGAGCCGGCTGCACGCACGAAAAAACATGACTCATGCGGCGTTACCTCGCTCTGAGGCGTTCCATGTAAGGCTTGAAGTGCAAGCGAGAGCGCGGAACGAGCGAAAAAGAAGCACAATCGGCCTTTGCGTTCGGCAGCGTTCGACATCCGTCTCTCTCCATCAGTATTTTCTTAAGACGTTGTCACGTTCAACTATCGTCAGTAAACCGACTTTACAGACAACCAATTTTTTTTTGTACGTTTTATTGATGTAGTACGTATTATCATCATCTGAGTTTACTTTGACGATTCCTGAGAATGAAAGTCGGAAATTGAAATATGGAATATTGAATATGTTACCAAGAATAACAAAATTGTAATGAAAGTGACTGCAGTGAGCGTATTGTGTCGTCACGCGCCATGCTTGATGTATGCGATAAATTTAACTACATTATTTGGAAATAAAACGTAAT
The DNA here is from genome assembly GCA_002778355.1 of Clitarchus hookeri. Taxonomy (NCBI): domain Eukaryota; kingdom Metazoa; phylum Arthropoda; class Insecta; order Phasmatodea; family Phasmatidae; genus Clitarchus; species Clitarchus hookeri. Next base: position 232,323 of record NQII01002017.1, on the reverse strand, counting down.
GTTGAGAAAGAAGGTTACATATATTTCCGGATTCTAAACCACATTTCAGTATTCATAAAACACTTTTTTCGCTTTATAAATGTCAGATATCGAGCAGTATGGTGACAGTAGGCCTAAAGCTAGCATGCTAGTCACTACCCGACATCGCTCGACTCCTCGAGCAGCTGCCGGCAGAACGCCGCGCTGCCGGCCGGCAAACCTGTATTTTCCGCGTTCCTCCTCAAATATAGTGTTCAGAAACAAAAAAATGTTTTAAAAATAACTTGCTTATCTTATTGTTTCTTATGTTTTGTGTACCTAACATACTTTTTCTTATTCTGACGTCACGATATCTTTGTCTACACTTTCTTTTTAAAATGTAAGAACTGTACATATAAGCTAAACATATAGACATGGTAGTTTGAGAAACCCTTAATACCTGGGATGAGGTTAAATACAGTGAATAACATTTGTAATAAAAGCTTAAGAATTTGTTTTACTCCTCAAAAGATGTTTTTTTTTCTGTTTATTTAAGAGAAAAGGTTATAAATGTAACAGCTTACTTGCGTAAAACACGTAGGCCTATTTAGTGACAATTTTGTGGACCTAGACTCGTAATTTATTTTGTAACGTCCATCTTAGTAACTTAGAAAAAAGTGGAAGGGCAAATATGAACGTAAGATCATATGTGCTAAACATTTCTAAAAACATGTATTTTAGTGTCTTGAAAGTAAAAATTAAGTTTCTATTTAACTTAAAATTGTTAGGCTTATGGAAGAAATCTAGAGAAAAATCAAAACAACTTAAGTTTATAAGAAATTGCTATGTTTGAAAAATACCGTATAATACAAACCAAACTTTTTGCAAAAGGGACTCTTGAGCCCCACCCAAATAATTTTGTTTAATTTTCATGACTTAACATTGTGACATGTTATTATTTAGGCATACAATGTGAATATAGCCTAAATATGATACATGTGCTATTGAAACGAGTGTTAGAAGTTCTATAAAATTAATAAAAAAATATATATACCAAATCCCGTCTGTTAGGCTTAACTTGGAATGTATAAACATACAAAATGTAAAATTTACATTCTGTGGCAAAAATTGTTGTAAACATATTGATGCGCCTTTATTATTATGAAATACGTTATCATATTTTTGTATGCACACATCTACATCACATACAAATTGCTAAACGCGTTGTGGTGTGTATTAAACAATACCATAGTAACGTAATGTAGGTTAGGTCAGATGTAAATAGTAGATATTCAGAAGTCGAGTGTGAAACTACCTATCTGAAGGGAACATAAACACCTTAAATATAATTACGTACGTCAACATGGTCTTCGCAAACAAAAAGAACTGATTTTGACGAAACATCTTCAATGTCTCGCCTAACGGCGTTAAACCGCGTCTACCTGTTTGTTTCTTTTTTTGTAATTAACAAATATGTCATCAGGTGTTTTGCGAGATGTACTAGTACACTGCGGTGCAATAAACCATTTCGATGATTTTGGTATACTTCACTTGACTCTTTATTTTCTCTTTTAATTACTTCAAACAATTTATATTTAACCAAATACGCATCACCGCTGAAGTAAACAAAAGCGGCGGCCGAGGTTGTATCTGACTTGTGACGTCACGGAGTGAGCAGATGCGTTTTGGCGGGCGTTTGAAACGTAAAATTTTAATTCGGTCATAATTCCTTCAAACCTGATTTTTAAATCGTGATACTTTGTAAATACATTTCTAACACATTAATGATTGAAAACCAAGTACCAGCAAAAAATGTGCATGTTGCTTATTGTATTCGCATATCTTGTTGGGGTATGAGTAGTAACGAGGAACAGGGATATTTTCTCAGAAGTTCACTACTCCACGACGCATTATTACACGAACATCACAAAATGGCGTCACATGAAGAACAACGAAGCTCTAATAGCGAAACCTCTTTGGCAGACAGCGAGGCTAATAATTTGTGTACTGAAATGGCAGAAATTCATTCTCGTTTGATAGAGAAAATAGGTAGTTACTAATGATGACGCAGAAAATGTTAACAATACGAATACTAGTAATATTGATTATATTGCAGGTTAATGAAACAAATGCAGTCTACAATGATGCAGGAAATGCAGGCAGCAAAAGCCGAAATGCAATCTTTTAAAACTGATCTTCAAACGGAAATACAGATGGTCCAGGCCAGTTTGATAACACAAAATACGCGCGTTGAACACCATACAAACTCCGTCACAGCTTCACAAAACAAAGTCAAAGATTTTCGGACACAAATCGAAGAGCAGCGACGCAAATCGCTGAAATGAAATCTGCGACAGAAAATAAAATTGAATCGGAAAATCACGATTCATAACCTCGGAAATGACACGTTACATAATATTTTACACAGAGTTGACCATCAGTTCATTTCTTTTGAGGAGGTAGATTAGCGCAGAGAGAGCAACTGGCATACAAACATCGTGAGAACGTAGACCTGGGCGTCAGTTAATTAACTCACTAAATTAATAAACAACTGGTATCAGTAAACAACAGAGTCGATACGCTAGCGAGAAGCATGCAGGGACAAAAAAATGTTTTGTTGTAATGTGGCCAACAGTGAAGCCCACGCCCAAAAACAAAAACAGGAGACAGACAAATAGAAGGTAATGAAGGAGAAATACTAGACGGGATCACAAACTACTCTTCTCGGTAGAGGCCCATCAACCATGGAGGGAAAGAAAGGCCATGGAACAGGGGATAGCAAGGAAAGAGTGGGCCGGACACCGAAGACATCTAAAAAGACACAAAATTCTTAAGATTAAATAACAATACCGTGCGCAAGTAAAAACCGAGCTAGAACGACACAAACTACCCGAGGGTCATGATAAAGTACCAAAGGGTAAGAGACAGGAAAAATCACACGAAGCCTACGAAGAGCAGCATACAAACACTTACGAACATACGCCTCAAGCGGAACACTAAAACAAAAGATGAGTCAAATCTGCACTAGGGGCTCCACATACACAGGAAGGATTAGAGACTATATGAAGTTTATAAAAATGAGACTGGGATGCATTATGACCTGAAAGGAGACGAAAAGAAGTAACTGCTAAACCACGGGAACTACAATGATGATATTTTTGCCGAGAATATGCAGGAAGTAATTGTGCATGTAAGGTATTAGAAACCGAAGTAGAAGGTTCCCATGTCTGTTTCCAGTGCCGAAAAAATTTCCCTGTTTAATAGGGGATATAAAACCAAAAAGGAAAGTAGGGGCTTCGAGACATCCTGTAAAACAATCAATTTCGCAAGTCTATCCACCATCTCATTCCCCTGAATCCCGACATGTCCTGGTACCCACATGAGGACAGTAACATTTAGCTTATCCAGAAGAACACACTGTCCCCATATGGACCATATAAACACTTCCTTGTGGGGAGAAGGAGAAGACAAGGCCGTAAATACACTACATGAATCAGATATAATCAGAGGATTTAAGACTTTGAAATCGTTAACACAACGTAAAGCCATATTCACTGCAAAAGCTTCGGCATGATAAATTGTGGCGGTAGAAGGGTGTTTAAAGAGTCCAGAGCATTTATGTGAAGCATCAAAATAAGCAGACCCAACACCTTCGACAGTTTTTGAGGCATCAGTGTATATCAAAATACATTCGGGATATTCAGCAACTTTAGCCTTAAATTCTTATTGAATAACAATGGGAGAAACAGATCTAGAAGGGGAAAGAAAGATATAACAAGAGAAACGAAACGAAACCTCATACTGCAAACGGTGCAACAATTTAGGTGGAGGGTGAACAAAACGAGCCGTCGTTAGTAATACTTTCGGGTAGGATGTAACCTAGGTTGTCAACCGCCTGTACATGCTCCTTACGCGAGAATTACGAGTACGAATACAGTGATTACCTTGCAACAGTCTATAATGGTCAGACAATGATATAAAGAAAGATTCCATGCATAAGAACATAATGGGCATAGAAGGGAAAGCATCAAGAATAAGTTTTAGGCAAACGCTCTGTGTAGTCTCCAATTTGTTCACCAAAAGGAGTGGCACCTGACCTACTATAAGAAGACCATAATCTTTAACAGACCGAATGGTAGAGACATAAAAAGTATGTAGAGCAAAAAAAGCTAGAACCCCAACGATAATGGGCGAGAGCCTTTAAAATATTAATTCTTTTACGACATTTGGTAATAGTGTATTCAACATGGGTAGTCCATCCACCACGGGGGTCTAAAAATATACCCAAATACCGTACCTTTGTCACACAGGAAGTGGTGACTGGGACCGTTTACAGGTAAAATACAGGGTGCGACACTTATCCACAGAAAGATTAAAACCATGATCATCAAAGTAAAGAGAAAAGAATCAAGGGCCTTAGTCAAAGAAGGACAAGCTTTGTCAAAGGAGATACATTCAATCCAATGCACAATATCATCAGCATATTGAATAGAACGAACGTGGGAGCCCAGGTGAAATATGATATCTTGAGTATAAAGGATAAATAGCAAACGACTAAAGGTACTACCTTGAACCAAACCATTGGACACCTGACGAACAAAATCTGCTCCATCAGGTACTCTAGGCATATAACGACGAATGCTAAACAAAGAATGGATACATCGTATAAGGGTATATGGTAATCCTAGTTTAAACATTTTGTCATAAAGAAGTTTAAGAAATGCATTATGAAAGGCCTATTCCAAGTCTAAAAACACAGTACCCAATACATTCTTGTGAGCATAAGCATCCCAAATACGTGAAAATTATACAGGAAAAGTATCCAGGGTACTAAAACCAGAACGAAAACCAAGTTGTTCTGGACGAAGTAAACAATGATATTCTAACCACCAATTAAACCTGTGTTTGACCAATCTCTCAAAAAGTATCACCAAACAAGAACGCAGTGTAATCGGACGATAAGACTATGATGATAGAGGAGATTTACCAGGTTTCAAAATCGGAACTATTTCAAAATCCTTCCACACATCAGGGATGCAACCATAACAGTACACTTTATCTTAGAATTGAGCTAACCAAACGAGAGTGAAGTGAGTAAGATGCTTGAGGAGACCATGAAATATGTAATCCAAACCAGGTGTGGTATTACCTGCAGTGTACAAACAATGACTTAATTCCTCAACTGTAAATGCCCGGTAAAAAACCGGATGATCACGTGAAGCCGCATGAGAAACAACTGAAGGAAAACAGACGGTAGTATCCTTTGGGACTATATCAGGGGCAATGCGATCCATAAAAGCAGGGACATATGCTGGAAATGCTGTCCCTCTTTACTAGCGCGAAAGGCTTTAAATTTGCCCCATAAATTACGAGAGGGAGTAGTACGAGAAAGCGAAGCACAACAAGTATTTCTAGCTAATCTTTTTACTTTCAGACCACAACTTTTGCGCCTCTGCTTGACATTTCTTAAGATGTAGAAAATTGGCCAATGTGGCTTGGCGTGAAGTGCATTCAAACGATGGCGGATAACCTCGTCACATTGTCCAACCCACCAAGTGGAACCATGTTTCCGACCACCAATACGAAAAGGGTGAAAAGGCATAGAACTTTTAGCGGATTGCAAAAGAGATATATAGAAGACATCATAAACCATGTTAATATTAAAAGCTGTAATCGGAGGGAATTGTGTGGTTGCTTCCGACATTTAGGAAGAAAATTTGCACCAATCAGCCCGATTATATAACAAGCGATATCGACGAAATGCAGAGGAAGGAGACGGATGAGTTAGTGAAGAAGTGAGGATAATCAGAAAGTGATCACTACCCCATGTATAATTATGTACCGGCCAGGTTAAGCAGCTGGAAAGGCTAGCAGAAACCAAAGTTAAATCAATTGCAGTTGAGCAAAAATTTGGAGGCCCTAACCACGGAAGTTGCGTACTATTCAGTAAGGTAAAAGATGATGCAAGTAAAAAATTCTTCCAAATGGCGACCAGAAACATCCTCGAAGGGATTACCCCACAATATGGTGGCAGTTGAAATTGACACCTACAATTACAGGATGTGGAAACTGGGAAAAGAAAGACGCCCAATCGTTTTCTGAACATCGAACTAGGATATACATATATCGAGACGATAGTGATATTGAAGCAGCCGAATCACCACCGCATCAACGCCATGGAAACTGTCGGTATAAGTAATATTAAAAATCTCACCAACATGCGTATTCCTTAAATATATAGCAAACCCTCTGTCATCCTTAGGGGAGACGAAAGACTGAAAGAATCTGATACGGAGAAGGGAGGTGCGTAACATCCGGGTTTGAGACAGTAGAACAACATCTGTTTTATGAGCATCCAAAGAATGAAGGCGGGGAAATATATTAGACAGGAGAGACCTAGCGTTCCACTGTACGGCGAAAAATGTGAAGGAACCAAGGGTAGCAAAAAAGTGGAAAAGAATAGCTGACATACTCGCCTCAAAAAGACAAATCCTCTTTTGGGAGAATTTGAAGAAATTATTGAACAAAACTCTCCCGGTCAAAATTATAAGTCAAATCTTTTTTTGCTATGGTGAACCTATGCACAATTGTGTCGATCAAAGAATTCAATTTGTAGTTATTAAGTCTGGGGACTTCATGTTCCTCAGCAGGCGGAACCTCATCAGGTAGTGAGGCACGAGCAGGAATAGGAATATTGTCGACAGCATCCAGTTTGAATTGAGCATAATAGTCTCTAATATTAAATGAAGGAGTAACAATGTTGGAAGTCACTGGAGGTAGTGCCTTGTAACAAACAGTATATCCATCCGACCTCACTGTGGTCATTCAAGAGGGTCGCGTGGAGCTTTGTGTAGCCAATGAATACAAAGTCGGGAAGGCCTGAAGCACTGACGTGGGAGGGAGATGATATGGGCAGAGGTGGAAATGGCGCCAGTGATGTGGGTGGAGACATGTTTGGTTGCGATGGTTGTGGTTGTTGCACTGGAAAGACCCTGAAATACGGCTGATCTTAGATTTGGCAACAGCATAAAGCAAAATGTAGTATGCCATGACACGTTTTACCTCGCCATCCATTTCCCAAACTGGGATTATCCTTGTCGAGCGCCATGTGTTTACCATAGCAGTTCATACATACAGGTGTATCTGCAGTAGTACATTCTGATATATTATGAGGCTGAGAACAAGCAGGGCAAAGAACATTCTTTGCGCGGCAGTGTTTTTGGGTATGTCCGAAGTGGAAACACCGAAAACACTGCATTGCTGATTGTAACCGAGGATTGACTTTAAAGATCTCTTTATAGATTATGATTTCAGTAGGTAAGTGTTGCCCTTCAAAGATTAGGCTCACCAGTCGAATAGGTACTCGTTCCGATACAGTTCCATTAACTACATGTTTGGATAACCTCTCAATAGATAAAATCTTGTAATCGCATTCTAAACCTTCGCGAATGTACTCTATCGACATATCGACAGGAATACCATATATCAAACCTTGACGTTGTACAAGACTAGTAGGGATAGTTACAGACACATTAAATTTCGTCGGTAATTCTGAAGACATTAACTGATTAGAAGCAATACCAGAAGTAAAAGCAATTTTCAATTTTGCTGGGCCTGCTCGTTGGATGTGTAAAATATCTTGGTTGGGATGAAGTTTGCGACCTAAAGAAATGGGGTGTAAATTGCCAATATTTGTATCTTGTGACTCAACAAAAACAACCAAAGGCCCTGGACTATCCCGAGGATAGCATAACTGGGGAGGTCTAACATGTCTTGCAGTATTTAGAGGCTCCATCGAAGAGCCATCAATCCCTACACGATTACTCTTTGCTTGACGACTATCATTATTGGCTTGCCCAACTGATAATTTTCTCTTGTTAGCAGTTTGTCCATCGACATACATTGCTTACCTGCGATCAATATTTATATATCACAAAAACTATTTCGACCACATTACCACCACCTAATTCCTGCAACCACCCACAGCAATCCACAAGTCATTCATCACTCCACGACTACTCACAAACGAATCGCAGGGACAAATGAATGACTCGCGTAATGTTACAGTGAATGTTGAACGCAGAAATTCTCCAGTTTACCAACCACCAACCATAATGCAATAGTGTCCATACCAACCTAACCTAAGCAGCAGTTCACGGGCTGCCAGTTCCACGAATGTAAACCACAGATTACCGGCAACACTGCTACATCATCCAGCCAAGCAGTGGTCCGAGAGTATGCCAACATTTCACGGCAAGCAACATGAAAAATCTGTGACCTACTTAAATCATTTACAGGAACTTGTAGATCTATTTGAACTGGACTACACTGACGTATTACATAGGGATAAATTGGAGTTAAAAATTGGTGGGGAGTTAATAAACACACCATTACTAGATTTGTCCAGTTCAAAACAGCATTTTTGGCAAAATTTTGAAACGCCAAAGTGCAAGGTAACCATAAGACCAGGTTACATACAGAAAAGTTTGACCCGTGACGAAAGCTTACTTGAAGAACATTGCAAGGACATGTATGAGCTGTCGCGACATCTGTCAGCAATGATGCCGGATTTGCAGAGCTCACTTTATCACAGTTGCCGCTACAATATCAATTGCAATAGCAGACCGGCCATTTTCTAATCTGGCGGAATTTCGTATGCAAATTTTACGACTAGACCATTTTGAAAGGCAGAGGCATAATCAAATACATGATCACGAGAGGCAGTTTCAAAACAGGAATCATCCATTGTATGCAAAAGGGAACAATGCAAAGTACAACAGCCTAATGCACAAAATGTTTTACCCAACCCTTATGTAAACAAATTAAATGTGCAATGTCAAAATACACAGACACAAAAGCAAAATCAGGGTCAGGGCAATTTTCAGTCGAATAATGGTCGTACCTGTAAGGGTTGATAATCAGCATTTTACTCCTAAATATTGCAATAACGGATCAAGTACAAGGCAAAATAATAATGGCACAGATAGTACCAGTGAAAGGAACTACCAACAAAACACTGCAAATGCAGATGACACCAGCACTGGAGGATACTCACATGACAATACTGCTCATGTGGTCCAATACTCAACTGTACCAGTCCCAGGGATGGTCCCGGACCTGTCTCAGCCTCCATTACCACATGTGTCTGTAGCCAGCAGTCACATCTCACACGAGTGTCAGGGTAATGTCAGTACTCTGAACCCGTTTCCACGCAACTTTAACAACAGTCAAGCCAACAGCGTATCGTCTGCACAGCTTCGAGAGGAAACCAAGTGATGTTAAACTAGAGAGGATTAGCGGGATGTGTCTCCAAGCGCTAATTCATGATCTCTCAGCAGCGCTCGGACCCCTCGCTTATCGCCCCTACCTGAGATGAACGAGGATGAAGCATCTCGCCTGACCACTAACCAGGACCAGTCGGAGGAACAGATATTTGGATTAATAAATGCAAGATTGTTCAGAGCTTCTGAAACCCATAGCAAGTATCAGAAATTATCAAAATTTAATCATTTAAAAATTGGCGACTTAGTGTTGAGAAAAGCATGCTATGTCAGTAAAAATGCTAATTTTTGTTTTCCGCTGCTATAATGTTAGAAAATTAGGAATATGATCCCATGCCAAAGTGTCAATGAAGAGGGATTGTTTGCTACTTACTAGCACGCTATAACATTAATGAGGAAGAATCTGACGTCTGGATGTTGTTATTGCACTTGAGCTACTAGTGAAGAGTCTACGGCAAATATTATTATGTATATGCAAGAGTTTATATGTGTACTTTAAGTGTTCATGTATAATCTATGTTGTCCTCATGTTTATTTTTTATGCCATTGTCTGTGTGTATGCTGTTGCTGACTTAAATTCCATCTATGAATTTTGTTGAAGATTGCTTTTGCTGTGATTATGTGTAAGAAATTCAGAAATAGTTTTTCTAAGAATTCTGAAATAGCTGCAAACAATTGTCTTTGCATATTGAAGTTTGTTTACATTTGTTGGCATTATCTATAAAAGTATTGCTGGGCTTATATAAAGAATGAAAATTTAATATAGATCAAGTAATTTTGGCTGAACATAACATAAAATTAACAATTTAATTATTATTGCGCCTGCAATTATCTGCCTTGTTACATTCAAGACGAATTTTAACATCAGTACAGTTGGAGCTAGTTATTGTCGCCCCACATTTTGCACATATATTACGAGTGAAGTAAAAGGAGAAGAGAGAAGAAAGAAGAGAAGAAGGAAAGTAGAAAATAAGACAGAAGCTAGAAGTAGTGAGGGGTGGATAAGGAAACGGGAATATTGTCTGTGTGTGATGTTGATAACCTTTACTAGAGATTAAGTTTTCGGATCTAACATCATTGTAGTTCTCTACTGCCTATTGTATTTATGTGGTTAGGGTCATCAGAAATTTGGTTAAACCCATCTATGTTGTTGTTTTAAAAATAGTCTATGTTTTGTCTTCTTGGGAAATTTTCCTGTCAATAATTGTGTTTACTCTTAGGCATCCACACATGGTCTTGGTTGTCTCATCAGGTGATGCTTAATCCATCTCATTTAAATTTTTAATGGAATTCAAGTTGAAGTTTAAGTATATAAACTCTAGTGTTATTTATTTTCTGAGTCTCTGTGTAGGTCTGCATTGTTATTTTGTTGCGTTGGTAAGTCATATGTATGTGCTGATATGTTACATACGTTTATCTATTCTTCAGTTGTCTTCATCTATTACTAATGGGTTGATTGAAAGATGTTGTTGCTTATTATTGACATGATCGATTTACCTGTTTAATCTAACGCTTAATCCTGCTTATAACAATGTCCACCTGGAATTATTTTAGGGATTTGAAGCCTATGATTTTTTTTCTTTTCATTATTTCCTACCTGATATTGTTGAATGTGAGTATTTTCACTTAAGTAAAGAACAAACGTCAGATATCTTAATTTTGCTTTAGATTCATTATTTACGTTGATATCTTTGTTCACTGTCCCGAAATCCGCATGTTAACGGAGTAAATACAATTTAACAACTACAGTTTACGAATGTAAAGTGAACTGCACGAACTGTGCGATTGTGGTAATAACGAACTATGCATGCGACGCAAAGCCGTTAATGTTGTTGAGAAATAGAAATTACCTGGACTACAACATAAATTCCGTCTTACTATAAATTTCCATGAATTAAGGCTGCTTAATAAGAGCTACATTCCAAAATATGGGTTATTGAACGACGTAACTTTGCAGTCATATTTACCATTCCGTGTAAGGTGTTCAAGTGAACATTTTCAAGGTACAAACACTTAGCGAAACATAATGAACTCTACGTATGTATCCTGCAACCCATTTTTCTGTTGGTGATCGTAAAGTTAAACAACCACCCAGATTTATTAATAAAATACTTATGTCATTAGTTCCTGCAGGGAAAGTGCCCCAGAGATCCTCACAACGAGAGTAGCAGTGTTGAGCACCAACAACGCTTCGTCCCAACGCAGCCTTGGGGGTTGCGGGAATTCGAACGACGCAGAGGATTGTGGGTGGAAACCTCCCCCCACACTCGCCAGTACCATTGTCTGATGAAGCCTTCGCATCGATTTAACATTTGTTTATCGTGTTTCTTTTACAGGATGTGAATTGGACTATACAAGGGAATATTTACCATAATAACCTCTCACGCGTATATATATATATTTCGCTATATGGTGCATTGAGAATGTGTGAATTTGTTTGTTGTATGGTTTCTTTAGAGCAGACACTTTAATGACTTGTTGATAATGTTAGTACCTCTGCCAACACAATGTTTATGTTATTCTTGAAGTTTAATGATTTGCCATTTGCCACGTGTTCTTGTTCATGTGAAAGGTTATTGGGTATCTGCTGCTGCACCAAATATTTTAAAGTTTTAAATAACTAGGCACAGCATGGCGAGGCCTCTGTGATGGTCTCATAATTCAGATGTAAAATTTATAGTTTCTATTTGCGCTATGCAGTTTTAGTGTGTCTGCCTTAGGTGCAGGATTAAACTTAATGTTGTTTTAAATTGTGAATTTGATTGTTAATCGAAGACAGATACTTGATATATGTATATATGGTGGTTGAACTAATATGTGAGAATTTCTGGGTTTTTTTTTCTTGTAATGATATAAGTTTGTAGATATGCTTGAAGTTTTGGGGATGACATGAAGATTACGACCTCGCCATTGTGTTATGGTAATATAAATTGTAATCTTTGAAATAATGTATTTCTGTACCTATTGCCTTTTAAAGGCGTAAATTAAGCATTTCGCAATGTTTTCACCCAGAGGCCCAACTGTGTGAACTTAAGATTTCTCTGCTCTTGCTGCTACGGAGGTTAATCTAGGCCCTACTAATGTGTTTGGTAAATTTTTTTTTTCTAGACGAACACTGCTGCAAATTTTATTTATTTTCCGGGAATCATGGTGCTTCAAACGTCAATGAGTAAAGATATTAATATGTTTTATGTGGCATAGTCTCTACTCATGCGCATATTGTATGTAGGGTCGTCCACTAAAGTATAGATGTGTCTGGCTGTGGAGTGGGCTGGTGCATATTGGAAGTCGAGAAGTTAATATATGCTATGTCCTGTTATTAATATAAGGGTATATGTGTGCATTTTCTTTCGTTAAAAACCCCCGTACGTTTGCCTCTCGTTTGTTTAACTTAATTTGTTTTCCTTTCCCGTCGTTTGTTCACATGACACCATCGACATTTGATCAGCCAACAACACGCTTTTGTTTTTCAGTCGTAACAGACTTCCGAGACATTCCCAACCCTTCTCCCAGTCCAACATATATATATATATATAT
>NQII01002017.1:136825-219541 GCA_002778355.1 Clitarchus hookeri | reverse complement strand
ATATATATACACAGAGAAAGAGGATTCGTGGTTTCACTACTCGGTTTTCACTTTAAATAATGCAATAATTGTACTGAGAATTTAAAATAAATAAACAAGTTTTAAAAAGTGTAACATAAAAACCCCCCTTTTCATTTATATAGAGCAAAATCGTTTAACAATAATTTGCCTACCTAATTTTGACGTTATAAACTTGTTTATCTCAAACACTTTCCATGTATTTCACGCCCTAACATTTCTTTGCCGTCTAATACAGGGGATGGACAAAATAATATGAACACCATGCAATATAGTACATTTTGTTGCATGTTGGCAACACTGCTTCTGTGTAAATAATGCGACGCGTATGTATTGCACAGTTAATGTGCCAAGTCTTGTAGGTTATATTTCAGTGTATTATATGCTTTGTTCTGCGACGGTTAAAACAAGCTATCGGTGAAATGTGTGATCTCTCAGACTTCGAAAGAGGGCAAATCGTTGGTGCTCGGTTAGCGGGAGCGTCTGTGACGAAAACAGCTGAATTGTTTAACGTTTCACGAGCGACAGTATCCACGGTAATGACAGCATACACAAAACATGGTAAAACATCATCGGCGAAGAGGAATAGTGGGCGAAACCCAAAGTTAACTGACAGAGACCGACGAACATTAAAAAGAATTGTGGCCAGACAACATAAAACTACCGCGGCAAAAGTGACAGCAGAACTCAACACTCACTTGAGTAATACTGTTTCGACAAAAACAGTACGGCGGGAGCTCCACAAAGCTAACATTCATGGAAGGGCTGCAATTGCGAAACTCTTTATAACGTAAGCCAACGATTAGCTGCGAAAGAAGTGGTGCCACGATCATAAAACCTGGACACTTGGTGATTGGAAGAATGTGGTATGGTCAGATGAATCATCGTTTACATTGTTTCCTACAAACGGCCGGGTTTATGCATGGAGAACCCAAAAAGAAGCCTACGATCTGGACTGCCCGCTTCCTACAATCAAGCATGGGGGAGGTTCCGTTATGATTTGGGCGGCTATATCGTGGTATTCAGCTGGTCCTCTCATTCACATCACTGGCCGGATTACTGCGAATTAATATCTCGACATCCTCAAAGATGAAGTTCTTACTATGACTAGCATATTGCTGCCAAACACTGCCATATTCCAAGATGATAATGCGCCCATATACACAGCCAAAAAGGTTCAGTCTTGGTTTGAGGAGCATCAGAATATCATCAAACATCTTCCCTGGCCAGCACAATTGAACCGTTATGGGAAGTTTTAGAGCAGAGTGTGAGGAGCAGATTTCCATCTCCTACATCATTGAAGCAATTGGCGCATGTTTTGGTACAATAATGGGACAACATTCCGTTGGAAACTATTAAGACACTCTAAGAATCTATTCCGCGAAGAATTGGAGCTGTTCTAAAAGCAAATGGTGGCCCAACACCTTATTAATAAATAAATATTGTGTATATGTCAGGTGTTTATATTATTTTGTCCATCCCCTGTAGGTATGTGCTAACTCTCATTTAAATTTTGACGTCTCTTTAAAGTGGACTTTCGGATGATACACGGAAATTTTATTTCCTGAAACAATTTGGAAATTGCAGTGAATGTTTCTCCTAGTGACGTCATTGCACCGTTTTCAGTAATGTGGGCCAAAATTTATCTCTACCTCGGAGATGCTATGTCCCATCTCTCGTGCGCCGACTATAACACTACGTTCAAACTCACTTAAATCTTAATAACCTGCCATTGTAGCAGCAGTAACCAATCTAGCAACTTTGCCAGACGCTTGTTGTCTGATATAGGCGCTGCCGACCGCATCGCGTTACCTTGATTGGTTCCATAACTCTGTTAGTTGCATATATACGCATGTGCCATTTTTTTTTTTTGCTTTCCAGTGTATATGACTAACCAAATATTACATGGCCGCCATAGTGAAAATATGTCTCTGACACCAGTTAGATCATGTAAGTTTACATTGCCTCTGTAGGAGTAGCTGTGTTGGAAATGTGGTGTAAATTAGTTGAATGGTTCCGGAAATATGTAAAAATGTTATATTTCTCACTTGGCACTATTTTACAAAAAGTCCTTAAAAGTGGATCCCTGCGCGCATAATTGATGCTTATAATGAACAATACTGTTAGCGTACAAAATTTGGTTGAATTTTGTTGAGTTGTTTAATAGTTATAACGTAGTTGTCTATTTGATTAATACAAGCATATTAAGGTGCCGGACTTTTATGAGCACGGCGGAAAAAACACATTTCTAACAATCCACGACCAGGATTACTCGTCATACCCTGCAAACCAAATCTATACAATAAATAAATCAAAACATAACTTTCTTGACACTGAGTGTCTTGCTTAACATATTCATTATCCTGTTTAGCATCTAAAATGTGATAGGTAAGTTTTCACTGCCTACTGTAGTACTAGTTGTATGTAAAATTTGGTGGGAATTGGTTCATTGGTCCTCGAGATATGACATTAAACCTCCACATTTCATGTGACAATTTTCATCAATGGAGAATAAAAAGAAAATGTCTATGTATTAGCACATTCGATAATTGCCATAGTTACTACCAGTATACAAAGTTAAGGTATAATCAGTTACATTGATTCGGTAGGATAAATATACTAAGCTGAAATGTTCATATAATATAGTCGCCATTCTTAAAATAAGTGTCTGGCCCAATTGAAATATCATAATTAATATGGCCTACCGTAGAAATATTTCTTCGCCAAATTTGGTAGAAATCAGTTAATTCTTTCCCGGGATGTTACAAAAACTTTATTTTTTTTCATGTAGGGCTTTTTACAAAATGGCGGACAAAAGAGTCTCTATGTAGACATATTTTATAGTTGTAATATATACTGCCAGCAACCAAAGTTAAGTTGAAATTGATTACTTGGTTTCGACGATATCGCATACTATGCTAAAATGGTTGTATAACCGCTATTTTGTAATAAATCACTTGAAACATGCCATTTTATATCACCTGTCACAGTACTACTTTTCTGCTAAATTTGCTAGTGATCGGTCAATTGTTTATCGAGATACGACAGTAAGATGTAATTTCATCATGTGGCACTTTCTTACAAAATGGCTGACAAAAGTGGCTATTTGTTGGCATATGTGATGCTTGCAATGTATTCTTTCAGTATACAAAATTGGTAGAAATTGGCCGAGCGGTATGGTAGACAAAACAAATAACATACAATAACTTTATGCCCGCCATTTTTTAAAATAAATGCCTAATCAAATTATGTAACATACGTTAACGTGGCCTACCATTGCTTACCTGCAAAATCTGGCGAGAACCGTTTGAGTAGTTTTCGAAATATAACGTAAAGGCTTTATTTTACATGGGGTACTATCTTCCAAAATGGTGGACGAACAATAATGTTCACTCATAAATCCAATGCTCACATGATGCACTGCCAATAAACAAACTTTGGTTTAAATCGGTTGAATGGTTCCCGAGATATGACATAGCACACCAATATTTCAATAGCAGTCATTTTAAACGTAAGCACGCGACGTGGTCGAAAACTATAAAAGTCGGGTCCTTAATAAGTTCTATATTTGTACTGAGGTAGGTGAAATTCATTTCACACGTTTTTTTTTTTTTTTTTTAAGGACACATGCTCATTTACACACAAAAACACAGACAGGAAAGTGATCTCATAAACCTTTCTTTCCTTTGTAAAGTGGGCTAAAAAAAGTTTTTATAAAGTTAAAGTAATGTATTTTTTTTTGGAGCGAGATTTGAACATGGATAAGAACATTTAAAAGTGCATTACTCCTGTCACCTGCATTATATGTCGCATAACGATGTTGCGTATAAATAGGTTATTTCTAAAAATGTTACGTACGTAACATTTTTTCAGTTTCTATTAACGTATAAGTTTTTCATTCTTTCCTGTTACAGGTGCCGAATATTACTTTTCGATGTTTGAAGGAATAAGTCTAGGTGGTGTGGATATTCTAACGGCGTCAGAATACGATTTTTTTTACAGTGCAAGGAAAGCTTCGTGTATATTCGGCATTGTTCGTTCCCGAACCCGAAGCTATAGGAAACTTACGGAGATTTTTTTTTTTTTTTTTTTGTATTTATGGAGCTCGGCCCGTCAATCACGCTTCCGTGTATTTAATATACAATTCCGTAAGAATTTAAGTGAGTATACGAAAATTGTTGACAGTATAACCACTACTGGGGAGAAGTTTTGCGCTTGCAATCCTCCGAAGGAGTACACAGCGACGGTGAAGTTTTCCAACTGAACAATATTACAGTGTAATTTGCCGTGCACTGAGACCGTATTCCGGTTGCCACATTTTATTACCAAATCTATCTCTTGAATCGATTTTGTCTGCAGATATAATGACGTATTTATATAATTTACTTCATTTTTCTTTTCACCATTGAACCTGGAACATTACAGGCCATTCGCGGTAAATTGAGCACTTTTTAAGTCCTTCCCAATAGCCATTAATAACTAATAAATGCATTTAATTGCAGCCCCAAGCGTTAACTATTGAGTGTGTTGAAATGTATACGCTCTGTTTATTACATGGCAATGTTTATTTTAAAAAGTGGCGGGAAGATATAGAAAGTGGCCGAAAGGAAAACTTTAGCAGGGCCTTAAAAAGTATTTACTTTACCGAGAATGACCTATACCAAGTCACCGACAAATTAGTTTTGGCAATTACAAACGCACAGCAGGAGCGGCTGTGATGCGCAGAATGTGTATCCAAAACGTAACAATCATCCCACGCAATAAGTCACGGAAACTCACATTTATATTTCGCTACACGTGTTGTTTAATTAGAGCATTATATAGAGTTTATTATTTTATTCTGCTACTTCAAAACATTTCAATGTATAAAATTTGTGTTTTAGAAATCCTGAGTTGGTAGTTTATGAAATTATTACTACACGTTCATTTGTAATACTGTACGTCGTGTTCTACCGGAAACGGCAGGACTTTCTGTACCACTCCCCGCAAGGTGCGATGGGAAAATTACTAAGTGGCTGTGCGTAACTGCGTAGCATATTACATTCTAAGAGCAACACAAGGCGTAAAGGAATGTTTGTGGTGTGAAACACTAAACTAAGCGCCGCTGATAACAGCTGTTGTACAACTGTAAGCGGATGTCAAGGCCTGTAGACATTACACAAGCGCTAGTCGTAAAAGCGACGCAACACGCAGACAGAGGAATATTACTAGAACTACGAGATACGCAAGTGTAACGCAATTGTCGCCAACAGGAGTGTTTTTTCCTACATAACAAACTCAAATAAATCACAGCAAACAACACAGCTCGCTGATATGAAACATTACACAGAACAGAGCACTTATGTGGCTTACACTTCCGTATGAAACATGTATCTTTAACCCAAAAAAAAATCTGTTTTGAAACACGAGTCACAATGCGTGTGTTTATTTAAGGCGTAATTTAGTTGTGCATGCAAAATAACAGTATCCAAACACATAAATAAATACATTTTTTCTACCGTGGACTCTTTAGCACCTTGGTTAAGAAATAAAAATTTAAAAAGTTGTAAAAACTAACACTAACCATATTAAATCAACGGAGTAAAGCTGAGCTAGTAGCAAGTGAGGTTAAATCCACACTGCTTCTCCTTGCAAGAATGTTTTCCGTGCAAAAGCAGTTTAATGTTACAGTGAAATGAACACCTTAAACTTCTAGTTTGGAAAACCTGTTTTAGTTTTTTTAGTCAGGAGTTGCTTTAATAAAAAAATTAATTTTTAATAAAATTAAATAAATTGGAATTTACTAAATTGTTTTATGGGAAAATTATATAAGAGTATATCGACGGCCAGAAAGAGCAAACTAGATAATAAAGTATATTACCAGTTTCTTCACAAATTTTTTGAATCAAACTTTTGAAATATGCCCCATGTATGACGTGTTCTGTTGCTTCCAAAATGGATTAATGTATCAGAAGCGTTTTTTTAAGTACCTTATTTTTGGTTAAACTGAACATTTACATATATTTGATCAATAAACTACAATGTTTCATTTATAACTAATGTGAATAAAGAGGAAATAAGTCTCGCCTGTTGCGCCAATGTAAAATACACCATCGCGTCATGTAAGAACACAATTAATTTATAGTTACTTGAAAAAGCTTACGTTAAATATCTTACGCCACAAATATTTCAAACATCTACTTGGACGATGTTTCAGCGTCGTTAATAACACGAAAATTTAAAATTAACGAAGCTGAACGGTTGGTTAATCTAAACAGCACATATTCTCATTGTGTTTTAATTTTAATTATTATTGTACTGGAATAAAAATAAATATTTACCATGCACAGTAAGATACCTTTGAAACAAAACGAGCAGCATAATTGCGTAATCGCGATTGCTTAAATATCAACTGTATTTTTCTAAAGCCAATTTGATAGTTTTGTTGTTACATAGACACGTGCATTTTAGTCCGGCAATATTTTCCTCTAACGAAATATTAAGCACTTTAGATGAAGTCCAGGCTAAGTTTACAACATAAATTTAGAACATTACAGTGGTTAAGAATAAATCGTTAGATACAAATATGTTATTGAATTTATAACCTTACTGTATGGTTATTTCAATAAACAAGTTACAAATTATATAGAAGTACCAGTAAACCATAAAAAATTTAAAATCTGCAAATGTCACTTTAGTCACTTTGCCTGCAAGCCTAGGTGAAGTGGATTACTGGCCCGGACAAAATGAATAACTACATTTCAAAACAAACATAATCGAGAAAGTCGACATCGATGTATGAGCCGTGGTTACTGTACCTCGTACACGACTCATCGCTCCACATAGTACACTGGGAGCATTGTACCCAGTCTTCTGGTGGTGGCTCCGTGTAGGGTTCTTCACACACTGGGTAAGAAAATGTTGATGTACAAACACTTGTATTTCCTAATGATTCTTCAGATATGTGAAGGCTCAGATTCCTGCTACCCTTTCCCACCCTTTTTTTTTGCACTTATTGCCAAATCTTTCTGGTTGCTCCTCTCTTCCAGGGGTGCTGGTGAGAATCTCAGTACTTTGGCATTTTCTTTTGCATTCACGTTGGCCAGCTTGAGCGCTGAAAGAAACTGGCGGACGACGAAAATCAAGCGGACTATAATTTGATTTTGGAGGCTTTCTTTGACATGGTGATTTGTCACGGAAACAAGTTTCAGGTTTTGCTATTTCAGTCTGAGAAAGAATAGAAATAGAAGAAGAGCTAGCAGTTTCTGAATAAAAGTTACTATTATATGTGGCAGAGCCAGGATCTGGGGTAGTGATCTAAGATGCTGCAGTGATCAAAGATGCTGGCAGAGCCAGGATCTGGGGTAGTGATCAAATATGCTGGAAGAGCCAGGATCTGGGGTAGTTATCAAAGATGCTGGAAGAGCCAGGATCTGGGGTAGTGATCAAAGATGCTGCAAAGGCCAGGAACTGGGGTAGTGATAAAAGATTCTGGAAGAGCCAGGTTTCTGGGGTAGTGATCAAAGATGCTGGCAGAGCCAGGATCTGGGGTAGTGATCAAAGATGCAGGAAGAGCCAGGATCTGGGGTAGTGAATAAATATGCTGCAAGAGCAAGCAACTGGGGTAGTTGTCAAAGATGCTGGAAGAGCCAGGATCTGGGGTAGTGATCAAAGATGCTAGCAGAGCCAGGATCTGGGGTAGTGATAAAATATGCTGGAAGAGCCAGGATCTGGGGTAATGATCAAAGATGCTGGAAGATCCAGGATCTCGGGTAGTGATCAAAGATGCTGGCAGAGCCAGGATCTGGGGTAGTGATAAAATATACTGGAAGAGCCAGAATATGGGGTAGTGATCAAAGATCCTGCAAGAGCCACGATATGGGGTAGTGATCAAAGATGCTGCAGTGATTAAAGATGCTGCAAGAGCCAGCAACTGGGGTAGTGATCAAAGATTCTGGAAAAGCCAGGATCTGTGGTAGTGATCAAAGATTCTTCAAGAGCCAGGATCTGTGGTAGTGATCAAAGATGCTGGAAGAGCCAGGATCTGGGGTAGTGACAAAATATGCTGGAAGAGCCAGGATCTGGGGTAGTGATCAAAGATGCTGGAAGAGCCAGGATCTGGGGTAGTAATCAAAGATGCTGGAAGAGCCAGGATCTGAGGTAGTGAGTAATCAAAGATGCTGGAAGAGCCATGATCTGTGGTAGTGATCAAAGATTCTGCAAGAGCCAGGATCTGTGGTAGTGATCAAAGATGCAGGAAGAGCAAGGATCTGGGGTAGTTAGTGATCAAAGATGCTGGATGAGCCAGGATCTGGGGTAGTGAGTGATCAAAGATGCTGGAAGAGCCAGGATCTGGGGTAGTGAAAAAATATGCTGCAAGAGCAAGCAACTGGGGTAGTGATCAAAGATGCTGGAAGAACCAGGATCTGGGGTAGTGATCAAAGATGCTGGAAGAGCCAGGATCTGGGGTAGTGATCAAAGATGCTAGAAGAGCCAGGATCTGGGGTAGTGATCAAAGATGCAGGAAGAGCCAGGATCTGGGGTAGTGAATAAATATGCTGCAAGAGCAAGCAACTGGGGTAGTTGTCAAAGATGCTGGAAGAGCCAGGATCTGGGGTAGTGATCAAAGATGCTAGCAGAGCCAGGATCTGGGGTAGTGATAAAATATGCTGGAAGAGCCAGGATCTGGGGTAATGAT
Source organism: Clitarchus hookeri (assembly GCA_002778355.1). Lineage (NCBI taxonomy): Eukaryota > Metazoa > Arthropoda > Insecta > Phasmatodea > Phasmatidae > Clitarchus > Clitarchus hookeri. The sequence continues at coordinate 210,846 of NQII01002017.1, read as the reverse complement.
CAAAGATGCTGGAAGATCCAGGATCTCGGGTAGTGATCAAAGATGCTGGCAGAGCCAGGATCTGGGGTAGTGATAAAATATACTGGAAGAGCCAGAATATGGGGTAGTGATCAAAGATGCTGCAAGAGCCACGATATGGGGTAGTGATCAAAGATGCTGCAGTGATTAAAGATGCTGCAAGAGCCAGGAACTGGGGTAGTGATCAAAGATTCTGGAAAAGCCAGGATCTGTGGTAGTGATCAAACATTCTTCAAGAGCCAGGATCTGTGGTAGTGATCAAAGATGCTTCAAGAGCCAGGATCTGTGGTAGTGATCAAAGATGCTGGAAGAGCCAGGATCTGGGGTAGTGACAAAATATGCTGGCAGAGCCAGGATCTGGGGTAGTGATCAAAGATGCTGGAAGAGCCAGGATCTGGGGTAGTAATCAAAGATGCTGGAAGAGCCAGGATCTGGGGTAGTGAGTAATGAAAGATGCTGGCAGAGCCAGGATCTGGGGTAGTGATCAAAGATGCTGGAAGAGCCAGTATCTGGGGTATTGATCAAAGATGCTGCAAGAGCCAGGAACTGGGGTAGTGATCAAAGATTCTGGAAGAGCCAGGATCTGGGATAGTGATCAAAGATGCTGGAAGAGCCAGGATCTGGGGTAGTGATCAAAGATGCTGGAAGAGCCAGTATCTGGGGTATTGATCAAAGATGCTGCAAGAGCCAGGAACTGGGGTAGTGATCAAAGATTCTGGAAGAGCCAGGATCTGGGATAGTGATCAAAGATGCTGGAAGAGCCAGGATCTAGGGTAGTGATCAAAGGTGGTGGCAGAGCCAGGATCTGTGGTAGTGATCAAAGATGCTTCAAGAGCCAGGATCTGTGGTAGTGAGTGATCAAATATGCTGGCAGAGCCAGGATCTGGGGTAGTGATCAATGATGCTGGCAGAGCCAGGATCTGGGGTAGTGATCAAAGATGCTGGAAGAGCCAGGATCTGGGGTAGTGAGTAATGAAAGATGCTGGCAGAGCCAGGATCTGGGGTAGTGATCAAAGATGCTGGAAGAGCCAGTATCTGGGGTATTGATCAAAGATGCTGCAAGAGCCAGGAACTGGGGTAGTGATCAAAGATTCTGGAAGAGCCAGGATCTGGGATAGTGATCAAAGATGCTGGCAGAGCCAGGATCTGGGGTAGTGATCAAAGATGCTGCAAGAGCCAGGAACTGGGGTAGTGATCAAAGATTCTGGAAGAGCCAGGATCTGGGATAGTGATCAAAGATGCTGGAAGAGCCAGGATCTAGGGTAGTGATCAAAGGTGGTGGCAGAGCCAGGATCTGTGGTAGTGATCAAAGATGCTTCAAGAGCCAGGATCTGTGGTAGTGAGTGATCAAATATGCTGGCAGAGCCAGGATCTGGGGTAGTGATCAATGATGCTGGCAGAGCCAGGATCTGGGGTAGTGATCAAAGATGCTGGAAGAGCCAGGATCTGGGGTAGTGATCAAAGATGCTGGAAGAGCCAGGATCTGGGGTAGTGATCAAAGATGCTGGAAGAGCCAGGATCTGGGGTAGTGATCAAAGATGCTGGAAGAGCCAGGATCTGGGGTAGTGATCAAAGATGCTGGAAGAGCCAGGATCTGGGGTAGTGATCAAAGATGCTGGAAGAGCCAGGATCTGGGGTAGTGATCAAAGATGCTGGAAGAGCCAGGATCTGGGGTAGTGATCAAAGATGCTGGAAGAGCCGGGATCTGGGGTAGTTAGTGATCAAAGATGCTGGATGAGCCAGGATCTGGGGTAGTGAGTGATCAAAGATGCTGGAAGAGCCAGGATCTGGGGTAGTGATCAAAGATGCTGGAAGACTAACAGTGTCTGGTTGACCACTGCGAAATTCAGAAACAGAATCGCAATTTGGGTGAACAGGCACAAATGCAGGGAGACTTGCAGTATCTGTAGGACCATCCCAAAGATCTGGTGCATATTCAGGATCACGAGGACCTGTGTTAGAAGACAGAGATAATCAACATTAGAGGAAATATGAGGATCTTAGGGGAAAATTCCTGACGATCGAAATCCAAATATTGCATTTTGTGCACTTGCCACTCTCGCAATTGCAGACGAAAATAGTTCTGCATCATCACACAGGGTCACAGTCTTTCCAGGATGCTTTTTTGGAAGTTATAATTTGCCTCTTCAAAACACAATTTCAAAGGCCGATAGACCGTAATATCTGAATGCTGCAACTTGTGTGTCGTATGAGGTGCAAATGAGAGAAATGAAGCGTTATTTTCTTTGGCAAAATTCAAAGCCTCAATGTATTATGCGATTCGTGATTATCAAGAATTAAAACTTTTGTTTCTGGAGTAGGAAAAACTTGTCCAAAATAGAACTGCAGCAACACAAGAAAAGCATCCCCTCTCCAGCCATGATCTGCACAAGAAGCTTGAGAGCCTGGAGGAGTGCCATCAGTAGGCTTCTCTGCACGCGTTTGCGCGCAGACATAAGAAACGGCGAGACGAAGGAGCAGATAGCATTGCAGCAACAAACAGCAGTTGTAAGTTTTCCCCTTTCAGCACTAGCAATTATCTCAATTTGCTTTTTGCCTGTTGTTGATAGAACTTTGGGTGGTTTATTAGTCGTAGTTTTCATTCCTGTTTAATCCATATTGAAAATACTAGATGCTCAAGATGTTGTTTCTCTAGAAGTTCCCACAGAAGTTCATAAAATCTAAACACTTGCGGATGATTAAATCCCCTAGTTCTAGCACCTGAAGTGGGTTCTGGAGAACGTAGAGATATATTTGAATGCCTGTTCATAAACCCGAATAGTTATTCATCGCCTGTTCTTCCATTTTGAAAATAATGAGGAATTCCAATTTTTCACCGCAAAATCAAAGGCAAGTTTGTTGAACTCGTCCCTCGTTAGACCATTAAATAAACTCTCCATGACTTGTAGATATTCTACTAGTTGATCTTCTTGCACTTTGCTAAATACTGTTTTAAATCTTGCTAACTTGTTTTAAGCTGATCCCGATCTCACACGCCTGTACAAAGTTGCATACGGAATGTTGTACTCAGAGGCTGCAGAGTTCAAAGAACCAAGTGCTGCTTCCTTAATAGCTTTTTATATATCATATTCGTTACAACTATACTCGATGGTTTTTATTGTCTATGAAGTAGTCTTATGTTACAATGGATTGATAATGTATGCATTAAAGTCATGTATTAATCATTACTTTGCTCAGAATGGTGTCTAATCTACACCGTACATGATATATGTAAATGTCCAAAAATAATTTTTCCATAATGATGTTCTTTAAAAACTTTACAATTGGAATAAATAGCATACATGAATACATTTATCTAATTAGATCAATTTGATTAAAATCGTACAATTTATTTACTTCATGAAGCAGCAATAGCTATTTAAACAGTAAAATATAATGTGTTGTAACTTCTGATAGCATAATCCGGGCGAAGTGAACAATTATCCACTCCGCCCTGTTCTCTGTGCGCGCTTCACCGCCCATCACTTCAGAACAGATTTTCGAAATGAAAACTAGATGCAATGAAATGAGGCCCGAGTAGAATATGATGAGCAGAAATTCCGGATTGTGTAAATAATATTACTTATTAATAAATATATTATTGTCAATTGATACATTTAAATAGTTATAGTAAAAATATTTTAACAAAAATTGGCAAAACATAAAATGTCTCATCACTTCCAGCACAACAGCTTCTCAGGCAGGTTTATGGGTTTCCCTTAAGCGCTGTAGATGTCACTAGGTGTATGAGTTGTACTGTGGTGCCATCTAGCACTTCTTTCTGGAAATACGAGCTATTCTCTTTGCCCGGGCAATTCGCTTTACCCGGGTAAATAATTGCACATCTGTCTGCGTATTATAAATTTGGTAGTAAATGTATTCCAGCTCGTCAGTTCGTTCCACTTACTGCACGTGAATGTTTTATTCAGCTTCATTTTTTTTTCTTTGTCCAGCTATTTTTTTTACCGGCCGTTTCTTTTTGTATGTGTATCTGTTGTTTTTACTTACATTATTACATTTTGAATTACGTGCTTTTGGTTGGATTAGAGTTATTTTTGGTTAAAAACATAATCCTGGGTTTGTATGGGTAAGGAGCCGTCTTTTATTCCGATTGGGATTTAATCTTTTCTTTCGAGATTTTTTTCCTTGTTTAGATTTTGTTTAACTTGAAAGTGGGAAACAGGGAAGTTGCCCCTGTAAAAAACCTATGTTGGTTTTCAGGAATAAGGGTCTTCTATTGGCTTTCGTTTCTTCTTTGCGTGGTTTTCAGTCTTCTGTGCTGTCTTCATTATTATCTTTACTCAGCTTTCGTGCACTCCACAAAAGGCCTAACTATGGCCTGAAAACTGCTGCAACTCAATAAAACAATTTAATTCATAACTATAGCAATGTAGATGCGTTCAAACAAGGATTGTTAACGACACAACGAACAAGCCACTGCTCCATGCTAGAAACGCTCACAAGAATAAAATAATTGGTAATGATAAATATAAGACGGCTTCTAAACCATAAATACACTCAGCGGTGCAATAACAGAAGAAGAATAGCTTGGCAGTTTCTCCCCATTTCACTGTGACCAGATATTCCAGGGTTCTGGGAATCCAAACACCCTAAGGTACTACTAAACCGTTTAGCTTTCAGATTATAGTAAATTTCAGTAATATTGTTACAAGACGCCTGAGAGGCGTATTTAAGTTCGTGAGGGATGGAGGTCTTAATAAAAATCGCCCAGACTCTCGGCTCGGGGGCCCGACGCGCTTTTATAGCCACTGGCCTTGACCTGGAAGGTTCGCCGCGCCCAGTCACGCTGAGAGAAACTGGTGCAGGAAACCACTACACAATTCTTCATATAAACGCAGGAATTCAGCCAGCTGAAAGTCAGGAGCGTGCGAGTCGCAAGAGGTTTATCACGGCACCAGGCTGAGGAATGCACGGCGGTACACTTTGTAAGTATAAACCCTTACAGGATTATCGCTCTCCTGTCACTCAAACTTTCCTTAGTCACTCGCAGCCCGCTGTAATATCACTTCTCCGTCCTCCTCTTCCGCCCGCGCAGTGAGCGTAGCAAAATGTGTGTTGATCACTTCAATATTTCCCATTTCCATGACCTCAAAGGTAATAAACTAGAGAATTATGTAATATATTGTAGTCATGAAAATCATGGCGAGGACAAATGCGTGTACCGTCTGTACCCTCTGTTCCAGGGGATGCACAGAGTCCCCCTGCCCCCTCCCACTCTCAGCCACCACTGACGACGACGATGTAAAGACATTATCGTCGTAATCCCCATTGTGAGTTAGTGATCTTATGAAACACAGATGCACGATTTGTTCCATGACACACGTCCGGCAAGTCTCGCAGTCAAATCACAAAACAAACTTTTGCTTTTTAGCTGACGATTTTTACCCGGCGGATTTCGGCCGACCGAAAATCGGGACGTGTGAAATAGAATAAGATAATGTTTGAGAATATCGAAATCTCTGAAGTCCTCGAATTTAATGTCGTACATAACGAAATGTTTACTTGGCCTAGTTGAAGACATAACCTCTATCCTGTGTTTAGGGGACATACGCAGTAATTTTACATTTTTTTTCTTCAGGTTTATATCAAAGTAAAGTCTCGTTATCAGAGAAGGAAACTATGACCCTAGATTAAAACTTCAGACTAACCGTTATAAATATTACGCTCGCGATAAGGCGCAGACAGTGCACTCAAGTCTAGTGACGTAATATCGTGATAGACCGTACCGTAACACATAGCGTTCACTGACAAACAGAAATTACATTTGTATATCTACATTCTTAATGTTCAAGCCGTGTACAGTCCGTTCATGGTTATTCGCAACTATTCAGAACCCGGCTAAAGTCCTACATTCATGATATTCCTCCGCCTCATACAAACAAAGCTTAACTAAGTCTAGAGAATTACGCCAGAGGGACAACGCAACTCATTGACACTCACCTCAGTTTAATAGTGCTTTGCATGAGAAGTACCACCGCATTACTAAGCACTACCGACACACCTATTTTATTTCTGTTTTAATTCATATTATTTATAACTGAAATATTATTATTTATGGACAAAATATAATTAAAAGTTTAACTAAACCAAGTGAGTGAGTGAAAATATTTGGGCGGCTCTTACTATCGACATCTTGATCGATGAGGGTGAAGCGAGGTTAACATGGAGCGGCGCTGGAATGCAAGGGCGGGGGAAACGGGAGATACCCGAGAAAACCCACCGACGAGCGGCATAGTTTGGAACGATTCCCACATGCAGAAATCCGGGAAGATTCCACCGGGAATCGAGCCCGGTTCACCTAGGTGGGAGGCGAGTAGTCTAACCACTACACCACCGCGGCCCCTGAACTTAACCAAGAATAAGATACTTGCACGTTAACAGAAGTATAAAACATGTGTAATACATCACATAGGAAACAAACGAAACACGTCATACATGGGGTGATTTTTCAAAGGTTCTGTAAAAATAGCGTGAAGAAACCCTATATAGACTGCAATATATTCGCGGTTTCTTCACACTTTTTTTTATCAAACCTTTGAAAAATCACCCCATGTATGAAGTTTTCTGTTGTTTCCTAAATATGCCATATATCACAATCTTTTTATACATGCTTCAACGTGAAAATACCCAATTTTTTGTTTAAGCGAACCTTTATATGTATTGTATTTATAATATTTCATTTATAATTAATATGAATAAAAACAGGGAAAAATAGGTGTGCTGGTAATGACTGGTAAGAAATAGTTCTTATGCAAAATATTATTAAAGTAAGTGCGCACGATTGCGGTGCGTTGTCCTTTGGGTGTAATTTTCTAAATTTGGTAAAGCTTTGTTTGCATGAGGCGGATCAATATACTGGAAGTAAAACTTAAGCAGGCCTTCAGAAAAGTCGGAAGTAACCGTGAATGGAATATATACAATATTTCTCAGGCGTACGGCGTTCTGTCCTGAGACTGGCTTAGGATAATACCTCCGTCTCTCCTTTTATATTTAGGTTAGGTTAGAAAAAAAAATAGGATCTCCAGTCGGACAGCTCTGCACAACTCGACTGCATCGTCTGTGTGTGACGTCACAGGTCACAACAGTAAAGGAATCTGCTACATCACGATTTGCTCGAATAGATACGTCATCCAGTCACGGGACTGGATCTGAGATATAAATCTTTCATATGTGCAGATATCCACTTTGCAAAGTTCTGATGATGGAACAAGAAAGACCAGGTCATCATCATCTCCAGAAACTCCTAGAAGTTCTCATAAAGACCTTTGCGAATGTCCCCTACCCAAGTGAAGATATGATCTATATATTAAAGCCTGTATGCCACGGCAAAATGTTCCTTACAAGCTAAGGTGGAAGATTCCCCGAGACCTGCTATCTCAACCTTCATACAACAAGTAAGAAGAATGAGGGGGGGGGGGTGAATATATTTTTATACATTACTTCTGCAACTGTCATTCAAAAACAACCTTCACTCATGACTTCAGCATTATGTTTTTATGCATTGAACCTAATCGTTTTGTTATTATAACAGGAACTTTTGTTTTAAATATATACACGAATTGTTACCATCATTTTCCCTTAATGCTTTTTAGAATCAGTTAACATTTTCGGTTTTTTTAAATTTACTATTTATTCCTGTTTAATGGTCCTACGCATTTTCTCAAAACAAAATTAGCCAAGAAAGTCTACTACCCTCTCCCTGATTGGCTAAACTTTTAACCTTGTAGGAAACCTTCCATCGAAAATTGCACACGACCAATTACAAAAACATCAATGGAAACGGCCAGCAGTCGGCCAAATGTTCCGTAGAACCATCCATACAAGCGGCCATGCATGCTTGCATGGGATCATCCAAGGAATGTGCCATCGTGGCATACATAACTGAAATGTTGGAGATTGTAAAATCACGGCTCTGTGACATGACTCGCCTCAAGGGCATAGGCCACGCAAATAGTCGTTATTTTATATTTGTACCACATGGTGTTCAACTTGTAGACATTATATGTATATACTTTTCCCTAAGATACATTTTATTTAGATCGGGTAGTTCTTGCAAAACGACATGCCAAAGTCAAAATTTCACTGTTTTGTGCTTACAAATAACATAAACCAAACTAATTTCAGAAAATTTAAGAGGGCAATTAAATGATCATATTTAAATTAATTTTAAGCTATGTCTAGCAAAACTTATTTTCCAATAATATTCAGGAACAACCCTAAATTAAAAAAATGCAAGAATTTCCTTATTTTCAGCGGTTTTATTTGATTTCAAAAACATTTTCTTATACAATTTCATATACATCTTGAAGTAGCTATTCTCATCTCATTTCCGTACGTAAGATAGTTTTTCGTTACATGTACATTTCTAGAACAGTAAAATTGTGATTTTTACATGCGTTTATGCGAAAACTGTGTGCTCAATTGTTTTTGTTAGGAAATAGTAATCGCTGATAATGAATAAAAGTTGAAAAGTATGTGGTACAAATATAAAACATACATATGTGGTACAAATGTAAAACATACAAATGTTTTTTTTTTTCGTCGCCAACGCTCTACACTTTTAGGCAGTTGCTTCTGTAGCATTCATTGATTGTGCACCAACAGAGACCAAACCAGAAAAGTCTAGGATTTGTCTAGGAATATGTAAAAACGCTTGCTCTGTGTTAAATGCACCAAAGAGTGAAATATACATTTCAGGCCAGTTCCATTGGACAAGTTTTCCCAGAGTAAACAGGCGTTCATCAACAGACATAATCGAAGTTTGGCCACCAGTTATGAATTATGCTATTTCGGCTGTTGCAAGATTTCATTGATAAGCACTCGAAAGAGAATGGTAATGATGGACACTCATCATACCCCCTGGGAATGCTGCCGGACTAATTGCGAGATACTGGATACATGTGCGCTGCGCAATGTATAGTTCCACGCCCACACACACGATATAATACATGAGAATATACAACATACCGCCCGNACCCGAGACAGACCGAGGTCTCTAAGAATACGTACACAAACAGTCACACTATGTACAAAATATCACGTTTTGAGAACTGGCGACCATTATAGGGTTGGCAGGCGGTACCGGTTGGTACAACTGTCCCTTTTGGATGCGTATTTCCACCACTCTGACGATGTTGTCTGCTCCAGGATGTAACTTGACAACTCTGGCCAAGCACCAGCCAAATGGGGGTATATGTCCTTCACCTACTAGGACCATATCTCCCACAGTGAGTCCTCGTTGGTTTGCCACTTGCCCCGAGGTTGCAACTGTTGAAGATACTCGCGATACCATCGTCTCCAAAACTTATTGGAAAGTGCACACGCCATTTTCCATCTTCGGCACAGGCAAAGTGCCCTATCACAGTTTTCATCATACTATTAAAGGACAGCTATAAGGGGCCTACCAATAAGAAAATGCCCCGGTGTGATGGCAGCAAAGTCACATGGATCGGATGATGATTGTGTTAATGGTCTGGAATTGAGGACAGCTTCAACCTTAATACACAATGTCATTAACTCCTCCAAAGTGAGAATCTGATTGCCAATGACTCGCCTGAGGTGGTATTTGGCTGACTTCACAGCTGCTTCCCATAACCCACCTTGCTGGGGGAAGAAAATGAAAATTAATGGAATTAGTCAGAGAGAATCTTTCAACAATGGGAGACTTGAGAAGTTGGATAAAGGATTGTTGTAGGTTCCTTGCTGCGCTCAATGATTCTTCCCAGATTCCGAATAGAGACTCGTGCACAATCCTCATCTTGACACAAACTGTGTTAAGGCTGCAACAAAACAATCAGCAGTTAGGTCAGTCATAACCTCAATGTGCACTGCCTTAGTTGCAAAACAAATGGAGATGGACAGGTAAGCCTTCTGAGTAGTGTCACGATGTAACATGTTTAGTCTGATGGAAATGGGTCCAGCATAATCCACTCCCATCTGCTCAAAGGTTCCAGAGGACGTGACTCTCTCTCTCTCTCTTTCTGCCAGCAAATCACCCATAAGTGGAGAAGTGTTTACAGGTAGACACCGGAAGCAGCACACACACTTGAAGACTCTAGACCGAATTAGGGATGGGGCTAACAAAATCCAGAATTTCTGTGATACAAGAGACTGCAATGATTGGGGTGCTGCATGCAGATATCTCAGGTGGTAATGAGCTACCGATGCTTCAACCACTGCATGGTCTTTCGGCAGTATGATTGGGTGCTTTGTTGCAAACTCCGTGTTAGCATTGGACAAGCGACCGCCCGCCCTGAGCACACCATGCGAATCCAAAAAGGGTGCCAAGTGCTGTATTCCTGTTGAACAAGGTTTCATCCATTGAGGCATTTCAAGTCTTCATGTAGGCAAGTATGTTGGATGCATCTGCATTCAAGAAGGGCAGCTTCCTCCAGTTCCAAACTTATTAAGGAAACAATCGTTACAAGGTTGTGTTTTGGCATGTCTGATGAAATGCCTAACATAAGCCATAATGCAAACTATCTTGGGCCATGATGAAATACGTTGGAATACATGGAGATCTTCAGGGATTTCATGAGTGTTTAGCAAGGCGAGTTGCGAAGATTTGAGCTCTGGGATATTGTCATTAGGTCACGACACAGCAGACACCAGCCTCTGTTCAGGTGGGTGGACTAGCCAACTGGGGCCATGCTACCACAGGTAATGAATAGGAGGTCAGGAGGGAATATGTCACGAGATGTAACAACCCGATGGATTATCTAGAGACGTGACATGTTTCCACAGCTGAGGAGGAACCTATTTTTGAATTAGAAACACACAATTAGCCACAAAAGTTTTCAACAAGTGTGGCAGTGACTTTATCCATGCTAGAGCAACGCTGGAATCAGTCAATCCATGGGTTGCAGAGATATGCAAGTACTGGCTGAGGAAGTTGTGGCAATAGACGATCAGTTCTGCCAGTAAATGAGCCCCACACAATTATAAACGAGGGAGAGACACTTGTTTCAGAGAAGCTACCCATTCCTTAGCCATTACCATATGCACACCCATGTTCCTTTCATTGTACTTAATCCTCAGATACACGTCTGATGCATAAGCTTTCTCAGAGGCATCGTAAAAAACATGTAATACCTCTCTGACCACATCAGAGCATATGAAGCATGACCAGCCAAGGGTTTCAATTTCAGTCAGGCCATCCATGAATTGATTCCATGTTGCCTGAGTTGACTGGGGTAAGGGATCATCCCAATTCAGTTCTTGAGTCCACAACCACTGCATTGTAATTTTGGCTAACACAGTTAATGGAGCAAGTCAACCCATAGGATCAAATATGTGTGCAATCTGCAGAATGACAAAGCGATTGGTGGGACTCCCAGAGTGGACCCGTAGGTGATATGAGAAAGGGTCCTTCACTGGATTCCCATACAGACCAAGGGTGTTCGCAACAGAACCTGATGAGAAGTCTAGTACCCTAAGACTTTCAAAATATGTCGCAGGCATATTCTTGGGGAGCAGAAGCTCATTGCTAGACCATTTCCGAAGCTCAAGCCCACCCTGGTGTAAAATTTCTACCAGCTGAATTTCCAACCAATTTACTTTATCAAACGACATTGTGCCTGTGATGATATCATCCACAAATATGTAGTTCTCAAGAGCATTGTCAGCTAGTGAATATTCATCGCCTTCATCAGATGCCAACTGACATAACATACAAATTGCCACGAATGGAGATGGTGTGCGGCCATAGGTTACTGTATTCAGCTGATAAACTGTAAGAGGTATTTATGGGTCCTCACACCACAGATTGAGCTGGGATGGTCGTTTAGCCTCATCGACCAAAACTTCGCGGTGCATTTTCTTAATATCGCATGAAAAAAACTGCACTGCAGAGCCTAAATATTTGAATTACGTCATTGATGTCATTCTGAAGTTTAGGATCTGGAATTAAAATGTCAGTAAGCGAAATACCGTTGGAGATTGGTGTGCTGCCATCCAAAACAACCCTCAAATTTGTCGTAGAGATAGATGTTTTGAGGACCCCATAATGAGGGATAAAACACTCTGTGGTTTATCGGCCATTATCCTGTTTGAAAGAGGGGATACACAGCTCCATGTGGCCTACATGAACATAGTCATTCATGAAATCTATATACATAGTCTTCATCCCAGGCTGCGAATTAAGTTTCCTTTCTAGTGAATAGAATATACATTTGGCAATTTCGTACGAATCCTCAAGAGTTTGGACCTGGTTTTTAAAAGGAAAAGAGACCTTGTATCTCCCAGTATATACTTGTTGTGAGTATCCTTAAAGTTTTTTCACAATACTCGTCTTCAGGTGGCTTTGCATTTACCTGAGGAGGCTCTTCAGTCTCCCAGAATTGTTTGAGGATGACATCCAACAAGCTTTCCACACCAACAAACATAGATACCAGTTCCTGCTCGGTACCTGTACAGGACTCAGGGTATTCCCCCAATAACACTATTCCCAACTTGGACTCCAATACTACCGGCATGTGTTGTCCCAACTCTAACCATCCACTTATACCAACACGAGCAAAGACGTCAGCACCCAGAAGTATATCGATGGGAGTAGGTTTAAGGAAGTGAGGGTCTGCCACAGGAGGGGAACCCAACTGAGCACGATCGCAAGTGTCAACACACACATGGCAAGTTGCTAGTCAACTTGGACATAACAAAGAGAGAATGAGAGAAGGTACACTGAGGTTACATTGATGACTGAATGACAGGTTATTTCCCCCTTTCGAGCTGACAGCACCATTATAAAGGCCCACGACTCTTTCACCTGCTTGGTTTAAGGGCAATGAGAAGACTTCCACAGCAGCTTCAGAGATATCCTTGTGCTCCACTGTCCAGAAAACACCGAATGACATGGGTCTTATTGTCTGCACCGTAAACCTTCACCAAGGCTGCAGACAATAACACTGATATGTGTTCCCGAGCCGAAACACCTGCGAAAGTTTCGCATGGAAGCTGTGTGGGGTCCAACGTTTTGTCTTGGGGAATTGAAGATAGAGTGGGCTTATCTATGTGGAGTAGTGTATAATGCTGTTGCTGACATTGATGACAGGTGCGAGTAGAGAGACATGATGCTAGTCTATAGGCTGTCCCAAGGCAATTGAAACCTAATTCTTTGTTCCGAGCTATTTGTAGGTGAGGCAGCAATGAATTCAGGACACTTGTACACAGAATGGGTGGTTCGCTGACACTCTGCACAAGATCTCGTTTTAGATTCTGAACTGGTAATAAATACCGCTTTTTGTTGAGAGGTTGTATGTCTTTACTATGTCAGCAATGGTTTTCGTAACATATTATTTGCGCTAACCTTATTTCCTACGTCAAGAGCACAATCATTTTTTAATACTCTAGACCAGTGTTTCTTAACCTGGGGTCCGCGGACCCCTGGGGGTCCGCGAGAATATGTATGGGGGTCCGCAGTCTCATCTCTGGAGCATTTAACAATAATAAATAAATGCCACCAGGTGTCTGTTAATCGCTACGCTTACCTAGCACGACGAACGTGCGCCAGCGGGCGGTGTGCGAGACTGACAGAAGTGAGTGCGGGCCGTGACTCTCCCCCCACCGCACCGCCAGCTCCCGACACTTGCGCCCGTCGCCCGCGACTAGTGCATGTTTTGTTTCGTGTTGCGTTGGAGATAAGTATAACGAAATTACGTTTTTCGAGTGATTGTGGCAATGAAACGCTGGTTAAAATCAAATTATTTTGAACGTTAGAGCGAGCAGATTTTATGCTTTGCAATTAGGTGAGAGCACAGATATTAGCAATGACGCAAACTTGCTCGCATATGTTCGTTACGAACACAACGGCAGCATAAGTGAGGATTTTTAATTCTGTATACCTCTGCCTTCGCACACTACAGGTGAAGCAATGTTTGAAGTATTGAACAACTTTATGTCCACTCATGAAATAACGTGGGATAAATGTGTGGCAGTTAGCACCGACGGTGCTCGGGCTATGACCGATACACGAATAGGACTTCAGGCGTGTGTCAAGAAGATGAATCCATCTATTATCTGGCATCGTTGCTGCATTCATAGGAAGGCATTGGCTGCTAAAAATATGCCAGAAAAATTAAAAACCGTGTTAGACGACATAGTGCAGGTGGTGAATTGTATTAAAGCTAGGCCTCTAAATTCCCTTATTTTCGGTATCATTTGTGAAGAAATGGGAAACATTCACAAGCAGTTGTTATTGCATGCTGAGGTGCGTTGGTTTTCTCCTGGCAAAGTTGTGTCGCGTGTTTTTGATCTGAAAGATTAGATCAGAATGTTCTTTTTGAAGAATTCTGTAGACTAGGTCAATAAACATGCTAATCACTTCAAAGACTTTGGATGGCTCACAAATGCAGCATATCTAGCTGATATCTTAAATGTCCTTAACGAGCTGAACTTGGGTCTACAAGGGAGACATAACAACATCTTCCAAGTTGAAGATAAAATTGAAACGATGCTAAAAAAGTTTGACCTTTGGACAAATACAATTCAAAAAAACTATAATCGCTTTCTTACACTGTCAGCGTTTTTGGAATCCTCTGGTGGAGCAATGTTGCCAACAAAAGTACAAGACGAAATGATTAAACACCTCCGCGCTTTGAGGTCTTCGTTTCGGGATTATTTTCCAGTACCCGACAAAAATAAAAATTGGATATTAGACCCTTTCAACACAGATGTCACTGATATTACTGGCTTGACAACGACACAGGAAAACCATAGAAATATCCTGTGATTCAGCTTTGAAACGTAATTTCAAAGAATCCTCTTTATCAAGTTTTTGGGTGAATGTAAAGAAATATTATAAGGAAATATCAGAAGAAGCACTGAAACATTTACTGCTTTTCTCAACCACATACCTCTGTGAAAAGGCATTCTCTGTTCTTGTATATACTAAAAACAAATACAGAAACAGGTTACAAGTGAAATCCGATTTGAGATTACAACTTAGTAGTAACATCAACCCGAATATCACTAATTTAGTTGCAAAAAAGCAACACCACCCTTCACATTAACGTATTTTTTATAAAAAAAAAAGTTTTTTTTTGTATTTGTAGTACTAAAATTAATGGTCCGAAATTTTTTGTTGTTTTTTTTATTAAGGGGGTCCTTGGAAATTGTGCTTGATTTCCTAAGGGTCCGTGGCTGAAAAAGGTTAGGAAACGCTGCTCTAGACTGAACAAAATCGATGAGTCCAGAAACCGTAGGAATTGTGTCAGTGATGTATGTACGTAAGTTTTCGAATTTTGCGAGCACACACGTCTAACTTGCGCATCAAAAGTGTGACCAGAACAGGGTTATTGTTTGTGATATCATGACCTAAGAGTTCCAGAGCACGAGCGTTCTCATTCAAGATGTTGACAAACTGTTTGGCTGATTGAAGATTTGCTTAGTTGACAGCAGGCAGGTCAATAATTCTGTTTATGTATGGGTAGTGAGTTTCCTGATGTTCTGGTATTGGGATATGAGAAGTTCCCAAGCTACTGTGTAGTTTTCAGTTGTAATCGGTAGATTGTTTACTAACTGCCAAGCTTCTCCCTTGAGGCGTCCCAACAAATACTACGATTTCTCAATATCGGCTAACCCCCGATCGTCATGAGTCGTCGCCTGGTACATCTGGGAGAACATGGGCCATTCGTCCCACTGACCTGCAAAGGATGGCAAATTCATTTTCGGCAGACATACATTTGCAGACGGGGCGACAAGAGAAGATGTGGAAGAAGCTTGTACAACACGAGAGGACAGAAATGAGGCAATGAGACATCGTGTGTCGGACAACTGGGCAAACAAGGACTCGTTCTTTGCGGTAAACACATTTTCGTCCAAATCCTTCAAGGCGTCCGTTTGCAAAATTTCATTGCACAGAGTGTTTACTGCATCTTCAACAGCATCGAGTTGTGCACCAAACGCATTCTCTTCATGAACAACATTCAGCATAACTTCGGGGGACTTAATCAGTTCACAACATCATACAAAATAACGGCAAAACGTAAGGAAACAAATATAATACACGTGATCGGCAAAATGCCCGATGAGCCAATAAGTGATGTCGACGTGTCTGATGCAACATAAACATATTGGCGAAAAAACTCTCCTCGACACATAAGGAAGAAACAAGATACAGACATGTAATTACTCACTCATGTGCCAAAAAAAAATATCAACGAACTAGAGACAATGGAAACACCAAACCTTACGTTTTCGACAAAACAAATATCACCAGAACTGAAGATTTAATTACGTATTAATGAAGAGGGCGAAAAAAAGTCTTCATTTCATCTGAGGATGCTTGCTTGAGCTGTGTGAGTGGATGCGGAGTGGCTGCACAGTTACTTCACACACGTGGTACACTTTCACATCTACGCCACGCACGTAAAAACGAACGAAACTTGATCACAGCTACGCATCACAATCTCTGGATACGAAATCCGGCCACAGAGGACCAGATGTTGCAAGATGTGATTGATAAGCACTCGAGAGAGAAGGATAATGATGGGCACATCCATCATACGCGAGCTTACGGCCTCGTTATCTTGGTAGTCACTGCTCCTGCTGGGAGGCTGCAGGACTAACACGCCAACACACACTATATAGTGCATCACTACATGGCGCGCGTCTGTCTGTGTGACTGCGCTAATCTCGAGAACCGCTGAACGGGTTTGGATGCGCTTTTTACTGTTATGATCTGCATTTATCGAGGAAGGTTTTTGTGTATTAAAAACTGCCCTAGCACTTATAGGAGCTGAGCATTAACGGTATTAGTGAATCAAGTCGGGAAAAAGGTTTGCCGGCAGCGCGCTCTCGTGGAGTACGCTGCCTAATCCTTTAGAGATATAACAAAATCATATTCAAAATAATTGTGTAAAATTAAATGATCTAAAAAAATTTTGCTGTAGCATATATCTATCTTTAATAGAAAAGTAGTAATAAGCGTATTTACAATTTAAATTATGCAGTAAAAACCACGTAAAATCCACTTTCTTTTCTAACCATAAAGAACTTAATATTTATCAAAATTAATTAATTCATAATTTAAAATGTTTAATGTAGATAAGAAATGTGGTTTATAGCATATAACTATAGCCAACACTTTAAAAGTTATGAAAAGTTTTGTGAAAAAGTAATTTATAAAATCAATTGCGTTTATCGCAGGCAAATGAAAGTGAACAAGAAAGAGAATCTAGGTGACCAATAACCGAAAGAGGAATATTTTGCAAAGAGAAAGTGAGACTGCTGCTGAACGTCGAAAAAATTAATAAAGTAGAGCTCGCAAAATTCAATGCGCAAACACAAGTCTGTTACTCAGTAGATACAGAACTCGACAGTGAAGAAGCTGTGCACTATCCCACAGAATTTCTTAAATCATTGAATCCTTCTGGCATGCCACCACACAAACTTATTTTGAAAGTTGGAGCTCCCGTAATTTTATTGTGAAATATAAATGCACCGAAATTGTGCAACGGGACTAGATTACAAATGAAATTTTAAAAAGTTATCTTATTGAAGGTAATATTCTAACTGTTTGCGGTATTGGAGAAACTGTTTTATTACCTATAATTCCAATGATTCCCTTGGATTTGCCTTTTAATATTAAAATATTCCAATTTCCAATAAGAGTTGGTTTTGGTATGGCAAAACGATTAATGTTGTATACAAAGAAATTTTCTAAACCACTATCATATAATATGGTTATATTAGAGATGTATGAATGTGGATAAAGCGAAGGAGGTTGGTATGTCAGGATTTTGGTAAATGGAGGTTCATAATCTCTGCCTACCCCTCTGGGAGACAGGATGTATGTTATATATGATAGCAGTTTATTAATTGACATTCATATAATATTGTAATTGTCTTTTCCCAATTTATTTATAAGTGTATCACTGTAAAAAACTAAATTGTACCCGGGCGAAGCCGGGCCGGGTCGCTAGTGAGAATATACAACACGGCAATCACAGCCATGCCATGTTGCAACATTGGCACCGATAAGAAAGTTTCATAGAAAAGTGGCAAAAGTGCTTATTAAGTTGGTACGACAGTAGAAATATCTTCAACTGAATACTGGAAAGTTTCCCATGAGATATCTTTCGGGTTTTTGTGAATTTGTAGGACATAAGTCAAGCCACTTTGTTCGTTTTTCCATATTTAAACAACTTGTGGAAACAAAACTAGAGAGCTAAGGAGATCGTCACTGCATTTTGTACTGGAAGGCCGTTTGTAAAGGAGTATAATTGCAGAGTGGGATAAGTGG
The DNA here is from genome assembly GCA_002778355.1 of Clitarchus hookeri. Lineage (NCBI taxonomy): Eukaryota > Metazoa > Arthropoda > Insecta > Phasmatodea > Phasmatidae > Clitarchus > Clitarchus hookeri. The sequence continues at coordinate 192,569 of NQII01002017.1, read as the reverse complement.
CAAAATACCGAAAATGAGTTTTGATTTTCTAAATGGTCTAAATGCCAATACTAACGTACCCCTATAAGCACTAGATCCAAGTCAGCTCCTAAGGTCATGTTCAAAGTTAGATGGAAGTCCCGGTATTATACAGACATCATTTTCCTCGGAGTTGGTCCAAGGCTAGTCCGAACTAAGGGTGGACTAACTACACTATATTGTATTCATAAACCCCCAAGGCTAGTCCGAACTAAGGGTGGACTAACTACAGTATATTGTATTCATAAACCCCCAAGGCTAGACCGAACTAAGGGTGGACTGACTACAGTATATTGTATTCATAAACCCCGACTAGAGTAGGGCCAGCCCTAGTCTAGGGATCATCCAAGTACACTGTTGCCAGGTATTCTGCGCATGCACATTGCACATTCAGTTTTTCATCTATGATGTAATGTTCAATAACACCTACATTAATTTTTCGAGTTAGGCATGTACGAGACTGTGTGGAGCAGTGAATAAAATAGTTATTATCCAAATATAATATGTGGGTTCGAATCTCGCTTGATTCTACATTTTTTTTGTCATTATTTGTTTCGGTGACAAGCACTTGTTGAATAAATTAATTCTTCCCTCCAACATTTTTTTCCGTAATTGAAAAAAAGAAAAAAAATGGAAATAACATTTGTTTATCTTTCAAATTGTTTATATATCTGAGCCTTGATGCTGTATTATAATAGTGGAGGATTCAAAGCCAAAGAATTTAATGTACTGATAATCTTATACTTTCATGTTGGTTTGTTCATTTTTCGTCACACATGCTTGTGGATTGCACTTGCACACATTTGCACTGGTGTATGGACTCGATTATTGTTTTTTACGCCAATACGACATTTATAGTGATACTGAATTGTATTTAAGTGCTAAATACAAAATCGTTATATATTCTAATATAGCTTAACTCTAATGACCCAGACCATATTCCAGCTTGCACTCTTGTGCTTATCAAACCAGAATTTTACCACCTAGCTGCTTTTATAAATAAGATATTTACGTAAATATATAGTGGAAGTAGGATTTGTTCTAAAATTCTGCTGGAAAGTGTTAATATCACGTCTTGTAAGAATCCGTTTTCCGAAAAGACATTTGATTGACTCAGAAATTCGAAACCCCTTGCAAGTCTTCTTGTTATAGCTTAGAATTGATGTATTATGATTATATTTCCTTCGAAATATTATGCGCGGAACATTTAATTCATTAAATTGGGAAATTTTTGCTTCAACAGATTACAGATACGTCCTTAAACGTAATTTTTGTGGGTCGTAATCTTTATCTAGCTTCCACTTACATGTAATATAAGCAAACCTATCATAATTATAGTTCACAATGTTTCTTTTTTAATTTAACACGTGTTAGTCCTACCCTAAGTCCGGACTAAAATTTAGTCCGTACTAAAGCAAGATGATTCCCTGACTATAGTATATTCGCGGTTTCTTGACACTTTTTAAATCAACCCAATTAAGTATCGCTCCATGTATAACGTATTTGGTAGTTTCCTAAATATGTCACGTATTACAATCGTTTTATACTTGTGTTATTATAAAAGTACCTTATTTCTAGTTAAATTGAACTGTTACTTATATTCTATCTCTAAATTGTAGGGTAAATGCACCAGTAGTCGACATCCTAAGTTCGAAATCTCAGTTTTGCACTCATATTTCCGTTTGTTGTTAAACTCTCAACTTGCAGTTTCGTTTTCCTAGTTCATCTGCTTCTTATGTTACTCTAGTAATTGTCTCAAACGTATAAATTGTTTAACACTATTAGAAAACCTAAATATTTCAAAACCCATGTTTTGCATTAGTAGTTGACACTGTCGAAAATCGAATGTGCCAGTGGTCGATATGGGTGTTTGGAACGCATAAAGGGTTCAGAAAAACGGTAGAAACACTTGAATAACTCTTCTTATTTTAACATGATTCATTTTATGTACAATATTAGAGCTCATTCTAGTTGAAGTAACTATCGTGTTAAAAATAACGTGCATATTGTTGGCCCACAAAAAAAATAATTTAGGGTTGGTAAACAAAATCTGTACCACCAAGTAGGTAACTGAGTTTATTAAGTACATTAATTACAAGTAATTCACAACTATTCATAATACACAGGCTCTTTATTTAGAGGGTTGTACCTAATACATGTAAATTAGAGACTAGTTCTTCAATAAAACACGAAAAAAAACTATTAGAAACTCCAGTACAAAAACAAACACTCTCAGGAAAGTATATCAAAAATCTACGCTGACTAGATGTGGAAACTGATATCTAGTATTTAAATAATCTCCTCCATATATCAGTGGCCTAGAGATTCCCTCTATTAAATGATTTGAATTTATAATTCGTAATGTCGACTATTGAATAAAAAATTCTAACCTGAAATAACTATATCTGAGCTGTTCAACAATTTTGATTTTAGCCACTCAATAGGTAGTTTATAAGCCCTGACAGAAAACATTAAGGGGATTCAGTAGTCGACATGGGTGTCGACCACTGCAAAATGTTAAGAAATGAGCTCTAGTAGTCGACACCCTCTCACACCTTGAATAATTAATGAATTCGAACAACCTAAGGTGCAGTTTAGGAGCAAAACAATGGACAATGTTTTTCGGACAAATAAACACGAAGTCAATGTTACCTTCCTTGCCAGCAGACCGTGGTGGACACACCACTTTGACGACTGATCAACAGCGCAGATTCAACGGTCACTCTTATCACATTTTACCCGCCAATATCCGCATGGACAGTGGACACCATTGTTTCTCATACAGGAGGCATTAAGTTTGCCACCACAAATAAGAGTATCGCTAAACAATGTTCTTAAGCCTTATTATTTGGTGTTAAAACCCACAGTGTCGACTACTGGTGCATTTACCCTAATATTTCACTTATAATTAGTATGAATAAAACAGGGAGGAAATAGGTGTGTTGGTAACTATGGAACGAAATAGTTCTTATGCAAAGTAATATTACATTGAATGCGCACGAATCCGGTGCGTTGTTCGTTGGTCAAATTTTCTGTACTTGGTTACGCGTTGTCTGCATGAAGCGGAGGAATATCTTGGAAGTAGGGCTTCAGAAAAGTTGGACGTAAACCGTGAACAGCCAATAGCAATAATACAGGTCTCTGAGTACAAAATAAAGTGTCGTCGAATGATGATGTTTCCTTAGTCCTGACTAAGAACGACTATGAATTACGCCCAGGGGAAAGCGACTAGCCGCGGAACTGAATTCAAAAATCCTCTGTTAATCGTGATATGTTTGTTGTGCCACTAAGGCCCGGTTTACAAAATACGCAAGATGCGCAAGTACGCAAGAAACGCAACGATGCAAACAGCCAAACGCACATGCTGTATTTCAAAGCTACAGTTTAAAATCTACGCAGGATGAAAAAACGCAACGTAAAAGTTAGTCAACTCTCAACTTATTGCGTATTTGCTTTTTTTTTTTTTACGCTTTCTAGATAAGCGTTTATCGATAGCTAAATCGTTTTACACTCGAACAGAATGCTTCAGTTATTATTATTTCATTTGCTTGTGCAATGAATTTATTCGAACATTTATGCGTTGAATCATAAATTATGAGGATAATTAAATATTTAAATATTTTATGATCTCTGTCTGGCTGAGAAAATTAAATGTGTTTCTAGCGAGGTTTCTAGAAATTCGTTTATTATTTAGGAATTTTAAAACTATATACCATTAACTTAATAATGTTCTAAATAGAGAAATAATAACTTATTCATACCAAACAAATGTGTTGGGGGAAAAAAGGCAAAACATCTTCACTCAAAAGCATTACGGGAAGAAATATTTTTGTACTCGTTTCGTATTTCCGTTTTGTATTGTTGGTGACGTACTGCATCGTGCGATGTTAATAAAGGATCGTAATTATCTTGCGTTGCGTTTGTTGCGTTGTTAGGTTTGTTGCGTATTTTATAAACCCGGCCTGACGGTGGCGAATATGACAGTCGGACAAGGTCACTAAATAAAACGAAACGATTGCAACTCAACATTTTTATTAAGTTACCGAATGCATGCCTGATATCTACGCAATCCTCAGAAAAGGTTAATTATGCGTTCTAATGTGTTTTCATTTATGCTGCGTACATTCGAGTAGCAGTAAAAAAAAATAGGAATCCTTCCGGTTTGCAGACAGTAAGTAACGCAACGTGTTTAACCAAACAATATACTTACTTCACATTGGTCGCGTATGCGGCTTTCAGGCTCACTTGCATCTGCAGTAGTGTGTATGTGTGTATATNATGTGTATATATATATATATATATATACACACACACACACACACGCAAAAGAGCCTTTGGCTAGGTAGTTTTTTTTTCTGTATTCCTCAATTACGCGCAATTTTGATTTTATATTTTGCAACTAATATACACCGCAAGTAATTTTTGATAGGTTTTAGAACGAGCTGCTTGGCAAAGCAGGAGAGCCCGGATAGCTCAGTCGGTAGAGCATTAGGCTTTTAACCTAAGGGTCCAGGGTTCGAGTCCCTGTTCGGGCGGAACGATTTTTGTCATGAACTGGCAATAGATAATCACATTTCCCGTTTTGAGTAAACTGAAATAATTGGAATTTCTGGGTTGATTTGAAATAGATCAATGATCGCCGCAAAATACAGCTAATACTTGTTCAGATGTATGGATTTCTTGGCGAATGAAAGTGAAACGCGTCTGGAAATTACAAGATAATTTAAAGAATGAAAACAGGCAGTTTTCTTGAAATAATATTTTAATAGGAAACAAAACACTTATTCTAAGTTTACATTTTAGAATGTAAAGTCAAATTTCCAGTACAATCTGTAGAAATCCTGAAATATTCTATTAAATATTTCTTATATGTACAACTATAAAAAATAATTCAACACCAAGTTTTCCCCGCAAACTATAGCCAAAATATAACTTATAATTTTTAACTAAAATTACATTTAAAAAATATTCTTAGACAAGGAAAGTTAAAACTGAGAATAAAATTTTATAAATAAAAAAAAAGTGGTGAAAAACAACTGTAAAAAATGTTTGCATGATCATGTCAACTAAAGCAAAAGATAATTTGGCATAGTTTTTAATTAAACTTATATTTTATACTATTTTATTAATAAAGGCGAAATTCAGAATGAAATAATAATAAACATAAAAAATCAATAGTAAAAATATTTTTAATTGAATGTCGTATAAACATTTAAAGTACTTTTGGAAAAATAAGCTGTTGAGGCATTAAAAAATATGAAATAATTATAAATATGTTTCCAAATATAATATTAAAAATATGTGAAGATAGCTTTTTGCTTCATAAAAAGAGTAAAATTTTATACTAACACATTAAAAGTTCGTAGCGTCTTTCGTTAATGTTTAGTGGCACAGACTATAGGATGCCTGGGGTTTGATGGTTAATCACAAAGGTAGTCTTTTGACGTTTCACTTAAATGGATAATTATATTGTCTCGAGTTTGAACAAAAACAACATACAGTAACACTTCCGAGGTGTGGTATTCTAATTTGGCTACTCGTATTAACTGTGGACGACTTCGTGATGGAGAGGGGCTTCTCTGGGCGGCGAATGTATACTTAACTCTGATGTGGGTGCTGGTATGCTGTCTGCGGTGGGTGAGCTCCGGTCCGGCGATCTGGGTGGCCTCGGCAAAGGCCCGCGTATGTAATCGTCTCCCCTGGACTGCTCTACTGTCGTACTGACGTGGCCGAGGGTCCGATGTGCCCCCGGCCCCTTCGGCGTGGTTGACCTCTCTCTGCGCGGTGATATTCAACTGACTGCTCGATGGTCTACTGATCTAACCTTTCTGCTCGGTAATAAAGAACTGTTCGACTGATGGACGGGGCCGGGAGTCCGATGTCCCGGCCTAACTCTCTGCGCGGTACTCTAGAACTGACTGATTTCCTCCACCTTCCCCGCAGGGAGCTTATATGATCGCTAGCATCCCCCCCCCCTAATTTTCGGCATGTGTCTCCTTATTGGGGGAGGGGGTGTGGTGGTAGAAAGCAGAACAATGCCTTTTAAAACACGTGCCCTGGTTCCTGAAGGTTGGGGTGGGGGGAAGGTGGCACATTTTCCCTAGGGTACTCTGTCAGCTATTTCTCGGTGCGTATCCACATTGTCCCGTGGTTCACAAAGGGGGGGGGGGGGGGGGTGATCTTTGAAAGCTTGTCAGCTTATTCCTTCGCAGTGCATGTTTTCTGAATTTAGGCGAACTGCGTTTCTCTATCTCGTGATACCTGGGCGCTCAACAAATCTCACGGGCTTGCTAGGGGGAGGGGGTGGGAAGGTGGCAGGGAGGCCTACGCAGCAGGATGCGCAGCAAGATACATGTAACTGCGATCCTTTCTGACCGTGCCTCGTGACACATGTCAACTGGGAGGCGCTCGCAAAGGGGGTCAGCAAGGCTTCTATTCCAAAAGGCGTCACACATCAATACTTATATTTTTTAGAAACAAACTATTTTAAAGATATAATTTAATTAAAATTAATTTTGGTACAATTATGCTAAAAAATTACACGCAAAATGCTTAGTGAAATTGTAGTAAGTAAATGAAGTGATACAGCATAATGGCATTAAATAAAAGTAGTCTAAAATAATAATTTATTATAATGATTGCAAATCGTATTTATTGATAATAAATACAAAGAAAGAGAAGAATTAATGTTAGAGAATATAACATACGATGTTACTGACCTAAAAATATACGCAAATTTAAAAACAAAATAATGAAAATATATTTTTATCCTTTAAAACAGTTTTTGAAAAACATAAAAGTCGAAAGAATAAAAATAAAATATTTAGTAGAAAGTGCTTTCCAATATAGGTTTCACGCTACTCATATTTACAGTAATGGTAATGTACTAACTTAACAAGAATAAATATGTTTGAATTACATGAAAGATAATGTTAAAATTTATAGTGGTTTAAAAGTACATATTAGTTATTTTGTAGTTTTCAAATTCAACTTTTCAGTCATATATTGTACAATAACAAATGAAACCAATATTAAACATTTAATAAAAATGCAAAAGAATTGAAAATCAAGTTAAAATGTGCGAATTAAAAAAAAATGTCAAAGTTGAATTTGAATAAAATTATTAGTCAGCAATCATAATATAATAAATACACTATTATAAGCTGCTTTATGTATTGAGCTACCAAAAAATTAAAGGGTTAAAGATTGTCGTATGTAAAAAAATAAATTGTTAATATGTTTTCTGTGGAAAATTGAAACTGCATTATTTCCAGCATTTAATGATTCTGTTGAATGACCAAAATGTAAAAACGTAGAACATAATTTTTATAAAAATTCAACATTTTCAAATTTTCAATTAAATTTAATTATAACTGAAGATATAAAATTGACTTAATACATACGCATTACAGTTTATTCTTCCAGTAAAAAAAAAATAAACATAAAAAAAATTAAATAAGTTAACATTATTTAATTAATACAATATTTTTTTAACTTGTTGGATTTAAGTTTAATAAAGGATTAAACCAATGTAAATAGAAAATATATTGGCTGTAAATGTATTTGAAATAGATCTTAGCAACATTTCAGATCAATTGAAAAATGTAATGATTATAGTGAATATTCTCATAAAATGAAGCAGGGAAAATGAAGTTGGCTAAGACAAGTAAAAAAAAAAATTAAAATATCAACAAAGAAATGGTTTATTTACAATTTACAGAGTTTTTGGAAGTATGTAATTACCGTTCGAATAAAAATATTGCAAAAGTTTAAATTTAACGAGGAGTGCCCCATTTATGTGAATAAGATAAAGCTAATGAGATAAATAAAAACTCAAAGATCATGGAACTAAACATAAATTTTAAATTAAAATCAATTATTAACTTTTAAAACTAAATACTATTTACATAAATAATTAGGTTTTGGTTATTTGTGTGTTTCTTAAAAGATTATTCCTATATCTCCAAAGTTTATAAATGTCCGAATGTATATCAAATATGAAATATGTTCAGAAACCGAGTCATGAAACCTTCAAACGATAAAGTAAAATTATATTGCTTAAATTCAAAAACATTTAAATGACATGGAAATATATTAAATTAAACAAAGTTATTCGTGATAATTATATTGCCAAATTATATCTCCATCTTGTAATAATTATAATTTTAAAATGGTATTTTTTATAAATTTATTCTAGTAAATATTCTGGTTTTGATGACGATATGTTCTTTAAAGAATTCTGGATTATTTAAAAAAGACGTAATTGGCTTATATTTCCTAATACAGTCTACACTCCAGGTAGGTATCCAATTACAAGATGGAGAACCTTGAGTTCTTGTCCTCTGTACTTTCAGTGATTCGCCACTCTTGTCTTCCTGGTGTTCACAATGACGACAGAATGTGTCACGTGGCCTTCTAGAAAGTGCATATGCATTGCTGTGAGGGCATCCAGATCTGTGCTGTATTTCAAAGTCATATTCTTGAAGATGCTGTATCAAACGGTCTATTTGACCTTTTGGGTTCTTAAAGTTTAGTAGCCAGGCGTAATGAGGCATGGCCGGTTCTTAGAATAAAATGTCTGCCATAAAGATGGGGGAGGAAGTGTGAAATTGCCATCATCATTGCCAGAAGCTCCCTGCATGTAACACAGTACTCTCAGGCTTATGCAATGCCTTACTGAAGTATTCCATAAGTTTTCCTTCCCATCCTGAACCTGAGATAAAACAGCGCCAATGCCTACATGACTAGCAACAGTGTCCAAAATGAACATGCCCTCACTTTTCGGGAAACCCAGGACTGGTGGAGATATCAGAATTATCTTTAGTTTACTAAAAGCATTTTTACACTCAGTGGTCCAATAAAATTTTCTTTTCGCCTCAGTCAGTTCATATAGTGGCTTGGCGATCGTGGCGAACCCAGGTACAAATCGACGGTAATACGCACATAATTGCAGAAAACTCCGCACTTCAGTTTTGTCAGTTGGCTGCAGCCACTTTCTGGAATGCAGAACCTAAGTATGATAGGTGCTCTTCAAATGTTCTTCCTGTCACAACAATGTATTCTATGTTAACCTGACAGATATGTAAAGACAGAACATTTTACATCAGGTGTTCGAAGGTGGCAGGGGAATTACATAGACTAAAAGACATAACTTTGAACTGCCAGGTTCATTTCCCTTGGACACAAAATGCTTTCTTCTCTTGGTCCTCTGGGGCCACCTCATGCACAAAGTAGAGAATCATTGCGTACCTGCTAGGCTGTTCAATGTGCAATCTGCTATTGTAAGAGTATAAGAGTCCTTCTATGTCACTTTATAAAGCTGGTGATAATGCGCACAAAAGCTCAGAGAGCTATCTTTCTTCTTAACAAGAACAATGAGAGATGATCATGGACTAACTGATGGTTCTATCACCTCTAGGTCCTTCATTTACATCGGAATTCCATCAACTGCCTCATGAAAACCTAGTGGCAAGTCTTGGTGGCTGTTTTATGGGCCTGGCATCTCCTGTATCTATGTGGTGGCAGGTCACATCAGTCCTTCTAAGGTCATTTGGTCCACACAAGAAAGAACCCTAATTTTTCTGCATTAATTTAGAGACAGATTTCTTCTGTCGCCAGTTAAGGTTTTTCTTTTGTTCTTACTAGCAGTTCCTTCAGTACTTCTGGTTGTGGGTATTCTATTTGTTCTACTCTAGAATCTTCTGGAACATTTGGAAGTATCTGTGTAACCTGCTTGCGAACACCTATCATGGCCCCTTCTCAAGACTAATGGCACTATCGGGCGAATTTATCATTCTAACTGGAAAACTATTACAATTAGAAGAGACCAAATTCCTTGCTACAGTGACTTTATCTGGCAAGATGCCAACCCTCTCTGCTTTCTCAATTATACCAGAATAGCTGACAAATTTTCCTTGACATCTGCCTGTAATGACGATTTCACAAGAAGCAGGCAGCACAGTGGGTTTACCACTACTGGGCAGCTAATTTGGGAGGACAAATCGTGACATGTTGACACCACTAACTCTGTACTGCTTACTCTTAGCACACCAAGTCGAGTATTGATACAGCACCTCAGCCTACATAGTACAAAAAGCCCCAAAATGCATTCATCCTTTATTTGTGCTATGTATATATTGTGCTCTATGCTAACTTCACCAAGCTTCAAGATCACTTTTCTCTTTCCTTTAACCAGTGTGGTCTCACCTGTTACTGTAGTCAAATAGCACCTTTCCATTATGTCGTCGGTTGATCGCTGGGGGGAAAGGCCCGAGGATGTCTGGTCTTACTACTGTTATGGCCACCCCAGTATCGACGACCATCTGGCAAAGTAACATCAATCAGGCTCCCCTCTACCAGCATTTCATCCAAATCCTGTTTCACCGGCCTTACATGTAGGAACATTGAGGCCTTTCCTCCAGCACTCACTGACTTCGCCCCCTAAGATCGGTGTTTACAAGTTTTCCGAATTTGCTGTATCCTCACCAGCCTCTCGCTGCCTCTTTTCCAAGTGGTGCTTCTGCTTCTGTTGTTGTGGGTGTAGGCTCTCCGGTGCCCACGCTGTAAACATGACCAGCATTATGGTTTGCCGTGGGGGGGGGGACTGGGTGGCGAAGATTTGTAGCATGGACCCTAGAACCTATGTCCTTCACAGCCATCTGCAACTCCTTCCGTGTCTTCTTTGTGCTTAGTTCAGCATCACTGCCCATACCTGATGTTGGGGTGTGGCTCCCCGTTATGATAATTCCACCGCCAGCTCTCGGGAAGGTCATCTTACATGTTGTGGGGTGCAGCCAGACGTACCGCTAGCAGTACCTCTGTCTCGGCGATCATATCGATGAAGAAGCCGACTGCGATGATGTTGCATGCCTCCTTGGAGGATCCTTTCAGAGATAGATGGGAGAACCGAACGATGTCTAGCCATAGCTCCTGCAGTGGCTTTCCAGTTCTCTGGGAGTGGCTTTGCAGTTGGGCATGGTGGGCATGGTGGGCATGTCGCAGGTCTCCGAAACGTAGCTCCAAGGCCGACACCAGTGTGGGGTACTCCGGTCGATGTCGCTCAGTATATGCACAGTGTGAGACCTGTCAGTACAGCCGTAGGTAGTAAGCCCGCTGCTCAGCTGACCAGCCATTCAGGATGGCTACTATATAAAACTGGTGTTGGTACTCCTGCCAAGAATTCTGGTCATCGTAAGAGGCGGATTTAATTGAGACTCCCTTCCCCACTCTTGGCTGTGCTACACCAATGCTGCATAGCTGGTGACTATCCTCCGAGGTTGCTGCATTGGTTATGACTAGTACTACCTTTTCACTCTTCTCTGCTGGCGATGTGGTGGTAATATAACTCCTTTGCTGAAAACATTCCTGCCATTCCTTCTTTATCGTACTTATTTCCTTTTTTATTTCATTCTCGACGAAGTCCATCCTTTCGTTTACACTGTTCACTATTTCAGTTACACTGTCAATTTTCTTGTCCACGCAGTCAATTCTTGTATTCACTAACTCGCTTATTACTCATATTTTCCTATCTACATGATCTACTTTCTTTTTTACATTTTCATTTACAATGTCTATTTTCCTGTCTACGTTCCCATTAACAGAGTCAAATTTCCTATATACAACACTTTGACACTAATAATTTGACTACCTAGCCCGTAATCAACGCTCGCAGTGCTTCCAGTTCTGCAGACATTTTTTCTAGTTAGCATTCACTGCGATGGTGTACAAAAAAAAATCTTAATTATTTTCGCCTACATCTCTTACAATTAATTAATTGGTTTTAATATCACTATTTACTAACCTATTCACCAACTTGATTTAAAATTGATTAATTAATTTCCTCCATCCCACTTCTGACACCAGAGTTACAAGACGCCTGAGGGGCGTATCCGTGTTCATGAGGGATGGAGGTCTTAATAAAAATAAAAGAACTAAATTAAATTTTTTAATTTATTTACACAGCTATTATTAGAGCATTAATACATCTCCTTTATAACTCTTTTCCTCTGTGAGCCCAATATTTAATGTCCATTCTAACTCTAACGTCCTTCTTAATATCTCTGTTTGATTAAAGTCAATTAACACATACTCATCATTAACACACTTTCAGTGTGTCTGCTGCCATCATTTGTAATGTCTTTCGCTCACGCATACAGTCCAATAGTCCAGCCTGTCAGTCGCACTATTCGCTGCGCCGATGCTCATAGTCGCAGACTTTCTGTCACTTTTCTCGCCACTCGTTTCTCTTATCACTCGTCGTCTTTCGCTAAGACTCGAGTCACTCATCCACTCATCGACTCCCGGCTCGGAGGCCCGTCGCACTTTTATACTCGCTGGCCTTGACCTGGAAAGTTCAACGCACCCCGAGTCACGCTGAGCGAAACTAGAGCAGAAAACCGCCAGAAAGTTCTTCAGATAAACACAGGAATTCAATGAGCTGAAGGTCAGGAGTGCAAGCCGCAAAAGAATTATCGCGGAGCCATGCAGCGCGGCGGCAAGCCTGTGTAAGCTGATCTTCGTGTTCGCGTCCCGCTCTTGGGTTGCATGTGTGACCTTCACACATCTCCGCTCTCGCAAGGGATGCGAATCAGCGAGCGTTAAATATTATTAAGAGAATTATGCACCCCCCCCCCCAATCGAATTTTAAAAAGCTTTTCATTCAAAATATCATAAACTACTTGCTATTAAACAACAAATCGGTGTGAGTGGTGATCTTAACACCAACGAAAACGCGGTTGGCAACATCCTCCTCATTCGTTGTGAAAATGGGTTTTGGAATATTATTTTTGGACGAAACGATTTAGCCTTAAAATGTACATGATTTTCAAAGATGTCCTACTATGAATCAGCATGTGTAATTGAACAAAAAGTCCTCTTGTCGGAACACTTTCAGGTGAACAATTGTCGAGAGATTTATGCATAACTTCAAAATAGAACGTGAGCTACCTGACAGGTAGACAACGCACAATTCACAAGAAGGCATTTTAACAATGGCGCATATAGAGATCCACAAAGGAAGGGGCTACATGCGCGTAGAGTACTGTTCATTTCGGTCAAATAGTATGCTCACCAGTAAACATTACGTTTTGGTGCTATATTTGAATTTCAGCGTACATTGGATAGTACATCTAAATACGTTTAGATTAATGCATTATTATTGCACTACTAACAATGCAACTATTTCAAGAATAACATTTTATCCAGTGTAAAATCGAGTGTCAAGGGAGAGGCTTAAGCCCTCCGGATCCATCACTGCATTTCAAATTAGGATTTTGTAGGGTCGCACATCTCCCTTAAAAACTACTTGCAGTATGGGGGAAAGTGTATAAATAATGTCTACTTATATTTTAATGAGGAATAAGCTGCAGGAGTTTGTATGTGTTGTTCAAAAACATCCGGTATATGTGCTTCTGGTTTCCAGCTAAGAAAACTGTGTGCGAAGGCTGAAGCGAGCTACTTACATGTTCAATATTTGTATAATTTTACATTTAACTTTCTACATATTCGTGACTGAGTGACCAAAAAAAGCAGATGAATACATATTGTTACAGTTACTTATATCTTATTTGAAGTCCTGCTAAAGTCCTACTTCCGGGATATTCCTCCGCCTCATGCAAACAAAGTTTTACCAACTATAGAAAATTACATCAAAGGGACAACACACCACATTCGTGCGCACTCAGTGTAATACTTATCACTAGGCATTGCCAATACACCTGCTTTCTCCCTGGTTTTATTAATAGATATTAATTATGAATGAAATATTATAATTTATAGATAGAATGCAAGTAAAAGTTCAATTTGACTGAACATAGGTACTTTAATGGTAACAAATGTAAAAAACGCTTGTAATATGTGACATATTTAGGGAACAACCAAACTCGTCATACAAGATAATCTTAATTTTTCAAAGGGTTGATTAAAAAGTTTGAAGAAACCGCGAATAGACCGGCCTCCCCCTCTCACTTGGCAGGGTGAAGCACAGTGTTTCATGAGCGCGCACGCTGATATAACCGGTAACCAGAGAAAAGCGAGCACTTACAAAGCACGCGTACCACAATAAGTCTACCGAGACTCGTGTCGCCTCCTGTCCTTGCGGGACTGAATTTCTTGGGTTATCATTGCTAGAATGTTCTGGTCATCGCCCTCGCCTCCCTCAGCGAGACTCGGAGTGCGAAGAACCTTCTGGATCGGACCGGCTGAGCTATATAAGCCAAGGTGTGCCTCAGGTGCGTTGTGCCACCAGTAAGACGAGCGATGGTGCAGTGACCAGCGTGTGGGCTCTACGAGCATCCGTATAGTAGAGAATGAGTCTGACCTAGGGTTGTTCAATTACGATTAGATTAGTTTGGTAATCGATTAAATCTTTACGATTAATGGCTTTTTTGGAGTCCATTGTTGTTCGTTAGATTAATCGGCAAATCGATTTATTTCAATATGTTTCACGCTTCAACATCTTTATTTTTAACTCTAAAATATACCAAAAAAATAAGTATAGTATATGAAGAACTGCATTTTCTTCAAATGCATATGCTTAAAAATTGCAATTACAATAACAGAGAATCTGGGAGTAGTAAACCTGCTATGGCTATGGCATATTTTTTCCTTAGTTGTGAGGCTCTACACTTACTCCTATCCTCTCTGGGGTAAGAGCAATAAAAATTGGTTTTTAGTTATTCTTTTATTTTTAAAAACACACAGCACATTTGTGATAAACTTGTTTAAATACTTCTAGTTTCTCTTAAGAAATCTGAATAAATAATATTTAAAAATAGATTAGTCGATGAAGTGTGTGTTATCGATTATTCAGGACCAATTGATCGTATTCTTCTGATTTAATCGATAGGTGTCTAAATGGTTATTTTGTTTCGATTCCCATTCCTTGACTGCCCGGCGGACTGTAGGGTTGTGGAACTGGATGTGTGAGTGACAGACATTTGGAACGTTGGCAATACCAGTTTGATTGTGTATATATGTAAATAATAAGTGTGATTTAAGTGACTGTAGATATTATAAATACAGCTATAAGGACTTTAATTCGAATTGAGATTATCATTAAATAATATGCTCACTTAGTATAATAATTCATTGTTAATAGTATCTCATTGAAAACAAATTATTAAATTTAATATATTTATTTTATTTGTATTAAGACCTCCATCCCTCACGAACTAGAATACGCGCTTAGCGACTAGTAACGACATAAAATAATTTATCTCGGTCCGTGTATTTATAGATACACTAGCTGTGACCGCGGCTCCACTCGCGTGGACCACAAAATTATGGTTTCCATTTTTTTTTTTTTAATGAAGTTGAATTGGACTTAGCCTTCTATAATTTATACATATTATAAAACTTAACGTCTCGGTGAATAAAATGATAAAAACCTTTATTAGTATTTCTCTGTTATATAAATATATATGCTACCGAAAAGTTTTTTTTAGGTCTTTTTATTTTACACAATTCTTTATTACATGAAATTCTTCCATTTTTAACAGTTTGGACAGCCTATTAATGTAAGTAAAAATTATGTGAAACACTAAAAGTCCCTCGTGAAAGTTTCCTTTAATTAAACGTCGTATATTTTATAAATTGGTTGATGTGCAGCGCAGGAAGTTAACGAATGGGCACCATTAGTTATGACGTCACGCCAAGCCGCTAGTTCCAAACAACTGTTTGTTTACTTTGAATAGCCTTAAGAGTGCCATATGAAGTAGCTAGTTGTTCTCAGTTTTCCCTATATTTTGGTTACTCTTGCGTTTGTGAAATATGAGTTTGGCAGGTAAACACGTTTTAAAACTGCTATCTATTGTTTATGTATTCGGTGACGAAAGAAAATTAATATTAATGGGTGAAAATGCGTACGAGTCGGGCCATGAGGCGCACAGTCCCGGAAGTAACAGTGCTTAGTGGACTCGTATCTACCGTGGATGAATACGTGAAAGATAAGTATTGCATTATGGTGTGTGTAGTGATATGTTATCCGCGTAAGTTTGTAAACGCACAGCTTCAGTGTGTTTAATGCTGCACGTGCGGTTGCGATTGCTAACCTGCCGTGCATTAGTCTGTAAGTTGCCTGGCATCCACATAGTTCAATATGCTGACGACACATGCATCATCGCATCATCAGTACATGAGCACACACATCACTACAGTGCTAGCTCAGCACACATGTCATCGGTCTGAACTATTCCAATTCAAAAGCCATCCTCTTCTCCCGCAAGCACATCGCCCCAGAGCATCCAGCCAAAAGTGCAGGTGCCACTATCCATTGGACAGACACTGCCAAACACCGTCGCCTCACTCTCGATCACGAGTTCTACTTAATTTCACACATCGTCACCATCACCACGAACACCCGCAAGGCCATGGTCTAACTAGCACCCATCCTCCGCCCTTCGTCAGGTTCGTCTACTGACACCCGCATAACACATTCTTCAATCCCACTTCGAAGCTACGCCTGTTCGGCATGGTCCCATCTCACAACCCACAATCTCCGTCCTCTCACACGCATTTTCTTCAGACCACTACGCCTCATCCTTGGACTTCCACTCCCGGCGACTAGACAAGACTACAGAACACCTCAAGAGAGAAAGGCGCCAGGGAAGAACAGAGGAGGATGTCATCGCCGAGACACCAGGAAGATGAAGATGGCCGAGTCCAAGGCTGATGATAGCACCGTCCTTTCCCATCCATAACCTTATAATACCACAACACATAAATCGTAAGTACTCTTCAAAATACAAATGAAAGTCAAGGCAAAAATAAATTAACTAAATTAAAAAACATCAATTTAGCGTGCCAGAAAGTTCAGCCGCAAGCATGCTCCCCCTGGCCCAAGATTCTCCCTCGCCCAGCAGTCAGTCATCTCATCTTCTCCCATGCCATCCCAAACCTAAGCCCCAAAGTACCCACTCCTGAGGTCGGAAGGGCTTCCCCCAAAGAAAGAAACATTGTTGAAATAAATAAAGGCCTTAAGCCCAGTAGTTAGCCAACAAAAAAAAAATGTGTACTAGTTAGACGTACATGCACCTTTATAGAACTGCATATGCGTATTATTCTAATTTCCGATTTGCTATTTCAGTTTAGGAGTTTATGGAATTCATTTATTAATATCTAAGGCTGTGAAAGTCGTAGTTAGAAATAGCTGTTTCGAAAACAGCTTCGTGACACGGAGCCACCGAAGCTTGGTAAGCAAAAGGTAAAATGCATGCTATTGCATTCCACTTATATGAAGTGTTTTTCCCGTTTTTCCCTCGAAATATCCCTTTTTTTTTTTTCCAAAAAAAACGTCAAAATTTCTGTTTTTACCTCAAATTTTTCCAAATTTACCAAAAAAATTTTCAAACTTTTTTCGATGACCCCACAATCTGGAGGAATGATTCCTTTTTGGGCAATGATGATTGAGGATTCATGAGGGGTTTTCTCCGAGTCTATGCTAAGCCAGGAGGGTTATCTCAGAGTCTTCCCAAATTCCATTATAATTTAAGTCCTTCCTACTATATGATCATGTGCTTCCATTCCAAGCGGGGAAAGTTATCTCAGAGTCTTCCCAATTTCAAAATCGATGGGGTGGCGCAGTGATGCAATGGATAGAAGACATGTTGAACTTCACGCTCTCGCATATATACTTCACGCTCTCGCATTCCATTTCGACGGGGTGCTGCAGTGACGCAACGGATAGATGACATGTTAAACTTCACATTCTCGCATATATACTTCACGCTCTTGCATGCCATGCTGGGAGGGCCATCTCAGAGTCTTCCCAAAATCAATTAACATTTAAGTTTATCCTACGAGATGACATACATTATGCTCTTGCGTGACAAGCCAGGAGGGTTATCTCAGTGTCTTCCCAAAATAGATTATCATTTAATACCTTCCTACGAGATGACATACATTATGTGCTTGCATGCCAAGCCAGGAGGGTTATCTCAGTGTCTTCCCAAAATCAATTAACATATAAGTCCCTCCTACAAGATGATATAATTCACGCTCTTGCATGCCAAGCCAAAAGGGTTATCTCAGTGTTGTCCCAAAATCAAATTGAAATTTATGTCCTTCCTATGAGATTATATACATTACGCTCTTTCATGAGAAGTCGGGAGGGTTATCTCAGTGTCTTGCCAAAATTAATTAACCTTTAATACCTTCCTACATGATGATATACTTCACGCTCTTATATGCTAAGCCAGGATGGTTATCTCAGTATCTTCCTAAAATCAACTGATGTATAAGTCCTTCCTACTAGATGATATACACCATGCTCTTACATGGCAAGCAGCAAGGTTTTTCGCAGAGTCTTCCCAAAATCAATTAACATTTAAGTCCTTCCTACTAGATGATATACACCATGCTCTTACATGACAAGCAGGTAGGGTTATCTCAGAGTCTTCCCAAATAAGATTATAATTTAAGTCCTTCCTATGAGATGATATATTTCACGCTCTTGCATGCCAAGCCTGGAGGGTTATCTCAGAGTCTTCCCAAAATCAAATTGACATTTAAACATTTTAAAATAATAATCTTTCATATTCCGTTATAGCCCCAGGCCCTGGCTGTGTCCTCGAGAAAATGACGGTTTCGTAAAAAAAAATGCTACAATGTACATATGCTTGAGCATTGCGGGAAGTATTAAAAAAAACAATTTTAAATAATCTTTCATATTCCGTTATAGCCGAAGGCTCTGACCAGAGTCCTAGAGAAATGTCGGTTTCGAAGCACATATAGGCTTGGGCCACGTGTGAGAAGCAAAAATAATTGTATGTTTAAACAATAATAATATTTCATATACCTTTATAGCCCCTGTCTCGTCGAGGGAAAATACGTTAAATGTTTTTACCGTCACTTCCCCGACATGAGCGATAGAAATTTATATTTAAAGAGTAAGGATGAATATTAATTGTAGCCAGGCGGCTGGATAAATAAGTTTTTTGTAATTTAAAAAAAAAATTAATAAAAACAAATTTTAATTTGACCTTGACCTTGACCTTATGACTTGTAAACAGAATGATCGTGCCTAAGTGGAATACAAGAGCATGGTGTTTATATATTGTCCTAAAATATGGCTGCCATCCCATGATCCTTTGATAGGGGATTGAGTTTCGAGCCTTGGAACTATCAATAACTATTAATTATCTTTCATACTTTGACAAAATCTGGTAATTTACTTTTCCTTGTGATGTAAGTGAACCTAATATTACCATCGGTATGAGAAATGAATAACTTTGAAGTAATAATGTATATATTTTATCTTTCTTTAACAGATGTGAGAGACAAGTCATACAGTCTCATTAAACATAATTATTCCAGCGTGTAGGTCGCGTGCGTGAGTGCATACATGTTACTTGTAGTCTGTGTATGACTCGCTTAGTTGCTATGATCTGTCTCCCACCCTACATACACGACGACTGCTGTCTCTCTCTAGATTATATTATAATTATTATCATTCTGTCTGTCTCAGTTGCTATTCAGACTTCAACAAGTGAACAGTGGCTTCATCTTCGGCGATGGAAAATAATCGGGAAAGTTATTTGTTTTGTTACTGTATGAAGACTTTTGTTCTCAAACGCCGTCATACTCGACGAGCATGGAACTTGCCACCACTAGGAAGTCAGGTGAAAGGATTCTGGACGGAATATGAGAAAACGGTAGTGGAATGGTAGAGCATGAGACATGTTTCCATCAGGGTGCCAGGTAAAAGGTTGTTGGAAGGAATATGAGAAAACCAAAGTGGAATGACTGTTNAAGACTTTTGTTCTCAAACGCCGTCATACTCGACGAGCATGGAACTTGCCACCACTAGGAAGTCAGGTGAAAGGATGCTGGACGGAATATGAGAAAACGGTAGTGGAATGGTAGAGCATCAGACATGTTTCCATCAGGGTGCCAGGTAAAAGGTTGTTGGAAGGAATATGAGAAAACCAAAGTGGAATGACTGTTNGAGACATGTTTCCATCAGGGTGCCAGGTAAAAGGTTGTTGGAAGGAATATGAGAAAACCAAAGTGGAATGACTGTTATACTGACCAGGATGGTCTGGTCTTGTCTCGTAGAGTATCTGACACTTGTACAATATGCGCTGGTTGGTTGGCAAGAACTTATAACTTGTTTACTTTCGATTTTTTATATGTGTTTGCGATGGTATGTGTTAGTGTTGGCCTTATGGTTCTCCATACTTCACGACTCTGTCATAGTATTTTTTTAGTCTAATGCATGTGAGAAAGATAGTTTTACTATTTATTTTGCTGTACTAGCCAAGGCTACAACGACTGTTTTTTCAGATGCACAGTGTTGTCTATCAACGCATGATGTGTTGTACAGTGCTCGTCACTTGTACAATACATGTTCGTAGGTGATAATAACTACTTTTCCTTTATTTTTAAGCCTTCTGGTATCAGAGTTTCGGGTGTGTATTTTTTTCTGCCTAACGTAATATATAGTGTTAGTTACGTGTGCAATATGCAGCGGTCAGTGGGAGTTTATAAATATTTACCTTTACATTTTTTTTAAATATCTTATCAATATATATAAGTGACATAAACACTTGCATGACAACTGGTTTTCATACACTATGTTTAGTAGCAAGCGAAGTATAATGTAATGTTACATTAACTTTGGTAATAGATAGTATACACCGATTAATATATTGTAGATTTTTTTAGGTTGGTTCGTGTGAACATAAATTCTTTTTCCTGTTGGTGGTCATTCGAGCTGTTTACTTAAGTTCTCGTCGCAATAGTAACACTGATGGGATGAATGCCTGTTGTGCTGATGCCCTGCCAGACCAGAACAGATCGTAGCAATAGATTTCGTAGTAACAGCCCCCGACATTTGTGTAATATGTGCTGGTTGGTGCGTGATTATAACTTGTTTCCTTTGCATTTCCTATTTTTAATATCTGTTTTGTATCTGTATGAATTTACTAGATGCGAAGATGAGTGTTTTCTGCATGCAGGAATTCGATCTTATTGTCTGAAGGTAATCGTGGTTCTAGCAGGTGCTGTAGGACATTGGGGCCTTACATAACACCCACTCAACTAGTGTTATTCGTTAAACTTGACAAGGCCTGCACGGTGCTTGCGTCGTCACCCAACCATCTGAACTGTTTCACATATTCCCTAGTATATGACAACAGTCGCGTTCTGCTGCTAGTGATGTACACTGATTGTATTGGGTCATGTCAGTTGGTTTGTAAGGAAGTTATTTGCTAGTCTAATATACTGTCCAGAACAGTCTGGTATTGTAAAGCATCGTTATTTTTTTATTTTTCATTCTATGTCTGGTTGTTAAGAGTGCCGCGGATCTTGCGCGGGGTGACGTCATCGATGACCCGCGGGAGTTGCATGCCGGCTCCCCGCTCCCTGCCAGGCGCCAGGTGTCCCAGAACCGCTCATTTATAGCTACTGTTTTAACATTACTATGTGCTACATGTATGTATTACATTTGTATATATCTTGCCTTTTGCAAATCTCAGTTTTTTATAAGTTATCCATCCTGAATTGTATTTATGTATATGTTTCATATTTACTTGGTTCGGAAATTAAAGCTGACTATGCTTATAAGCATGCTTAGGATATATATATATATATATATATATATACGCATGTAGCTATTCCCGTTGTCGATAGTGGGAGCTTCTGTACGTACTGCTCAAGCGACCCATTGATAGGGACCTGTGTCCGAGGCTTGACACTATACAAAAAACTATTAATTATATTTCAGACTTTTGACAAAATCTGGGTTTTTTTCTCAGTGGTGAAGGTGAACTTAATATTAGCGAGAGTTAAGATAAATGAGTAACACAGAAATAATTTACATACTTTTACCTTTACTTACAGACTTGACATAATATGAATACATAATCACATTTGATACATGCTCGACATAGTGTTCATTCGAACGAAACCTTTATGCTGACTATTTTTTGGAAGAAGAACAATATCTGCTGTGAGCATTCAAGTTGTTCTTATTCGTATATACTGCACGGCAGTTATCACATGGGTAGGTCTTGTAGACGGTAGCTAATTTGCAGTTGCTATATTCATGTCGTTTGCTCCAGCTGCGCTTCCTGAACGTCTTGCCGCAATACTTGCACCCGCTTCCCGATGAACGACAAACATAGCCTTTGCATGTATTGTTATTTCTATACACACTATCACTTCGGGTAAACATGGCATCACAAGCATAATATCCGAACGTTCTGTATGCTGGGCTGAACATGCAATGGCAACTTTCATGCCGGCGTGAACTATAACTTGTGTTAAAAGTATTTCCACAGTAGTTGCATTGATGTCGTATCGCTTGCATAGCTCTTCAGGACCTCTTGCTGTTGGCCAGGTTGTAGACGGCAAATATTCAGCTATTGGTTCCGTCCTCATATTATAGCAGGGTGCACGATTGTAGTAGTTATGATGGTGGTTTATGATAGGCTACCAGCTTCGCTAATGCCGAGACACTTTCAAAAGCCTTGCATAACACGTTAGAGTCCGTTTATCGTTATGTGTGTCCTTTATGTCAGCTTTGTTAGAGTCGAGACACTTTCGAGACATGTTAGGCTTCTTTATCGTGTGCGACAGCGCCCTTTATGTTAGGCCTGCGAGGGCTTCGTATAACCTGTTAGGCTCCTTTATGTGCAGTGGTGTTCTCTCTTTATTACATCGAAAGCTTGCATTTATGCTTTATATGTCTCTTAGCAGTGTAGGCATATGAAAATGATATGTTACAGTAGTGACGTGACTGTTCCCGCCATTGTTTTCATAGTAGTGTGCATTGCCTTTAATGCTTTATCATTGTGTATGGTTGGGAAGACTCTGAAATAACACTCGCGCATATGTTGGGAAGACACTGAGATAACCTTCCCTGCTTGGCATGCAAGAGCATGATCATCTCGTAGGAAGTACTTAAATGATCATCTAATTTGGGAAGACTTCACCGTTTCGAGATGACGGGAGTGATGTTATTAAGTTGCCGAACATATCTTACAAGATACGGAACTTATGCACACCTATGCTCGTAGAACTTAAATAAATCTGTGATACTTCTATATGTACAGGACATAAATAACTATACAATGATTTGTGATGTCAGAAACAATATATATTCATATATTATGAATTTGTCGCTTGTATGTTAAACAGTTTCAGAATTACGAGCTCCTATGCTTATGGGACTAAAATGATTCTGTGATAATATTTTTTTTCATTGTCGAGGGTGTGCTGTGTATCGGAATCTGCTATGCTTATACACTGTGTAAAGTTACATGATAAGAGGGCAATGAATATGAACATTGTTCAGCCATGATGAATACGAACATTCTTCAGCCATGATGAATGGTGCTAATGTAGGTGTTGATATCCCTTAGCCAATCAGAGCCTCGCGCAGCATGTTAGGTAAAATGCCTCCTTACCCAAACAAAAAGGAGTCACTACACTATATTGCAAGATTATTAATAAACAATTTCAATGCAAGAGTGTGCGTGAATAAGTTTAACATATGCAAATCGCATGTGCTGCTNATGGGATGAATGCCTGTTGTGCTGATCGGGACGGTCTGGTCTTGTCTAGCATCGTTATCTAAAGCATCATACAGCCTCCGACATTTGTGTAATATGTGCTGGTTGGTGCGTGATTATAACTTGTTTCCTTTGCATTTTCTTTTTTTAATATCTGTTTTGTATCTGTATGAATTTACTAGATGCGAAGATGAGTGTTCTGCATGCAGGAATTCGATCTTATTGCCTGAAGGTAATCGTGGTTCTAGCAGGTGCTGTGTGACATTGGAGCCTTACATAACACTCACTCAACTAGTGTTATTCGTTAAACTTGACAAGATCTGCACGGTGCTTGCGTCGTCACCCAACAATCTGAACTGTTTCACATATTCCCTGGCATATGACAACAGTGATGTACACTGATTGTATTGGGCCATGTCAGTTGGTTTGTAAGGAAGTTATTTGCTAATCTAATATACTGTCCAGAACAGTCTGGTATTGTATAGCATCGTTCATTTTTTTTTTCATTCTATGTCTGGTTGTTAAGAGCTAACCACATTAGCAATGACTCGAGCTGTCGTCTTTGTGTAGGACTGATGGTGATCGTTTATATTAATATATAAATAATTGTTTACAGTTACCAGTAGCTATAAATGAGCGGTTCTGGGACACCTGGCGCCTGGCAGGGAGCGGGGAGCCGGCATGCAACTCCCGCGGGTCATCGATGACGTCACCCCGCGCAAGATCCGCGATATAAGTGCTTTAGTAGAGCGAGTTTTAAACACCTGACATTACTTCCAGACTACAGCGATCAAATTCGACGGGGTGCCCCAGTGACGCAATGGATAGATGATAAGTAAAACCTCACACTTTTGCATGCCAAGCCGGGAACTTATAAGCATAGGTGGCCGTAATTCCTGAACTGTTTAAGATATTGTTGTAAAATTCATATCATAGGCATCGATGCAGACAAGGAAAATTAACAAATAGTCATTTAAGCCATATGCGAACTTCTAAGCATACTTGGATGTAATTCCCGAACCGCCCCATCAATCAGACAAAAGATGGGTTTCCAAAAAATCGCCAGCCATTAGGCGCCCGTTAAAAAATAATTAGGTCCTGCGGCAGGTGGTCTAGTTATTGGAGCGCCATTCATCAGTTGTTTGGCCAATGGATCTCCTTTAAAAACGTATTATTTCCCGGCACGAAAAGACGTGAAGTTAATTGTGCGTCGTTAAAAACATAGGGTCCAGCCTCGCCAACACGAACGGCAGATCGCAACACATCCTATCTTACACAGTCAGCCAGCTTCACCCTCCTTCGAGAGCTTTATGTGATGTCATTTGCACAGTAACTTACAAACGAACCGTACGTAATAAGCATAGGGCGTAATTGACTCCGTGATAATTTTCATTGTCGGGGTGATGCATATGTTTTGGTGACTATATCTGGTTCGTAAATTAGACTATGCTTATATGCTGCGAGAAGTTGTATGGTAGGGGAGGTAATGAACACAAACATTCTTCAGCTAGTATGAACGGTACTGACTTGCCAGTTTCGAGAGCCTCGCATAGCTAATCAGTGAAAGATCAAATAAAAAATTTAAAAAAAATTAAAAATTAAAAAAACAAAAATATTTTCCAAAAATTGTGAGAGCCTAGCGTAGCCAATCAGAGACGATGACATTCTGAGAGCCTCACGTAGCTACGAGCGCCTTGTGTAGCGCCGCGGATCTTGCGCGGGGTGACGTCATCGATGACCCGCGGGAGTTGCATGCCGGCTCCCCGCTCCCTGCCAGGTGCCAGGTGTCCCAGAACCGCTCATTTATAGCTACTGTTATCATAACTATGTGCTACATGTATGTATTACATTTGTATATATCTTACTTTTTGCAAATCTCAGTTTTTTATAAGTTATCCTTCCTGAATTGTATTTATGTATATGTTTCATATTTACTTGGTTCGGAAATTAAAGCTGACTATGCTTATAAGCATGCTTAGGATATATATATATATATATACACGCATGTAGCTATTTTCGTTGTCAATAGTGGGAGTTTCTGTACGTATTGCGTAAGCGACCCATTGATAGGGACCTGTGTCCGAGGCTTGACACTATACAAAAAACTATTAATTATATTACAGACTTTTGACAAAATCTGGGTTTTTTTCTCAGTGGTGGAGGTGAACTTAATATTAGCGAGAGTTAAGATAAATGAGTAACACAGAAATAATTTACATACTTTTACCTTTATTTACAGACTTGACATAATATGAATACATAATCACATTTGATACATGCTCGACATAGTGTTCATTCGAGCGAAATCTTTATGCTGACTGTTTTTTGGAAGAAGAACAGTATCTTCTGTGAGCATTCAAGTTGTTCTTATTCGTATATACTGCACTGCAGTTATCACATGGGTAGGTCTTGTAGACGGTAGCAAATTTGCAGTTGCTATATTAATGTCGTTTGCTCCAGCTGCGCTACCAGAATGTCTTGCTGCAATACTTGCACCCGCTTCCCGATGAACGACAAACATAGCCTTTGCATGTATTGTTATGTCTATACACACTATCACTTTGGGTAAACATGGCATCACAAGCATCATATCCGAACGTTATGTATGCTGGGCTGAA
Source organism: Clitarchus hookeri (assembly GCA_002778355.1). Classification (NCBI taxonomy): domain Eukaryota; kingdom Metazoa; phylum Arthropoda; class Insecta; order Phasmatodea; family Phasmatidae; genus Clitarchus; species Clitarchus hookeri. Next base: position 166,423 of record NQII01002017.1, on the reverse strand, counting down.
CATGCAATGGCAACTTTCATGCCGGCGTGAACTATAACTTGTGTTAAAAGTATTTCCACAGTAGTTGCATTGATGTCGTATCGCTTGCATCGCTCTTCAGGACCTCTTGCTGTTGGCCAGGTTGTAGACGGTAAATATTCAGCTATTGGTTCTGTCCTCATATTATAGCAGGGTGCACGATTGTAGTAGTTATGATGGTGGTTTATGATAGGCTACCAGCTTCGCTAATGCCGAGACACTTTCAAAAGCCTTGCATAACATGTTAAGCTCCTTTATCGCTGTCCTTTATGATAGGTCACCGATGATGAAACACTTTCGCGAGCCTCGCATAGCATGTTAGGTTCCTTCATCCTTGTGTATGGTGATACCATTTATGATAGGATACTCGTTTCACCAGTTACGAGAGCCTTGCATAACATGTTAAGCTCCTTTATCGCTGTCCTTTATGATAGGTCACCGATGATGAAACACTTTCGCGAGCCTCGCATAGCATGTTAGGTTCCTTCATCCTTGTGTATGGTGATGCCATTTATGATAGGCTGCTCGTTTCGCCAGTTATAGGAGTCTTGCATAACACGTTAGAGTCCGTTTATCGTTATGTGTGGCATTGTCCTTTATGTCAGCTTTGTTAGAGTCGAGACACTTTCGAGACATGTTAGGCTTCTTTATCGTGCGCGACAGCGCCCTTTATGTTAGGCCTGCGAGAGCCTCGCATAACCTGTTAGGCTCCTTTATGCAGTGGTGTTCTCTTTTTATTACATCGAAAGCTTGCATTTATGCTTTATATGTCTCTTAGCAGCGTAGGCATATGAAAATGATATGTTACAGTAGTGACGTGACTGTTCCCGCCATTGTTTTCATAGTAGTGTGCATTGCCTTTAATGCTTAACATTGTGAATGGTTGGGAAGACTCTGAAATAACACTCGCGCATATGTTGGGAAGACACTGAGATAACCTTCCCTGCTTGGCATGCAAGAGCATGATCATCTCGTAGGAAGTACTTAAATGATCATCTAATTTGGGAAGACTTCACCGTTTCGAGATGACGGGAGTGATGTTATTAAGTTGCCGAACATATCTTACAAGATACGGAACTTATGCACACCTATGCTCGTAGAACTTAAATAAATCTGTGATACTTCTATATGTACAGGACATAAATAACTATACAATGATTTGTGATGTCAGAAACAATATATATTCATATATTATGAATTTGTCGCTTGTATGTTAAACAGTTTCAGAATTACGAGCTCCTATGCTTATAGGACTAAAATGATTCTGTGATAATATTTTTTTTCATTGTCGAGGGTGTGCTGTGTATCGGAATCTGCTATGCTTATACACTGTGTAAAGTTACATGATAAGAGGGCAATGAATATGAACATTGTCCAGCCATGATGAATACGAACATTCTTCAGCCATGATGAATGGTGCTAATGTAGGTGTTGATATCCCTTAGCCAATCAGAGCCTCGCGCAGCATGTTAGGTAAAATCCCTCCTTACCCAAACAAAAAGGTGTCAGTACACTATATTGTAAGATTATTAATAAACAATTTCAATGCAAGAGTGTGCGTGAATAAGTTTAACATATGCAAATCGCATGTGCTGCTACATGGCGTCCCGTGCTGCTGCTGCTGCATTGTAGACCGCTTCTCACATGGTACGTGGAAACTAAACACCTGGAGTTGGTAAAGCATCTCTTGACCGCACGACTGCTTTATTGTCACTGAAGGGGTGCAATAACGAAGTCCGACCACTGCTGGTAGTATTTGCGTTAGGCATAAGTCGATTGGTTGTTGCAGTGATTTCAACAAAGGGTAACGAAACCTATATTAATATGTTTATAAAACAATCACTCCCAACATTAGAAAACATATCTATTAATGAATATGTATTTTTTCCCCTTTGTTGTAACTTACTCGGTCAATCTTTGTTTGCATGTGTTGATGAACTATTTCAAGTTACGAGAGCCAATCAGACATGTAGTCCCTTTCGCGATGGGAGCAAGACCAACAACAGACGGGTCTGGTGTACGTGCGTATTTAAGTGTGTACATGAATTTTGCGTACTGACACCATGAGCATATAGCATTTGTAAAACGTATTTCTCGGCAGGAGTCGCGCAGAGCCTGGCTGTAGCGAATTATATTAATACTTTATATATATATCCGAAACACGTGCTAAAGTGTGTGTGTGTGTGTGTGTGAGTAGTACTAATTTGCATACTGACTGGTCGAGCGTACACCACCGTATTTAAACATATTACTATTTTCTCGTGGCATAGCTGTGATACTTGTGTTAAATGTCTGTTGACTGCCTGCGTTTCTGCAGCGTCGTGGCGGGCGTCTCTGAAGAGCATGGTGTATATCTAGTATGAAGAACTTATATGTTAATTGATTTTCGAAAGACACAGAGATAACCCTCCCGGCTTGGAATGCAAGCACGTGATCATATAGTAGGAAGGACTTAAATTATAATCGAATTTGGGAATACTTTTAGATAGCCCTCCCAGCTTAGCATAGACTCGGAGAAAATCCCTCATGAATCCTTAATCATCATTGCCTAAAAAGGAGTCATTCCTCCAGATTGCGAGGTCATCAAAAAATTTTTAAAAAAATAAAATTTTTAAAATTTTTTTCAGAAATTTAGGAAATTTTTAGGGGTAAAGGGAAATTTTTACTTTTTGTTGGGGAAAAAGGGATATTTCGAGAGATAAACGGGAAAAACACGTCATATAAGTGGAATGCAAGAGCATGCTGTTTACCTTTTGCTTACCAATCTTCCGTGGCTCCGTGGCGCCGTGTCACGAAGCTGTTTTCGAATCAGCTATTTCTAAGTACTGAAAGTTAAGAGTAAGGCGAATGTAAACAAAAACGTGAATAACTGATCCAAGCATTTATCTCCCCGANTCTTTAACCTTTACTCGTAATAAAATTGCTGTTTGCCAAGCATTTATCTCCCCGAGCCAGCAGAATTGCAGTGAAAAGAAATCAGCTGTTTATCAATTCAAGAATATACANCCGCACGACTGCTTTATTGTCACTGAAGGGGTGCAATAACGAAGTCCGACCACTGCTGGTAGTATTTGCGTTAGGCGTAAGTAGATTGGTTGCTGCAGTGATTTCAACAAAGGGTAACGAAACCTATATTAATATGTTTATAAAACAATCTCTCCCAACATTAGAAACCATATCTAGTAATGAATATGTATTTTTTCCCTTTTGTTGTAACTTACTCGGTCAATCTTTGTTTGCATGTGTTGATGAAATATTTCAAGTTACGAGAGCCAATCAGACATGTAGTCCCTTTCGCGATGGGAGCAAGACCAACAACAGACGGGTCTGGTGTACGTGCGTATTTAAGTGTGTACATGAATTTTGCGTACTGACACCATGAGCATATAGCATTTGTAAAACGTATTTCTCGGCAGGAGTCGCGCAGAGCCTGGCTGTAGCGAATTATATTAATACTTTATATATATATCCGAAACACGTGCTAAAGTGTGTGTGTGTGTGTGTGTGAGTAGTACTAATTTGCATACTGACTGGTCGAGCGTACACCACCGTATTTAAACATATTACTATTTTCTCGTGGCATAGCTGTGATACTTGTGTTAAATGTCTGTTGACTGCCTGCGTTTCTGCAGCGTCGTGGCGGGCGTCTCTGGTGTATATCTAGTATGAAGGACTTAAATGATAATCGCATTTGGGAAGACTATGAGATAACCCTCCTGGCTTAGCATGCAAGAGTGTGAAGTATATCATCTCATAGGAAGGACAATGCAAGAGTGTGAAGTTCAACATGTCATCTTCGTCGGGCGTCGCACACAGCCTGGCTGTAGCGAAATAGTAATAATCATACTACTTTACATATTTCCCAAAAGGAAAAAATTCAATTTATTTAAATATATAATTTCCGTCGCTCACAGCGTGCTCTAAGTAAACCCTATTTCTCTCTGCGAGTCGGGGGGCTAGCGTCATGGCAGGGACCTGGGTCTGTAATGGAAACATTTATTATTTAAACAAGTTTTATGAATTACTTTTTCGCGTTGTGTGTTGGCGCATTTGTACGAAACTACCATTTCTCTCTCGAGGACGCTGGCCAGGGGTCTGCGGCTATAACGGAATATGAAAGATTATTAATTTAAACATATATAAATGTCAATTTGATTTGGGAAGACACTGAGGTAACCCTCCTGGCTTGTCATGCAAGAGCATAATGCATATAATCTTGTAGAAAGGACTTAAATTTCAATTTGATTTTGGGAAGACACTGAGATAACCTTCTCGGCTTTTCATGCAAGAGCATAATGTGTATAATCTCGTATCATCTCGTAGGAAGGACTTAAATTTCAATTTGATTTTGGGACGACTCTGTGATAACCCTCCCTGCTTGTCATGTAAGAGCATGGTGTATATGATCTAGTATGAAGGACTTAAATGTTAATTGATTTTGGGAAGACTCTGCGATAACCCTCGCTGCTTGCCATGTAAGAGCATGGTGTATATCATCTAGTAGGAAGAACTTATATGTTAATTGATTTTCGAAAGACACAGAGATAATCCTCCCGGCTTAGCATGTGAGAGCGTGAAGTATATCATCTTGTAGGAAGGTATTAAATGTTAATTAATTTTGGCAAGACACTGACATAACCTTCCCGGCTTCTCATGCAAAATCGTAATGTCTATCATCTCATAGGAAGGACTTTAATTTCAATTTGATTTTGGGATGACACTGAGATAACCCTCTCGGCTTGGCATGCAAGAGTGATAGGAGGGATTTATATGTTAATTGATTTTGGGAAGACACTGAGATAACCCTCCTGGCTTTGCATGCAAGCATGTAATGTATTTCATTTTGTAGGAAGGTGTTAAATGATAATCTGTTTTGGGAAGACACTGAGATAACCTCCCGGTTTCTCATGCAAGAGCATAATGTATATCATCTCGCAGGAAGGACTTATATGTTAATTGATTTTGGGAAGACTCTGAGATGGCCCTCTCGGCTTGGCATGCAAGAGCGTGAAGTATATCTGCGAAAGCGTGATGTTTAACACATCATCTATCAGTTGTATCACTGTGGCACCCCGTCAAAATGGAATGCGAGAGTGTGAAGTTTAACATGTCATCTATCCGTTGCATAGCTGCAGCACCCCTGTCGAAATGGAATGTGAGAGCGTTAAGTTTGACATGTCATCTATCCATTGCATCACTGTGGTACCCCATCGAAATGGAATGCGAGAGCATGAAGTTTAACATGTCATCTATCCATTGCATCACTGTGGCACCCCTTCGAAATGGAATTCGAGAGCGTGAAGTTTAACATGTCATCTATCTTTTGCATCACTGCAGCACCCCATCGAAATGGAATGCGAGAGTATGAAGTTTTTCGTGTCATCTATCCATTGCATCACTGTGGCACCCTGTTGGTTTTGAAATTGGGAAGACTCTGAGATAACCCTGCTGGCTTGGAATGCAAGCACATGATCATATAGTAGGAAGGACTTAAATTATAATCGAATTTGGGAATACTTTGAGATAGCCCTCCCAGCTTAGCATAGACTCGGAGAAAATCCCTCATGAATCCTTAATCATCATTGCCTAAAAAGGAGTCATTCCTCCAGATTGCGAGGTCATCAAAAAATTTTTAAAAAAATTAAATTTTGAAAATTTTTTTGAGAAATTTAGGAAATTTTTAGGGGTAAAGGGAAATTTTTACTTTTTGTTAGGGAAAAAGGGATATTTTGAGAGATAAACGGGAAAAACACGTCATATAAGTGGAATGCAAGAGCATGCTGTTTACCTTTTGCTTACCAAGCTTCGGTGGCTCCGTGGCGCCGTGTCACGAAGCTGTTTTCGAATCAGCTATTTCTAAGTACTGAAAGTTAAGAGTAAGGCGAATGTAAACAAAAACGTGAATAACTGATCCAAGCATTTATCTCCCCGAGCCAGCAGAATTGCAGTGAAAAGAAATCAGCTGTTTATCAATTCAAGAATATACANTCCAAGCATTTATCTCCCCGAGCCAGCAGAATTGCAGTGAAAAGAAATCAGCTGTTTATCAATTCAAGAATATACAGCCAAATCAGTCTTCATATTTTTTATTGCTAACGTAGCCATCCTGATTTCAGTTTTCCATGGTTTCCCGGACTCACCCCAGGCAATTTCCGGGGTGACTCATTAATAAAGGCAATGACCAATTCCTTCCTTGAATTCACTTCATTGTGTTCTCGGTGTACCATTCTATAATGAACCTGCTATCGACAAGACGTTAAGCAAAATAAATAAACGTGGGGATAGCTTGAAATTATAATTATGAGAGCAATTAATTGGTTATAAACTTATAATTTAAATATTGATGACGAATCATGGGTATTTATAAGAAAGTGCGTTCCGTAGAACAGCGATTACTCTACCGACCACACCTCATTGGCCTCTATGAAGGGAAGAGTTGAGAGGGGAAGGTGGTTTGTAACAACCAAGGTGTTAGAGAGCCAATGAGGGCGCATTATGGCGGATATGGAGAAGCGATGGAATGCAAGGGCAGGAAAACCTCGAGAAGACATGCCAGCCAGCAGTATCATTCAGCGCATTTCTTACTTGTGGAAATGAAACATGAATGACTTAGCGAGGCAAGTGTTCCACCACTACGCCCACCGCAGCCCGCCTTAAGAAAGGAGGGGAAGCACTGTTTGGGAACGTATGTCTTCCCCCACCTCATTTCTTCAATTGTATTTGGGTAATGTTGAATTTAAAAATAATATATTGTAACAAGTAAATTATTCCCTACANATAATATATTGTAACAAGTAAATTATTCCCTACAAGCTTATCATAGATCGGGTTTCTGAATGGGAGGGACAGTATTTTGCACGTGTGTATTTTATTATTTTATGGTAACTTATATGTGTCTTCCTTAGGTATCNCAAGCTTATCATAGATCGGGTTTCTGAATGGGAGGGACAGTATTTTGCACGTGTGTATTTTATTATTTTATGGTAACATATGTGTCTTCCTTAGGTATCAGTAAGTACATACTGGATGTTGTCAAATATTTTTAATACGTAGGATAGATAGGATATACAGGCCAAAATACAGAAAATTAAATTAAAGGAAATTATATATAGAAGTAATGTATTCTTGGAAGTGGCATTTGAAAACTTTCGCAGTAGACCAACTCATTTTGAAAACATCGGTAAGTACTTTGACAAACTGATAATAATGTTTACAATAATGACGCATCACCACCCGCCAGGTCTGCAATAGTGACACGTGAAACTAATAACAAATTGTTTTTGATATGCGTTTTTGTAGCAGAGTTTATGTTGCAGAAAACCAGAACCACACACACAAACACACATCACACAAAACCAAACAGGAATAGTTGTCAACAGATACATGAACACAGAATTCTACAGAAGGAATCGTTTAGTTGCGAGGCAACCACTTTGTTTGTGTTTTTTTTTTTTGTTGTATCCATCATTAGTTTTCTTTTTTGTTAATTGGTTGCTTACTGACTGAATTCCCTATGCGGAGTTCTCTCTATGTTCTTCACTTAGGCCTACCTGTTGTTTTGTTTACTGTGTCTGTATGTTCGAATGCGTAATCCTGGTTTCCTGCGACATGAGCTCCGCTAACTTTTCAAACTACTTCAATAAGTGGTCCTGTAGTAGTCGGAGAAAATACATTTTACGTGTCAACAGCGAATTGTATTGATGATGCTCGTGTCACGAAAATGATTTAAACAAAAGTGGGCTGAATTACTTGGGGTAAAAACGTATGTTTACAAACACTTCGCATTTGCAAAGGTGAAAATTTATGTTATGAAGTACTGCTTAAATATCTTATTTCTGACACATGGTAACTTATATTTGTTTCTGGAAATGATTTCTACAGATAAAATATACGACTCTACAGAAAATTGTATTAAATGGAATACCTACCATATGTAACATGTATTTATAATTTGTTAAACATTGATTTATTTCACGCCTTTTGAGTTTCGTACAAGCACTGGATCTGTGTGTGCACTTTAATTGTAAAAAAATGGAAGTTTAAATTTAAAGTTGTTAAAATAACTGTCTCCGGGATGTTTGGGCGCCGCTACATATTCAGAATGCTGTACTCCAGGCGCACGTAAGGGGTTTTTTTTTTTCCCCGGCGACCCCATTTTGAGAGTGCAGAGGCGCCGCTCGTGCATTCCGACGTTGCGCAACATCACGCATCTCTCGCGTGAAAGAACTCGCCCCTTCCCCTGCATACATCTTATCGCCTCGAACAACCACTCTCGACCTTATGACGCACGCTGCATTTCCCCTCGCGAACCAATAGGCATTGGCGTTACTTGGTGGACGCTAGCCAATCACAGCAGCTCTTCGCGAGCTCTCTCTTAGGGTTCGTGGCAAACCATATAACTTCGCCACATTCCTGCGTCGGCTGCTGTCTGGGTTAGTTGTGTCTGTGCGAGCGGCGAGTTCCATATCGTAATAATACGCGATATAAGAGTGCTGACGTGCCGTTTAGTGAAAGGAGAAATAAAACGCAGTATATTCTTAAAGTTTCGTGCAGATTTGTAAGGTAGGTTTATCAANTTATGACGCACGCTGCATTTCCCCTCGCGAACCAATAGGCATTGGCGTTACTTGGTGGACGCTAGCCAATCACAGCCTCTCTTCGCGAGCTCTCTCTTAGGGTTCCTGGCAAACCATATAACTTCGCCACATTCCTGCGTCGGCTGCTGTCTGGGTTAGTTGTGTCTGTGCGAGCGGCGAGTTCCATATCGTAATAATACGCGATATAAGAGTGCTGACGTACCGTTTAGTGAAAGGAGAAATAAAACGCAGTATATTCTTAAAGTTTCGTGCAGATTTGTAAGGTAGGTTTATCAATTTTATTAAAGAGAGTCAATTTATTGACTGGGTCGTGTGCACGTCTAATGTACGCGGAATTGACAGCATCCAGCGACCTATTTGTAAAATCAACATCCACACACGGGCTGTGTTCCAATTCGTTTATAATTTTATTTTTCGCAATTTGTATCTAAAATTAAATGTCCACGAAATATTAAAATAAACAGTCATTATCCCTGAAAGTAGTTAGGACGGCCATTATAATAAAATATGAAATGGTTGTCTTGAAAAATACCCATTTCAATAATATTTTCAGTAACTTGCTTTGTCAGTACAATGCATATTTGTTTATNCCATTTCAATAATATTTTCAGTAACTTGCTTTGTCAGTACAATGCATATTTGTTTATTCCAGTATCCTCGCCTGTGTAAGTTTCAAACAGGCGAAACTAATATGGCGGCGATGTGTATTTTGTAATTTAATTTTAAAAATACGTCATAAATTTTTTAGCAGAAACTGATGACGTGATCATTTTGTGAGTAGGAGCACGGGCTATATACGTGGTTGTCGTTAATTGCGAGGTACACTGGTTAACTGCAGTATTTATCGAGCGGAGTAAGGAAGCAGTGTTGTGTATGTTNCTGTCGTTAATTGCGAGGTACACTGGTTAACTGCAGTATTTATCGAGCGGAGTAAGGAAGCAGTGTTGTGTATGTTGGTGCAGAATGGCAGCTGCGATGGACCTCCAGGATAAGTCTGTATCCCCGGCTTTGATCCGCCTGTGGTCCCGCCGCATGACATTGGCGGGAGAAGAGCTGGACCTTGGACTTCTAGACGACCTTTACAACCAAGCCGAGGTGAGTAGCCCCGTCGGTTTTTTTATTCCGTAACTGCACTTTGCACGTTCGCGATAAAATACTACGACTGGCGGGGACGTGTGTTTGTAAACATGTGCTAATTCTGGAACAGACCTATATTTAATGTTTCTTCGTTATTTTGGAAAAGCGGAAAGGACACGCTTTTAAAAAATGTAAAAATTTAGCGAATTCCTCTAGGAGTTGAAATCAGTTTGTGTGTGAAAGGCATAATAAACGCAGTGTATATATTTCACCGGACTCTAGTTTATTNAATTTTAGCGAATTCTGGCCTAGGAGTTGAAATCAGTTTGTGTGTGAAAGGCATAATAAACGCAGTGTATATATTTCACCGGACTCTAGTTTATTCTACTCAGATTAAGCCTCGCCTACAACAAACTTGATGCAAAATGTTAACAGCTAAACTTCACCATANTTCTACTCAGATTAAGCCTCGCCTACAACAAACTTGATGCAAAATGTTAACAGCTAAACTTCACCATAAGAAAACTGGCAGGTCTACAATGGACGTTAACAGGTATAAAAATAATGTAGGTGTATATATACAAATATATTATTTTGTGTTTGTAATAAAAAAACTTCTTTATAAAAAAATTATTCCGCAGACTCATAGTTACCTTAATTATTTTTTAATGTGTTTTGCGTTATTTATTTATGTTCAATAACAACAAAATAAAAATGTACGGCGTTGGTACTGCCATCTATTGCCAAACGTCTGTACCATTCGTTTTCACTTNAATAACAACAAAATAAAAATGTACGGCGTTGGTACTGCCATCTATTGCCAAACGTCTGTACCATTCGTTTTCACTTGTTCGTGACTTCTTAAATTCCGATTGGTTGGCTTTGAACGCCAATACTTGAATGTTGGCCAACTTTTAACACGTTGCATTTGACGTTTATCATTGTAGCAATGTTTAACTTGAAATTGTGGCGAGAGCTATCACTATCCATGGATTCATGACTTCTGGTAACATTGATTGTTTTAATGAGTTAAGTATATTCATACATTTTGGTACGTGATNGTCCATGGATTCATGACTTCTGGTAACATTGATTGTTTTAATGAGTTAAGTATATTCATACATTTTGGTACGTGATGGAAAAGGCACTAAGTTGTCTGGTAGACATCTACACCTAGTGGTCCACGGTAAAGGAAAGTATGAGAATCGCTATTCTGCATTGCTTGCGTGCAGTCGAGTGATGGTGTTTGTCTGTGCAGGACATAGATGAGTCGGTGGCGAAGAGCGGCCGCAGCAGCCCTAGTTACCAAGTGCACCACCACAGCGGCCGCAACAGCCCGAGTTTCCAAGTGTACTACCAGGATTACGAGAGTGACGTCAGTGATGTGGAACACCGGGAGGTGAGAACATTCCCTCGCACACACTTACTGTAGACTGCTTTCCAAGTGGTGTCAAGCCAGGTTACACCGTGCGTCCTGTGTGTGGCTGATGTTGTTAGTGCTGTGCAAGTTTGTTACTCAATTGTTGTAAGCTTTAGAGTTAAGCATATTTCGTGGAGGTGACTGGCACAAGATTTGGTCAGCTGCTTCCAACCTTCTTAGTTAAGTTAATTTTTGTAGAGCAGCAGTTGTAAATTGTCTGTTTGCAGTTTTCGTTTGGCATGCAAATAGGAAAATACGAAAGTGTGAAATTTCCGGCTGCCAAGTCACCATTGACCCTCTATTTAGTGAACTATAAGTGGACGATCTGTTTTCTCTGCATACAGTTGCTTGGTTAGTAAAAGTAAGCATGACAAACCAGTGTAATGATATATCCATGTGCTGGGAGCAAGAGATAAACCTGTTCAGTTTTGTCAGCCTCAGACATGTAGAAATGTTGCCCTGTACGTCTTGACTACCTGCAGTTTTTATATTTCTGAAAGTAACCTTATCCTTGGCCTGTGCGTTAACTGCAGCATAACTTGCTCCTGTCCATATTTGTTTCATGCATTCTTCTAGTTCTGCTATTAATATGTAAAGTGACCTTCCAATTAATTTCTGTGCAATCTGCAAACCANTTTCATGCATTCTTCTAGTTCTGCTATTAATATGTAAAGTGACCTTCCAATTAATTTCTGTGCAATCTGCAAACCAGTGTTTCTTTGCGTTCCTTTTATCTGTGGGGGCTAGGGACGTAAACATAGTTTTAAAATTGTAATTCAAAATATTTTTCTTGACACGTGCATGTGTGCACAAGCACATTAGGAAATTAAATTTACTAAAATTAATTTTATTTTCATGGGCCAAACCTGCTGCACATGAAAAAGTGCTGACAAGTTGTGATTTATTGATTCAGAAACTCACGTGCAAACTTGGGAAAAGTATAAGAATAAAATAAGCTGTTTTCTGCTCCCCCGTCACTCCCGCTTTATCAGTGCAACAAGTTAGATGCTGTGCGGGCAGTTCCGGCAANGTTTCATGCATTCTTCTAGTTCTGCTATTAATATGTAAAGTGACCTTCCAATTAATTTCTGTGCAATCTGCAAACCAATGTTTCTTTGCGTTCCTTTTATCTGTGGGGGCTAGGGACGTAAACATAGTTTTAAAATTGTAATTCAAAATATTTTTCTTGACACGTGCACGTGTGCACAAGCACATTAGGAAATTAAATTTACTAACATTAATTTTATTTTCAGAAACTCGCGTGCAAACTTGGGAAAAGTATAAGAATAAAATAAGCTGTTTTCTGCTCCCCCGTCACTCCCGCTTTATCAGTGCAACAAGTTAGATGCTGTGCGGGCAGTTCCGACAAAGCATACGCAGGCAGGTCTCGTGCAAACTGAAGACTCTCGTAACTACGTGTGATCAGTAATAATAGTTAACTTGAACAGCACGCGATATGCCAGCTGAATTGAGGACATGGTGTGTGAAGTAAGTTGAAATTCTTCTTGGTTTGTTTGCGATAGGAATAAGTGTGTTGTGAAACGCACTACCCTGTTACTCTCCATCCCTCCTACAATGCCATTGGCCAGGCAACTAAATACGTGTTGCACTGAAGGAGACCAGATCTTTAGATAAGTTTGTGGAGAAGTACTTGTGCTGACAAATTATAATTTAAAATTGTGTGTAAGGTTATCCCAGTCTCCGCAGAAAATCTCAGTAGAAGCAGTGACATTCATTTACGTTCTTGCTGGAATGTGCATTATTTGTATTCATATTTTAACTTTTTAAGTAGTCTTCCATGCTAGAAGATTGACTGATGTTTGAAAGCGATAAGTTGTTTGCAAACCAGGTCGACATTTCTAAAATTGCTTGTGTTGCTTCAGCATCGAGAACCGTTTTATTTATATTTGTAATTAATAAATTTGTGTCATTAGCAAACACAACTGTTTTCCCACTTAATATTTTGAGAGTGAAAAACAAATGGCCTTCGTTCCAAAGTTGCATTGAAATACTACACATTACACGCATGGTTGTAGTCAAGTTACAGAGTAGTGACGTTATCTGAAAGAGAACACTATTTTTACTGCTGCTGCTTTAGCTTTGCGGCGTTGTTTATGTAGTTGGAGGTGCAAGAGCTCGTGTTGCTAGAATAAGCATTTCACAATGGAAGAGAGACATACACACAAGTACAGCTATCATCTTACATTGAGTAATTATGAGTTAACTCCNATCCCAGTCTCCGCAGAAAATCTCAGTAGAAGCAGTGACACTCATTTACGTTCTTGCTGGAATGTGCATTATTTGTATTCATATTTTAACTTTTTAAGTAGTCTTCCATGCTAGAAGATTGACTGATGTTTGAAAGCGATAAGTTGTTTGCAAACCAGGTCGACATTTCTAAAATTGCTTGTGTTGCTTCAGCATCGAGAACCGTTTTATTTATATTTGTAATTAATAAATTTGTGTCATTAGCAAACACAACTGTTTTCCCACTTAATATTTTGAGAGTGAAAAACAAATGGCATACAAGCCTTCGTTCCAAAGTTGCATTGAAATGCTACACATTACACGCATGGTTGTAGTCAAGTTACAGAGTAGTGACGTTATCTGAAAGAGAACACTATTTTTACTGCTGCTGCTTTAGCTTTGCGTTGTTTATGTAGTTGAAGGTGCAAGAGCTCGTGTTGCTAGAATAAGCATTTCACAATGGAAGAGAGACATACACACAAGTACAGCTATCATCTTACATTGAGTAATTATGAGTTAACTCATCACTGCATGTATTGCCAACTATTTTTTTGGCCCAAGCTAAAAATTATTTTCCTTGTGCCACACTGCTTCTCAGATAAAAGTAGCTTCACTGTACGATCAAGTGATATGAAAATGTATCATTACCCAAAGAAATGATTCAAAATTAGTAATTCAGTCCAACTCGTGTATATTCTTCAGTAAATTGTGTGAATCGGGGAAAAGTAGGGGAATTTCGACCTGGGTTAGGGAAATGTCTTTCCAGCTTGACAACAGACTACTGACTCGAAAGCCTGTCTGGTCATGGTTGAGATGCCTTGTAATACACAGAGTCTAGAACTTGCTATTATCTTATCTGTGAGCTGACTAACAGTAGATTGTTTCCTGAGTCAGCAGAAGCCCAGGGTAGTTAGCAGAAGCTCTGATTCAGCATTTCTTTATCTATATCTTTCACATGTGTGTTCTTGCTTTCTCTCTCTTCTTGCCAACACACACACACACACACGCCTGCAACAACACACACATGGGCCTGCGCACAAAGTACAAAAGTGAGTTCATGGATAATGATAGGTTTAGCAACCATTTAATTAAAATTTTGTAAACAAATTTTTTACTTTGGGTATTATTTTACATACCTCTAGGCTTTTATATATATATATATATATCTAGACACACACATAATGATAATGCTGATGCTTATACCTTTCCCACTGCAATAATTCAGATTTTGGAAAGCCTTGTTTTTTGCACAAATTTATGAAAATATATTTTACTGAATTTTTTATGACTGGCACTGCCATGAATGAAGTTTCATATTTATTTTCTGAAATCCCTGTACTTTAAACAATAAGACTGTAAAATTGCAGAGAGATTGCCTGCTCTAAGCAAGATGTGACAAATGTTAGTATGTAATAGAATGCAACTTGCAAAGACGACCTCGGATACAATGAGACATTGCAATTCACTGTAGTTTGGAAAGCTGTAAAACTATATCGGCTAGACAAAAAAAATTTGGGGATTCACTCTTGATGCCAATACCCTCAACGTGAAAAATGTGGGTGTACTGGCCCAATACCCCTCTAGACATTAGGGAAATGAAGTCTCCTTAACGAGGCCATATGGGCAGACACGGTTGCACCCTGGGGGCATCTGGTCCTGCCTCACCAGAGCGCGTAGCTGGGCATTGAGGGTTATACTATCCTTTCATGGCCCAACCTGTCATTGGGCATTTGTTAAGTTAAGTTCAGAGGATAAAAATAAAAGAAGAATAGGGTATTATGATTTAGTGGGTATCCTGGAGGTGCAAGCATGACTGTAAAGGCAGTTTAAAATTACTTAGCAGGGGAGGGGAGGGCAGCTTCTGGAGTTGTCCGTCCAGGGGAATCTACTCTTCCTGGAACCGGTGCTTTGGGGTAAACACCTGCCGAAGCCCTACTGATTGATTGGCGCAAGAGTGCGCCTCAATGGATGATGCTCGGGCCTATAGCGACTTGGGGAGAGGGCGCTTCCTCATCCCCTCTGTGAGAAGTTGAGTGAGCATCGTGATCAGCGACAGACCTGAAATGCCCCTCTGGGTTCACAGCATTCCCCACGTAATGACCCTACGGCTCTTGGTATGTGGCGTGACCAGCTTGTAGCCTGACAGTCGTATTGACTTAACGTGTTTGTTCTCCTCAAACTTCGCGAGTCTCGGAGGAAGGTTCTCTCTCCTCTTGCCACGGTGGTGCTAGAAGAGCGGCGTTACCAGCGAGCACTAAACACCAAACATTGACAAGATGTGGGATCATCCTTCATTGGGGACTTAGGTTCAAAACTTTATTGCAGCTATCGTGCGTACACCTAGAAGTAGTTAAGTGGATATGCATACAGAAGGTAAAGCGGGTAAGGGAGGCGAGAACGAAAGAGAATGATTGGACCATAAAGAGGGTAACTGGCAGATATCTGTTTTATTAAGTCAGCACGAGTTTACAAGATGTACATCTCCGACCTGTGCCCGCTAACGTCTCTTGGACGAGGGACTAAGTTTTCAAGCTGTGTGCCGCAGGACGAGAGCGACCACAGTATAACTACGCCCGGCGCGGACTAGGTACGTGGCCAGCGCTCGAAGGAGAAGGCTCTGCGAGAAGAGCCAATAGTTACGTAGTACAGCTAAGTTTCACTGTTACTGCTGAAGGCAAGCGTGGCGAGGTAGCGAGAGTCTCAGAGAAAGCTAAGAAGAGAACTGCCTGTCTGGGGGGCATGCAAAGGAATAAATACCCTTGAGAGACGTGATGTTGTGGTCTGGTTGAACTGCTGACGTATGTTAAACGTAGGTGTTGGATATGTTAATTATTTTGGTTGGCAACACGGACCAGCCAGATAATTTAATATGGTCCTGTTCAGTTAATGCATGAAAGTGACACGATGCATAACCAGGCAACACTCAGCCCGCACCCTCTGCAAGAGTCCACGCGTAGCAATACATACATGTGCGTGCAGCTGCAAGCACAAGACTTCACTCTTACAGTCTCACTAAGTAAACTGACTTAAGGCAGTTCCGACAATATGCCTAACAAAGTGCACTTTAATCTGAACTTAAAAATTTATAAACTCTTACAATACATCATTAATATAATCACTTAAAAAATGTGGGATGGTTGGCTAAGGGAAAGAGTGATCAGGGTGACTGACACACATGCCTAGCACGTCGTTGCTCAGACTGTATTGTGCAAATTTGATCTGTAACAGTAATACTTTATTGCACATACAGGTGACTATGCATGTAGTGTTAATCTCTTATTCGTGAAGAAAATAATGGGTAAGCTCCAAAAGCATTTTTACCATATTAATGATTTTATTACACTTAATGGAATGAAAACAAAGTGGTGGCATACATAATTGGTTTGTACTTTTTCGGGGGGGAAATTAGTATTCCAGAGACATATGTGTATAGTGCAAACAGTAGAAAATTTCAGTATATAGCCATCTTTGAGGAAAGGCCTCAACTTACACAAACATTAGAAATTCAATCCAATAAGCATTTCATTGTTACTTGGNAGCCATCTTTGAGGAAAGGCCTCAACTTACACAAACATTAGAAATTCAATCCAATAAGCATTTCATTGTTACTTGGGCTACATCTGACCTGTTATCTGCATATTCGTTGAGCCTTGACACACACGTACAACTAACAGGCAAGTTTGNCATCTGACCTGTTATCTGCATATTCGTTGAGCCTTGACACACACGTACAACTAACAGGCAAGTTTGTTGGCAGCCTCCATTTGTTGCAGTGTACAGAGCTCACTAGGTTTATGAAATGTTCACTACTGTCTTGCCACAAGTCATGTCAGAGCAGTCCTACTGACTTTCTACATCCATTTAAAAAAAACTGAGAGAGAACACTGTTCTTGTTTGAAAACTTATAACTTTTCATTCACTTTTGGCCTTCCTAATGCTTATGTATTGTATTTTTGCTGTCCTGTGTTCTGATACAGCGTGCAGAGGCCTCGTGCCGGCTCTGAGTGTAAATTTCTGGGATGTTTAAATTGTGTTAGTGTTTTAAAATGTCAGTATTTTAGCACTACGCAACCTGCCTTTCAAGAGTAGAATTTTTTGCTGGTCTTGGTTTGAAAACTGTTCTAAAAAAATCTTGATTTTATAATATATCAAAGCCCTATTAATATTTACATTGTGGCTTGGCAGATAGCATGGGTGATTGTGTCAAGTAGTTGCATGTTCTGTTCGATACCACTTGGCCGGCCCCGGAAATGAAAGAAGCCATACAAGCTCACACTTGGATAGCTTCGTGCTCGCGATGAGCGACGGAAATAATTTTATTGGCTTCACGTAATTGTTCCTAGTGTTCTCGCAGAATGTCTTTGTGTTGTAAATTGTTCAAATGCAACTGCAGGTTCCATAATGTACTGGACAATGCAGATGGACTAGGCTTGTATGACAGTTGTGCATGTGTCTAATGGTACATTTGAAACTTAAATGGATCCTGTATAATGTTGCAGTGGTTTAATACGACACTGTGCAAATATAGGGGTTTGCAGAGTAGTCAGTATTATAACACAGGGAAAATGTTGTAGAAAAGCATACTTCTTGGTATATTTTAATGATGTGATTGAGGGTTGTAAGAAAAAATTATAATAAAATTTTTCTTACAGATTTGGTCTTCTTTGTTTTCAAAAAGTAAGAGAAATATACTATTTGGGAGAAATGTTTTCTTAGAAAGTGCATGCATTGCATACTGAGATTAGAAGTTGGTTCAATGCCCAATTGCTATGGTGTGTAACATACTGAGGAGAAACATCTTTATTCACAATTTCAATGCTAAATTGTTTTCATTTCTAATTTGTAGTACAAATAAAATTGAACACACAGCATATGGATATCATGCCTAAATATATGTGCAGTTCATTCTAATTATGTTACAGAATAATTTTGTGGTTATAATTAGGATTACCACTGTTATTTTGCATTAAATTTCATGCCATTAAATCTTATTGGTTTTTTTTTCCCACTTCAAATTAAGAAAAACGTGGAAATTTACACATAATTGCTATATGCAATTATATAAGTAATTNTTCCCACTTCAAATTAAGAAAAACGTGGAAATTTACACATAATTGCTATATGCAATTATATAAGTAATTATATAAAGTAAATAAATAAGTTAAAAAATGGCTGACTTATAAAAAAACGTGTTGTGCCTGTGGGAGTAATTCTAACTTGACAGTTGAGTTGATATGTAGTGTGAACGGGTGTGTGTGTGTATAATATGTAGCAGGAGCGCATGACGGTGCATTACTTTGGTTTGTTCTGTTCTTCCAGGAATATTTAGTTTGCTTTGCTAGTAGAGCAAGCAGGGACATAGTGGATGTCATTTTTGGTATTATGGGAATAAAAGGTGTTAAAAATAGAAATGTTTGCTTACATTTATTCTTTCATTTCGAACCCACCTTAAATGTATTGTCNCGGCCCCGGAAATGAAAGAAGCCATACAAGCTCACACTTGGATAGCTTCGTGCTCGCGATGAGCGACGGAAATAATTTTATTGGCTTCACGTAATTGTTCCTAGTGTTCTCGCAGAATGTCTTTGTGTTGTAAATTGTTCAAATGCAACTGCAGGTTCCATAATGTACTGGACAATGCAGATGGACTAGGCTTGTATGACAGTTGTGCATGTGTCTAATGGTACATTTGAAACTTAAATGGATCCTGTATAATGTTGCAGTGGTTTAATACGACACTGTGCAAATATAGGGGTTTGCAGAGTAGTCAGTATTATAACACAGGGAAAATGTTGTAGAAAAGCATACTTCTTGGTATATTTTAATGATGTGATTGAGGGTTGTAAGAAAAAATTATAATAAAANAATGTTGTAGAAAAGCATACTTCTTGGTATATTTTAATGATGTGATTGAGGGTTGTAAGAAAAAATTATAATAAAAATTTTCTTATAGTTGGTCTTCTTTGTTTTCAAAAAGTAAGACAAATATTCTATCTGGGAGAAATGTTTTCTTAGAAAGTGCATGCATTGCATACTGAGATTAGAAGTTGGTTCAATGCCCAATTGCTATGGTGTGTAACATACTGAGGAGAAACATCTTTATTCACAATTTCAATGCTAAATTGTTTTCATTTCTAATTTGTAGTACAAATAAAATTGAACACACAGCATATGGATATCATGCCTAAATATATGTGCAGTTCGTTCTAATTATGTTACAGAATAATTTTGTAGTTACTGTTATTTTGCATTAAATTTCATGCCATTAAATCTTATTGGTTTTTTTTCCCACTTCAAATTAAGAAAAACGTGGAAATTTACACATAATTGCTATATGCAATTATATAAGTAATTATATAAAATAAATAAATAAGTTAAAAAATGGCTGACTTATAAAAAAAACGTGTTGTGCCTGTGGGAGCAATTCTAACTTGACAGTTGAGTTGATATTTAGTGTGAACGGGTGTGTGTGTGTATAATACGTAGCAGGAGCGCATGACGGTGCATTACTTTGGTTTGCTCTGTCTTTCCAGGAATATTTAGTTTGCTTTGCTAGTAGAGCAAGCAGGGACATAGTGGATAATGTCATTTTTGGTATTATGGAAATAAAAGGTGTTAAAAATAGAAATGTTTGCTTACATTTATTCTTTCTAAAGCTTGGGTGGAATTTACATAACAGAGAAAAGACGTGCCATTTCCAACTATACTACGCAAACAAACAAAAAAACCTCTGAAGCGGAAGCTCGACAATTAACAAAATGCTGTGTTCTCTGAAACTATGGTCTATGTACAGATANAAAAAAACCTCTGAAGCGGAAGCTCGACAATTAACAAAATGCTGTGTTCTCTGAAACTATGGTCTATGTACAGATAGCCAGTGTGGAAAGATATTGTTAAACTGCATGAGCAAGTTTTGGGATGATTGTCACTTTGTTTGTGAATACTGCCATTTTTAGTGAACTATAAATAAATTAATAAATCCAATTTTAAATGTTTCTGCCGACTTCTTGAGCAAATATTTTGGGATGTAGATTGCTATTTGTTAGTGTGAATATGTACATTTCATTATGTCACAGGATGATAAAGCTAAGACTGCATCACTTTGGCAAAGTATCTGCTCACAAGTGTGGGAAATATTATGTCAGATTGCAGTCAGTTGGTTTTCCTTTATTGGCTGCCAAGATCTTGTCTTCATTTAACGTGTTGAATACTGTGCCTTGCATGAAGTGTGAGTCTTCACTAGCACTGCATAGTAGACTCGTGAGATTATGGTGCAATTTATTCAATAACCTTTCGTTCAGCACATCTGCCTGGCCCATCAGTAACTGTTATACATAGTTTTTCTGGATATTTTTGCTTAAAGTGCAAGCAAATATTTACAACAGGTATACAGTANCAGTAACTGTTATACATAGTTTTTCTGGATATTTTTGCTTAAAGTGCAAGCAAATATTTACAACAGGTATACAGTAGAATGTTGTTGTAATGTGTTCTCTTGTAACATTTTTCTGATTAATAAACTAACTTCTCTTGATCTGTATAACACATTTTTCTGTAACAACTTGTAAAGTTTTCAGTTAACTGAAGTAACATTTGTTAGGTCCCTTCAGAAATGTTATAACANCTTTTCTGTAACAACTTGTAAAGTTTTCAGTTAACTGAAGTAACATTTGTTAGGTCCCTTCAGAAATGTTATAACAGAGTTATGCGCTAATAATTGCAAACAGTTCCTGTAAGGTGTACTAATTAGATAGATTCTCGGAACAAGTTTAGCATGTCCTGTGTTGGGATGTAATGTGTTGGAAGCTGTTGACCCAGAGGCCTGTTGCAGGAGGTGCCCCAGAAACAGCGGCAGGATGTGTACATGTGCCTGGATGGCTCGATGTTGCGAGACGTTCCTGCCCGCTACACGATCCCCGCTCCTCTGGAGCACGAGTTCCCTGCCGTGGGGATGTGGGTGGACCCCCGGATAACTCCCGGCTTCCGCTACAGGGTCAGGCCCGTGCAGGACAAGGTGAGCAGAGCAACCTTTCTGTACCTGCAGTTGCCTTCGTACGTGACTCTTGACTGGTTCGTTGTGAACTGTTCTTTCAGTCTGAAGGTTTAGTGCGTGGTGGTGTCGTGTTCCAGGATCAGTGCACCGACCTCGTGAAAGACAGCCACTTCTTCAGTGGCAGAGCGCTAACCCTGCAGAATATCGGCAGGGGTTACTCTCGTCGCTTCACTTTTGAGCCAGACACGATGCAAATGAATGACAACACCAACTACTTCTGGGCTGACTCTTGGCCGCTTGGATTTGCTTTCGAGCTCGTCGTGACTGCAGTCGGAGACAAGTTCACTCTGCTCGATGCCAACCACATCGCAGCTGGTACTCTCGAAATTCTGGAGAACATGGTAATTTCTTCCCGTTCCTTGTTCAGGTAACAAGGTAATGCCCTCCAGATACATTTTGTTTCCATACGCAATGCCTTTTCGCTTGTTGTGTTCTTTTGCTGCAATATCCAAACTGAACATTTCGCTCTCCACAAATTTTTGTTATGTTGTTGTCACTGTCTTGGCATATGTTGGTGTGTGCGTTTTTGTTTTTTAAACAGATGTTTGAGGTGTGTCGTCATCCCCTTCGGAGGATGACCATCACCCGATACGATATCATTTGATATCAAAACACGACAGGCAATACCTTGCAATTTCTTCCACAGGCTATTTCAATGTTCTTGGTGTTGTTGTTTGGGCGTTGGCGACGACAATAGGTGGTATTCGTAAGTACCGCTTACTTATAGGTCCTTCCCTCTATTCTTAATGGCATTCTGTTTCGAAATCCATAAATTTTCAAATGCAGTTTGCTTAGCATGACATGTAAATGACTTTTTAATGTCTTGAATTAACAGAAANACATGTAAATGACTTTTTAATGTCTTGAATTAACAGAAATTACTTGAAAAGTAATTTAAATTTCATGAATGTCATGCTTTACATATTCTTTTCACTAAGTTAATACTGTAACATGCAGTAACATTTCTGGTGCTTATTTCACTCAGTTCATTGCAAGATTATAAATTCTCATATTTCACTAATGGTGATGTATGTGCTTGTTGCAAGAAGTCTGAATGAGCGGATATTGTTCCAGGTGCCTCAGGAGGAGATCCGTCATGTTGTCCTCCCTGATTGCTCTGTGGAAAAGACAGTCAGGCTGCGAGTGCTTGGAAAAGTGGAGTGGTTTGATGGTCGGAACACCATGGTTGCTCCGGTAAGTGTTGGTGAGTGTTGGTAAGTGTTGGTGATTGTGTGGCTTTGGTTCATGTGTGTATATCCGCGTGTTGGTGAAGTCTGCACAAACTTTGTTGTACAGATGTGTGTGTATGTTCAGTGTAATGATATAGTAAACAACCAGAACTTTCATGTAGGTTTCTCCAAGAAATTTGGCTGTCAAGTCATACCAAACTAAAAATTTGAGTTCAGCGGATACAGTTGAACCTCACATTTTACTTCCCATACCTTAAGTTTTTCAGTGTCTTGGCTATTTATTTTCGTTCCACCGAAACTTCAAATTTACAATGGTACTTGTTCCTGAAACATGCACTAATATGATTCACTTGCTGCATCTTGAGTTTTTTTGTAGTAAATGTTAAAGTACAAAATGAGAATGTGGCTTTCACGCTTTATCACACTTCAAAGCAGTTGTTAGAAAAAAATTACATTTACTGAAAGATTAAACAGTTTATAACACCATTCCTGTATTGCCCTTTGTAAAGTGTAAAATGGGGGTTCTACTGCTAAATCATTTCAAATATGTCTGTAATTTTTTCCCAAAATTTTGTCAAAATAAAAAACTTGACCTACAGCATTGTCTGCAGGATTCCCATGTGAAAATCCAGGGGCGACTCCGCCGAGAATCGTCTTGGGGGAAGGCAAGCAGTCTAACCACCACACACCACACCACTGTGTTCCCTTTTGAGTAAAATTATAAGCAGAAAAAACTTCTGAGAGAGTTAAAAGTAACTAAATGCAGACATCATCGCTGCCCACACGCTTAAGAGTGGTGATGTGGGCCTTGTTTACATTTCCAGCGAGGAAATTAAATATTTTATGTTTAATAAAAATTATTTTTAAACAGAAATCTCTTCAAAATGGTGTATATACCTAACAGATGCAAAAAGTATTTGATAAGAAAAACCAATGGTGACAAATTTTTGAATAAAAGTTGGTTCCATATGACATTTTGAAACATATCACGGATAAATAAGAGGTGAAGTTTTTTTAATTGGTGAGTTGTAATAGAATGTGAAACTCCCAAAAACCCTGGGTGGCGTAATGGACTGGCTATTATGGGTGCGCCTTAGCTCTGAGAGAGCCAGTAGACTGGCGATGCAGCTGACCGCTGGCAGGCCACGGCGGACGACTCCGGGTCCTGTCCAAGGGCGATTGGCGTGCAGCTGGTTCAGGCGGCCGTTACGGCCTGTACTGGCGTCCAGCAAGGCCCGGTCCCACGGGCAGTCAGAGCTGCAGGCCAACAACAACGGGATGCAGTGTGACTGCTATCTTCCGGGTTGGCTCGAAAAATTTGATAGGGAGGAGTGAGGCTCCAGCAGTCGGTGGGCGGCTTGTGCCTGATCCCCAGTGGAGGAAAGACTGAAGGCCCACTGGGATGGGTTTACCTGGCAATTGGTTGGCTGTGTAGGAGCTATAGATGCCTTTTTATCGACCCACTTAGTCCCTTCTCGTCAGGTGAACGGCATTAGGTTAGATACTACTGGTTGTCGCAGCAAGTAAGGGGCAGGTGACAGCAATTCCCTAGTTAAGAGTACCCAGATGCGATAACATCACACCTCATGAGGCCTGGTGCTCCAATCGGTGAATCACACGTGGTGGATGGAGCAAGTTATCTGACTCAGGTGGTCCAGTTGCTTCCTCATGTAGTGTACGTAGAAAGGGGGCAAGGGTGCTCTACCGTATGTGTGTGCCAAGGGTCTTTGCGCAATGTGGTCAGCGAATCGTGTGGTGTTTTGCAACGTACGTAATACCCTGTAAATGGAGCCTGCAGTCCTATCATAGTATCGGCACTGGTTTGGCAAGACCCGGTCACCAGCTGCTCCCATGGGGGTATGAGAGGTACAAATCACCCTTGAATTAGAACAAGCACATTCTCAGGAGAATAAACACGGTGATGGTAGTCGTGAGAGAGACTCTAACCCTGCTGTCGTCTAGTGTGGTCCTGAAGGGACAGAGGGCCCCAGCACAGCAGTGGTAGGCGAGCTGATTAGTTGCCAAGGCAGAGGAAGCCAACGCGATAACAACTAGACATCATTTGTTGTTCTGGGGGCTCGTCCGGCCCTAAATACAGACTGGTATCTTCCTTCGTGCATCTTTGGCCGGCTGGCTTCTCCCTGGGTGGGCGGCCTCATCCGCTGCTGCGCTCTCTTGGCGAGGGTTGTAAGTGGGGTAGCTTGGCGTTGCGGGTGGTATCTTGCTTAGAGACAGGGGTGCACGACTGATGTGCGTATCTTATTATTACAGGCAGTGGTGGGTAGTATTCAGCTCTCGGGTGTAGCAGTCAGGGCCCGTGGGTGGCGTAGCTTCCCACGGGCTGATGTAGATGTATACATAGTTCATTGCCAGCTATATGTCATGCATGAATTTTTGAACGAAAGTTTATACACCCTAACATGCAATTTTCAAGTATTTTAAAATATACCAGAGTTATTTGTATATAGTTTTACAAATGAGCGGTAAAAACCTTAGAATTGGTTTGTAATGACATTGTGTGTCTGAAAGAAGACTAGAAAACAGTTAAAAATCAACCTGATGTTATAAAAATGCCTCAACTGATGAATCCATCGATTAATTTTTGAAAACTGCTTGTATGAGACACTAATTGAATGGAAGGAAGAACATGTCATTATAGTGTTTGCAACTGGCTTACCCTACAACGCACATACTTGGAGTCTTTGAACATTAAAACACACCTGTGTTGGTGTCTTTTGACATTCCTGGAAATTTGGTTACATCTGGTGTATGTATCGTGAGCGTGTGGAGACAGTTGTGAGTAATCTTGTTTGTGGTGGCAGGTGAGTGGTGTGGCCGTGGTGGTTAAACCTACTGGCAAGTCGGCCGCTGCAGTCTCTCGCATCACTAAGGTCAGCATCGGTCACCAGAAGCGTGGCTTCATCCTCGTTCCTGGAGTGAGCGGCGAGTGTCGCCGTGTCACGGTGAGCGGCCGCGCCATCGCAGATGTCCCCACCTCTTACACGGTCGTCGGCCTTGATGCTCAAGAGCTGCCGGTCATCGGTGAGTAGTTGCGGCAGCTGGAGGAATGTTTAGAGAAGGGAAAAGCTAAGGCAAGAAAGTCAAATTCCCTTGGAAATCCTGAGGGAAAATATTACAGGGAACCCTCTTTAATACAAACTTCTCATTGATGCAACGTTGTCTTTTTCCCCTCTGGAGTGAGCTAGGGAAATTAAGATTCATTTGTATGTCTAATACCAAGGACTCTGTCCATTAGTGAAAAGTAATGTTTAATTTTTGTTGAGAATTTTTATAATTAGTAACATTTGTTCATGCAAAGCTCACTATTCCAAACTGCAAAAAATTAGATGCTATGAAAGTTAGTATTAGAGGTTTCTCTGAACAACTTTACATTTTAACATTTTATTTGTTACGAGTGCTCCAGTAAATTAACTGTAGGGACATGAGAGCTCTGATGAAAGAAGTAATTTGTAATAAAATCCAGTTGCTGGCTGAAGTGCGAGGGTGACAGGGGATCCTCTTAACTTCCATCGCAGTTGGAACACGGGATCTCGCACAGATGAGCCACTACATTTAATTCTTATGCCTCTTGTGGCATAGCTTGAAAGTAAAACGCTTCTTTTTTTTTTTAGCATATTTTCCAGAAGAAAGAAAGGTTCCTATGAGATGACCTTCCTGTCTGTGTGTGTTCCCCCCTGTCAGTTTTTGAACGCGTGAACTAAATTTCACCATACTCCGTACAGATATAAAACTTCACTATAGTTTCAACATAAACATAATTACATACCAAAAGAACATTTTTTATTTAATTTTGAATAACAGAAGAATTTTTAATTGTTTTGTAATTATAAAGCACTATGAGCCAGTTTCTTATAAACATTCAGTGTACTGATAATGTCATTACTTCTTGAATGTTTGTCATAATTTACACCGTACATTTCAGCTTGTATATGGTTTCCAGTTTCAGGAGCATAAATAACTATATTCTACAGTGCTCTTATAAGGTCTTCTGGTGACACTATAAGCAGGAAAACACTATAAGAGGGAAACACAAAAATTCAAGAATCTGGACACCAAAAGATATAAAATTATGCACCGTAATAAACACACAACTTTACATAATGAACAAAACAAATATTTCTTTTAAATACATAATCTTTTAAGAAATTTTATCTCCTGGTTGCAAAATCATAAAATAAGTATACGAGCAAAAGATTACTGTACATGCAAAACAAGCACAATTGTTCGTGGCAGTTTGTCTCCTGGTTGCATCAATGATTCGATTCAGAGTAGTCACTGGGATTTCCAAATTCCGAGGAATTGCTGTGCGTGTTCTACCCGGATTACGGTCCACGTGCTTGATTAAGATTAACTTTTCAGCTAATGAAAATGTTTGTCTTTTCTTAGAGGCACTCATTTTAATTTTTCACTAAAACTGTTTCAAGGATGAATTAATTTTCACTTCATAAATATTAACTGGGTATGTACGAAGGTCGTTTTTTAAATGCGAAGCGAAGCTTGCATCATGCGAAGGAATTTTGAAGAACAATCAAAGCTGAAGGATTAAAAAATATATATAGTAGGCTACAGTTTTCAAGTATATTCAACTCGTTTGTACTGTTACTGCCAAAAACATGTATGCCTACTAGACACTGAGCAAAGGAATAAAACATATCCTAATCTTGTACTGCTGAAAAACTGAAATATCAAAATCTGTAAGAAAGTAATCATTATACATTTGGATACCTACAAACTTTTTAAAAACTATCATACTCCATATATCCAGTCCCTTTTGGCACCACCACCGCACAGTGATGTCAATGGATGCCTATCAACATTTGACCTCTTCCCTTTCCTCCTTCAAGGACCCTTGTCAATGTCAGGCTAGATAGTAAACTTGCTAGATGGTGGTGGCATTAGGGCCTCAGAGCAAGAGTTGAGCCTCTTTAACTGCTTACAAGGTGAGTGTGAAGTTCTTCCAAAAAGACTATCAGCTGTGGTGTGGTACATACTGCAACCCCCCCCCCGGCACGTGATTATTTTATGAAATCGTTGCACATGTCAAAATTAGAAAGGCACAGAAACATTAATTTTTCGAGACAGAAAAGCCACACTGTATTTGTGTTATGTTATGGTCTGTCACGTCACCCCTGCCTATTGCCTTCCACTGGCCTACCTGCCCAGCCGCTGCTGTAAAAACATTCACTCCTCCCCTTTGCAGGCCGACTGACCCAAATCAATGTCAAGCTGGTAGATTATCTCAGCAGGGTGGAGCTTGGGATAAAAACTACAACTTTGTTTGGAAAGCTGTGCAAGTTGAGCATATTTTCCATTGATGTTTTCCTTTCCCAATGCACTTCCTTCACAATATGCATTATTCACAGGAAAATGACAACATTATTACTGGGAATGTTTGTTATTGTTCTTATGGAGAAACATTCTGGTATAGAAAAATCCTGCATTATAGGCGAGAAAACCTTTTAAATGGGAACCTTATAAGTGGGTTCTATTGTACTACAATACAGTAGGCCTACCTAAAAACGTCTATAGTGATATTTGAGGTTATGTAACAGTTACAAACCACATAAGTAATTTTTTCACAAAAAAAATTGCCAAGATTTTTGTACTACAATTATTTATTAGTATTAAAAAGAGACAGCCTGTATGGCATGACAAAATAATAGTGCGAGAGAGACACTACGTAGTTCACACACCTGCCGTGCCACGAGCACTTTGTATACCAAGATGCCATTGGTGCTACAGGTTGCCATGGTTTTATAATCTCCAGTCACGTTAACATCTGTGGAGTAGCTATGTCAAAGCAGTCACTTTTTTTTTGTGAACATTGCCATATGTTACGAAATGTTTGTATATCTTAATGAGGAAAAAAAATTGAGTAAGGTGAATGTTTTATTAATATGCCAGAAACATAATGTAAAAATTTGTTTAAGTAAAAGAAAAATCCATTGTATTGCATAAGCTTTTGTCGGGACCCAAACTTACTTTCGAATAGGTGGCCATTTTAATATTTAGGGTGATACCTATGTCGTATCTCTAGAACCATTGAACCAAATTAAACAGAGCATCGTGTAAGCATTAATATTTGAATTGGTGTTGTTAGTCAACCATTTTGGAGGATAGCACCAAATGAAAAAAAATATTCACTTTTCAATATATCTCAAACTATCAAATCAATTTGGCATGTAAGTTTATAACTATGACAGGTCAGGTAAACTGAAGTGATTGGACTTACAGTACAGTACTTATTTTCAAAATTGCAGTCCTACAAATATTTCAGTTTTCTTTAGTATATCCACTATACCATTTAACCAATTACGACCAAATTTTGTATGCTGAAAGTATCTATTACAAGTATCATATATGCCAACTCAGTCACTTTCGTCAGCCACTTTGCGAGTCATTCCTAGAAACCTGAAAAGGTAGGTGTTATTATTTTTTTTTATGTGTTATTTTTGTCAAAATTAGCTGTTATTTTCTTGCTACAAAAATGCAGGTTTCTGCATGAGAATTGTTCCAATTTGTCATATGCTCTTTATAAAAATGTAGGTTATTTGAGAAATTTCATTTTATTCATAAAACCTGAAATTGGCAGTGTTATTCCTAGTGAAAAGCGATGTACTTTTAATAATTGTTATTTCCTTGCAAAAAAATACTTAACTCTCAGAGAAATATACAGTCACGTTTTCAACACGAAACCACTATAGTCGGTTCATGACTGGAAGAGACTTTCTTGAAACCCTGCTAAAGATCTACTTTCAAGCCAATTTCGTATCCTTCTGCCAAAGGGTAAACAAACATTGCACATGGCAATGTTTACATGCAATGTTTACATTCCCCTGTGTGTGTGTACATGTGTTCGTACATGCACTTACCCATCATAAAAGTAATGTATATATTAGTAATGGATATTCCACAAGCGTAAAGTTTTTAATCTTGAGAATTTCTCACAAAAGAATATGTGATGCAAGCGAAAAA